>VXAA01002948.1:193077-221033 GCA_013399115.1 Anseranas semipalmata
CTGGGGAGCGGCGGGGCCGCGGGGGTCCGGGTCCGGGTGCGGGCCGTGAGGCGAGCGGGGCGCGGGGCGGCTCCCCAGGCCTTCGTGTCCCCGGCGGGAAGGCGGGGAGGACAGCCAGCACCCCGCGGGCTGACCGCAGAGAGCGGGCCCAGGCTGTCGGTGGGACACAGATGTCTCTGTGGAGCCTGGCAGCGTCGGGGTGAATCTGTGGAGCACCCCATAAGGAGTAAGTGAGGTTCCCTCTCTGCTGAGCGCAGGGGACGTGTTCTCTGGTGAAAATAGTGCCTTTTGGAGCGTTAGGGCGCTCCCCTGGTTCCAGGGGTGCTTCTCCTTTCCTGAGGTTCCGTCAGGTGGCAGCACCCTGTGGGGAATATTCCCTGAGCTCTGTCCTTGCGAGAGTTGGAAGCTACATCTGGCACCTCTTGTCTCGATTCTGTCTTTAAAAAGCTTCCCTGCTCCATCCCACGATTGACAAGCTGCTGCTTAGGCCTTTATTCTGAGGCTTTGGAGCCTTGGAGGACTGCTGTACGTGCAGGTGGCCTCAGGCTGTTGTGGAGAAGGTCGGCGGAGCAGCGCTGCTTGCTGGTGCATAAGTTTTTGGAGAAGTAATTCCATGATACCAAGTGCTTCTCTTTCATAAAAATCCTGAAGCAGCAAGGCATAGTTACTCTCTGACTCATGCTCCTTAGTATTACATTGCTAAATACCAAACACACGAGCCTGATTCTGCCTTTGGCTGTACCAGGAAAAATCCAGAGTAATGCCAGTTGGGGAAGGAACATTATTCCACACCCACTCCAGCATCATTAAGAACAGAATCTGTTCCCATTATTTATTTCTGTTTAAATGCATATACAGGCCTGCCTTGATGTTGTATCACACTGAGTTTTCACTGTCTTTGAATTCTGCTTTTGGCTGGGGTTTTGCTGCACTTATCCTTACATTAACTGAAGCTCATCAACTATACTGCATTGCCTTTCCTCTGTTCTGTGATTTTTATCTCGTTTTGGGAAATGATTTGAAAATCCCCCAAACCTCAGATTTCTAGGATCAGTCTTAACTTGTGTGACCCACTTGTGTAAAGGGCATGCTGAAAATGCAGCTGCTTTTGGGGCAGGTACACAGTGGAAACTGCATTACAGCACCCTGAAGTGGAAGGGGAATTTTTGAAGACAATGAAGTAGTGCAGGTAAAGCCCCTACGGATTAACGATCTTTAGAGCCAAGATAAACGGTTGCAGTTATCTTGTCTGACCTAACTTCCCTGAGTTAATTCTTGACTGAACTAGAACAGGACTTCCTAAACTAATTCATGGTTCTGATGGCGTGTGAGGTTCTACCAGCTTTTTCACAGGTGATCCGTGTCACCTTATTCATCAGCAGAATCTAAGGATTCATTTGTTTTGGGTCACTCTGCTTTGTACTTTTCTTGTCTTGCTTGGAATTGTAGTACTGGTAATAGACACTGGAATGAATTTGGCTTCTAATAGCTCCCTAATTTAAAGCTAAATTCAGAGTTTTTTTTGACCTAGAACTCAATAAAGCCTCCACAGGGATTCCCTACACAAACACACAAAACACAGCCTTTGTGGAGGGTCCAGGCGGAAGGGAGCACCAGTGCAGGATATTGTTCGTGGAGAGCCCTTCTACTCGTCAGTCACAGGCTGCTGCAGACCAGGCAGGTTAACATACCGTCTAATTATTTGATGGGATTCATATTCTTTCACAAATGCGATGAATAATGCACGTGTGTTGAATCAGGCCAGAGGAAAATTGTTCCTTCCCCAGCTTATTAACTCCTTGTTGTATAACGTACTTGAAATCAGTTGGTTCTGTGGTATTTTAATGTGTGGGTGGATGATATATATATGTGAATAATATTAACTGTTAGACATGCTTCTCTTTGATATTCGAATTGAAATTAGAGAACAAAAAATTTATTCTATCCACCTGGTTTTGCCCCCTGCTTAATACTGACATGTCCCCTACAGTGGGTATTCTGCATTTTTTGCCTACTATAGTTTTTGAAAGGCACCACTGATGGGGCTTAATCTGAAGAAAGGAGCTCATTTTTGGGATGTGTTTCTTGATATTGTGGCTTTATTTCCTTTTTTTTTTTTAGTTAATTCTATCACATGTTCATATGTGTCCTTGAGACCGTTGAAAATATTTTCTCTTCCCCTTGGTAGGCCTGGAATATCAGTGCATAGCTTTATGTTTTGTCCACTGCTTTTATTTGTACTAAACCAAACTGCATTTTAAGTGTGATCTATCTTCAGTCTTCTACAGAGGCCCATTTTTGCAATGTAGAATAAGTGTATTCTGAGAACAAAAAGTCCTTTTTTTATGTGTGCAGCAATGAGTGTTCATTCTTGCAGCATTACAGAAATATAAACAATCTTAAGTGTGGAAAACTTATGCACACCCCTTTGAAAGCGCACACCTTGTCCCGATTTCTGCTCCAACCAAAGGAGACTTCAACTCTCCAATTCTAATTTTGCAGGCGCTTCGCAGAATTGCTGTTTTCCACGATAACGAGCAAGAATGGGGTCCTGGAGCCCTCTGGTGGACGGACTGCAGAAGGCAGACAGCTGAAAGCGTAAGTAATTAAATTTTGAAAATGCTATTGCCATTTTCTTACGTATTTCTCAGTTGATTATAAATGTGCTTAATTTGAAATCCAAAAGAGGATTATTTCTGTCACTCCTGAGAAAACTCATGTTAAAATTTCAGAGTCTCACAGGTGAATTAACCTGCATCTCAAGGTTACAGTCAGCTTTAATCTAGCCTTTACTCTTCCTTGGTAACAGGAAAGTTCTACGTGAAATTTTTCTTTTTTTTTTTTTTTTTGTACCTCTTTGGCTCCTCTTACTGCTACATGTACATCTTATCACAATTACAAAGGTATTGTAGTCAAATAATAGACAATTCTGAGGTTGTCTGTGACAAATGAATCTGTTTCATTCACAGATATAAAAACATCTTTTTTTTGTGACAGAGAAATGGGCAATTTATCTAAAAATAAATAACAAAGTAAGTGAATAATAAGTAAATGAATAATTTGTCTGTCATCTTTCTGTCAGGGAACTCATTGTGCTTTACATTTGTGTCTTATTTTATATACAGTAGGCTGGAGCACAGAAAGATGACGTGTATTTCCAAAAATCTCAGTGTGTGTCTGTGACAGATCTGGAAAGAAGAATCAGGAATTTAGGTTCCCTGACTCATCCTGCGCTAACAAGTGCGCTACTTAGGAGCATTTTTGAGGATGTGAAAAAACAAAGGAACTGGGGGACAAAGTCTTTTTTTCAGTCTCTGGTTGTAACATGTTCAGCAAAGCTGATTTGTAAGGGGACTGGGGTGTGTGCCTTTTGCTGCTCGGTTGATTTGGCCAACTTTAAAGGAGCAGTAAGAAGATGATACTGAAATCCCTGACGAGATGGAGGCTTTTGTTCTTCAGAAGGCCCTTGATGCTGTTATATTGCATGGTGACTTACTTAAGTCGGTGAAAAACGTAATTCTAAAGTTGGTGGTGGTTACAGGAAAAGTCAAACAAGGACTGCCCAGGTGAGAATGTCAGATGATCCTGCAGTTTGGAGGAGCTTTTAGACTGCTAAATATTTGGACGTGGTGACCTGTATGCAGATGTTGTAAGTGCAGTGTGCTCGATGGTGGGCAGCTTTTTGGAGTTTCTTGTAGGTGTAGCTAGTCAGAGTTCAGTAATGGGATGATTCTCAGTCATTGCATGTGACTCTCACCGTGCACTTTTTTTTTTTTGCAAGTGTAATACAGGGCTTTCTTAGCAGTATTGTTGTCTTGGACAACAGTCTGTTACCAGTGGATGTTGTGTTGTTCTGAAGCAACTGATGTTTGCAGCATCAAGACTGTTGTGACTCCTTGCGTTTTATCTATGAATGCAGGCCCTACTGCCGTGAAGGACTTTCTGTCTCTAGAATGCTTCTTCTCAGTCACGTGCCAACGTAGATACTGGACGCTTTGCCAGGCCAGGGCCAAACTGGTTTGAATTTTATTTATTGAAAGCTTGTTGGTGTGCCCTGTGTATTATATATAAAATATTGACAGGACCTGTTCTACTGCTTTCATATGTGAAAGTCGTTTTTCTGTTGTGTTCTTTTGTAGCAGCTAACTCAGCTGGAATCCAAGTGCGAAGGCTTTCCCTAATTTAGAGGAATTTTAAGAACTGGAGAATTTTAATACTTATCTAGCTGTATTTGAATGAGTCTCTGAATTTGCATAATAAATGCCTGATCTTTGCTGTTGGCAGAACTAAAATACGGAGAGGCTCAGAACATGATTTAAGCATTCTGTCTTTCTCTAATTTCTTTGTTCAGATGTAATGGGGAAAAAAAATCTAATTCTGTACTGGAAAGAGCTCAGGATGCTTAGGTTCTGATCCTCACCTCCCTCTGTCTTCGGGCATTATATTCATTTCAGAGATGGACAAAGCGAGGCTAGCAACACTTTACCTTTTTTGTTAACACATTTTGAGATCTGCTACTGAAAAGTGAATTCAGAAGCTTCATACTTCCTGTATAATTATGTAGCTTTTCTTTTACTTATCCAGCCGCTTCATCTCAGGCAGGCTGAAAAGAGAAAACACACTCAGCTGGGATAATGTATCTGCCTGCAGAGCATTTTGATTAAATTATACACTATAAAATTACACTTGAGTAAAAAAATAAATAAAAGAAAAAAAAAAGGATGCTGCCTTCAGAGTTTGGTTTTTGGGCAGCAGGTGGGCAATTTGTGTGAGAACTGGGGTAGAGCTGAGGGACAGCTGAGGGGTGTTGATGAAGAGCAGTGCAGCAGCTGAGCACTAGATGCCACTCTGAGGCCACAGTAGGAGCTTTGCAAGCCTGCAGCAAGAGCCACCCTGGTGGAGAAGGACAGGAGCACTAGCTCCCGGAACCTCCCGTGCGGGAGGGAGACAGGCCGCGCTCCTCGCATACCCCTCTAGTGACGCTAACAAAACAAGTAGTGGGAAGGTGAATGAGGGGCCACTGGCAGTGGGTTCAGCCCCTGTGTGAGTCAGGGCCCGCAGCAGGTGCTTCACATGGGAATTAAACTTCCAGAGGTAGCTAATAATCTCCCAGCTTCAATGGCTTCATGCACAGGTGTCCTCACTTCTGACCTATTAGCCAGGTGGGCTCAGGAGGAAGGGGGAAGATCGAGGTGAAAGGGCATTTATAGCTCACTGGATGGAATTTCATGAGAGCTTAAGGATGGTCTGAAGAGCTGTGGCTCTTACATCATTTTTGCTGGTACAGTCCCTCTGCAGGTAGGTCTGTAAAAGTGTGTGATCAACAGAAACGTGGTTAACCTCCTCCTTCACCAATCCCATATGTGTCTTAAACATTGCAGCATTGTACTGGGAGCCAGACATCAAAACTGTCTATAATCTGACTAAGCTAATGGGCATGAGTCACAAACCTCAGCATGAGACTTGTGTGGCTCAGAAAATGCAGGAGTATCTGAATAAAGGTTTGGCTTGCTGTCAAGATAAAGGCTAGTTGTGGAGTTTGGATTCAGATCAAGGCTGAAATGTGAACTGAAGTTTTGATGGGACAGCATTTTTTCTGGGAATTGAGTTTGCTTTACTGAACAGTTTGAAAGTGAATACTTTCTGTGAATGCCCCATACTATATGTGTTTTAAAAGAATATTCTCTGTTCATACAATGTAATGTTAGCAACATGAATATGTTGCTTAGAAGTACTGAAGAAGCTTCCTGAATTAGGGTAGTGAGAGCAGGCAAAGACATTCTTGTCATTAACTGGAAGGTAAGTCTGATAAGCCCTTCACCTTCTGAACTGCTGCAACTCGTGGTGTTTCTACCTAAACATCCATGTGCTTTATATGCATGTGTGTGTATATATATATATCCTTTTATATCGAGGGATTTGCCAATGCAACATCAGAGTTCTGAGTTAACTGTGTAGCGTGTAGTCCTCAGCCTTGAAGCTAAGTACATGCTGATTGGGAGGAAACAGGAAGGGATAAATCTCAGTAAAAATCCTAGTCATCGATGCGTATTATTTCTCTTTCAATTACTTGGTATTCCTACATCAGGAAAAGTGTGCAATGCATTGCTAAGTGAGTTATGCTGGTCTCAAATAGCAGGCTTACAGAGAAAATAAGATCTTCACCGCTACTAGCTAGAGGAATTTTTTAAGCAGGAAGGGCAGAGATGCATATCTCAGAGCTGAATATTTTGGGGTGCTGACTTCCTGGGGACACTAGTACTGCTTGCTGGTCAGTAGTCCTGTGCACCCCTCCCATCTGCACTGTGACCGGATCCAGCCTTGTTACGGTAGAGATCTGTGTGGGGAGTTTGACTTGAACAGAATTAAGTACTCAGAAAGAAATGCTCTTGGCAAAGTGCAAGTATAATGCCTTGTCTGACTCTTTTGTTCTCTGTACAAAGAATAGATATCTGTTACAGGTACTTGCAAAAGGAATTTCTGATCTAGCTCAAATGGTAGAGGATTGTCTTTTTGGTGCTGAAGTTCCTGTATTTGCTCCCTGCTGACCAGTTTAAGCATCTGATACGTGGGGGTCATAAACCTTACTAGTGGAACAGGCAGCGTGGGCTAGAAATTCTGCAGCACTTCTGTAGCCTGGCAAAATGGGTTCTAGTAAAAAGCAACAGGAAGAAATATTGTCTCTCCTACCAGCACCTACCTTCTGGAAAAGCTACATTCTAGCAGAGTGATGGTTCAGTAATGCAGAGAGAGCTCTTATGTTTTTTCTGTGTATCTGTATGTGAAAGTGTATTGTCCTGTGGTTGTCTAACCCATCTGGGGTCCCCTAGGTCTGTGAGCTAAAGCCTGCGTAGTTACCTAACACAGGATGTTGGGTTGGTTTCTGTTTTCCCTAACTTGAATTTAAATGCAGAAGTGACTACTTTGAAGTAGAGCATTCTTGGGTATTAAGGAAGGAGTTTAGTCTTTCGTATGTAAATTACACTACCATTGCACACACACAATCTTTTATCCATGAAGCCACCCAAGTCCTAACCTGGAATTTCAAGGTTTTCTGTCGGCAACATCCATCTTCTGTGGCCCTCCTCATATTAGCATTGATCTACAGGGGAAATAGAGAACACGGCTGTGTTATTATATACCCAGCTGCAATTTCTGTTCCAGTGATTGAGTGTACATACAGAATTTTTGAAACATGGCCATTCTAACTTATTTTGTCTTCCTGTCAATAACATGGCACTTGTCCAAATTATGGATCAATATCAGCTGATCTTTTTATGTTAAACTGTAATGAAGTTGCCTCTCTTATTGGAGATGTGATCTTGCTTCAGGCAATGCTTTTAACTGAGAACTTTTGGAATGGAAATGGGGAGAGGGGAAACAGAAGTGGGGGAAAGACATGGGGAGGAATGAGCAAGAGCTGAGGGGGAGAATAGCAGCAGTTAAAGGGGTAGGAATGGAGGAAGAAGAAAAGAGCAGGGACAGGGTTATGGAGAGAACTGGCTTGTTAGGAGCTGTAGTGGTATGGGTAAGAACTCTTCTGTACTGTCAAAACGCCAGTGGTACGCACTGGGAGTGAAAACTCTCTTGAAATCTCAGGCAATGCTTCCTTTAACTTTGTGAGTGCCTCACTTTGCTCCAAACAGTTTGTGAAATCAAATAATTTTAAAGAATGGAGGAAAAAGGGATGAGGCAAGGAGTGGGGAATGAGAGATGTAAAAAGATCAGCCTGTCTTTCCCTCGCAAGGAAGCAGTACAGGATCAGCTCTGCAGTGGCTTCTCCAGGCCATTGTCTAGCTCTGAAGTTTCAGGATACCTGTGCTGTGCACTGGCAGTAGCACTGAGCAGCTGAATGCCTCTCATTTCGTAGTGCTGCACCTCTGGCTCAGACCAAACGCAGCCAGTCTTGCTTTCCAGCTCTCCTTTCCAGCGAGTACGTGGAGTTCCCTGGAGTTATTCTTGGGGTGTAGTCCCAACCGGTAGAGCTTTCCTTTTACATAATTGTACGCAAGAGCTTGTGAATTTCTTATGCACTTTCTACCTTCTCTTCATCTTGTCTCCATCTTTCAGTCCTACAAAGCAGGGTAGGAAAAACAGCACCAAAACAAATCC
Source organism: Anseranas semipalmata (assembly GCA_013399115.1). Taxonomy (NCBI): domain Eukaryota; kingdom Metazoa; phylum Chordata; class Aves; order Anseriformes; family Anseranatidae; genus Anseranas; species Anseranas semipalmata. The sequence continues at coordinate 201,190 of VXAA01002948.1, forward strand.
ATACAGGTATATCACTTTTTATCTGCAAGGGTCTTCTATAATACTTTTTCATTACCTTGCCCTCCTTCCTTAGAAGGGTATTTCACTGCTGTTTTGTCCTGGCATTTCCACAAATTGATTAGTGAACTCTATGAAAGTACTATTAGAGAAAAAAATCTGAATCATCTTACCCCCACAGTGCATAGGCATGAACAGAATTCCCAATAGAGAGGGAATCGGTGTGAAAGTCATTCTCAAACAGGAGTGATCCAAGAGCTCTGTTAATTAGGGGTATTTTGTAGGATGCCTAAGCTTTTTTGCTCTTATGAGACTCGTGTTCAGCCTGTTCTTTATTCTCTTCCTCTTTTTTTTCATCTTATGCTTTACCACAGTTCTGCGCTCTTTCTTTTTCCATATTTTTTCCTCCAGTGGACTATATCAGTTGTATAGCTCTTTCTGGATAAGGAAGTTGTGCATAAATGTCTTTGTAAATGTTTTTATTACTCTATGGAAGCATCTAGACCCACACAAACACAGTGTTGGATTTGAGAAACACCTAAGATCTTCATGAGACTTGACAATGGTTGGATAGGACAGATAGAAAAACTGAGATAAGTAAGGGAAATGGAGGAACAAAGCAAACGGCTTGTTTACTGTCAGAGAACTGTAGCTGAGTTTGAATTGAATTTAGATCGCACAGTCTTGCATGGACATCTTTAATCCCAAGGACATTCTTCCCTTTTTGGAGCCTTAAGTAAAGAATACCTAAGCAAGACTTCTCCATTTCAAGCCATTGCTAGAGTGAATGACAACAACAAAAAGTTAAGGCTGTGTGGCTACGTTAGTCAAGATGCTCTCAGTTTTAGTCTCTGGGATCCAATTCATTTTTAGTTTGTTACAGTATCGCGTCCCTAGGGTTTAAGGAATTAATTTGTACATTTTTTAAATCCTTAAATTCTAAAGATTAAGTAGCTATAACTTTGAGGGCAACTTTGTAGTAGTGAAATGCCTCCAAGCCTATAATATCTAAACATCTCAAGGGACTTTCCCTGTTTTTAGGGCTTTGGTAAGTGAGGGGAGTGTTATTATTCCACTTCTGCAGGTGAAGAACTGAGGCACAAAGGCAATAATGATATTGGTGATCTGAAACTGTCAAATGGAAATGAAACCTGTTTTTTTAAGTTTAGGAATAATTTTGAATGTGAAAGTTTGAATATTTCGTACAAATTTAAAAAAGCCTTTCTTCAGATTTTTAAATGAGTTTGTCAGAAGTGATTGCTCTCTGAAAAAAATGTTTTGTTATGCTGAATCTACATTTTCAGCTTAAAAAATGCATTTAAAAAAAAATCCAAGTAGCTATAGTCCCTGACAGAGCAGCTGTAGGTAAGCCACATGTTTTGCTGCTAGGCCTTTTGCAGCCTACATTACTACTTTAATTGCTTTAATAATGTAGGGGAAAAACTTGAGCCTTGGACCTAGCTTTTCAAACAGTTTGATAATCTGATGGTGTATATCGGCATAGCTGTGCTGGGGTCAGTGGGGGTTAGCTGGCAGTCTGCTTGTAACTGTGCCACCAAGCTTCTCTTTCTTGTTCTAAAACAAGAAAAGCACAGAAAATTGTGTAAGTCAGTAAATTGTACTGGCGGGAGACAGTATTTTCCTGAAACATGGGAGGGAATGTGGAAGAGGCGAGAAGCAAACCTGGAAGATGTGCAAAACGACAACAAAACCAAACCCAACAAAGAAATAACACCCTCACTGCTAAAATCTTGTTGTAGGAGACCCAGCATTAGTTACAAAGCCGATGCTGGTAATGCTTCTGCTCAGCAGGGGACTGCAAACATATGTCCCGAGTCCCACACTTCATGTGACTATTTACACAAGCGTAAATGGCGGTGGCTGTCCCTGGTAACTGGTGCTCATCAGCACGCAGGTTCTGCTTGGGCATCGGGGTCAGGGGAAGCAGGGGAGGAGAGAGTGGAGCTTGGAGAATTCAGCCCAAGCAAAACCAGATGGGTTATTGGATGTTAAAGTAGGGTATTTCCAGTAACTGATCTGTTAGTTTGCAGCACCGCAGAAGTGGAGGATATGGAGCAAAGTGAGAGGGGAATCTCTTGGTTTTAAACAAGCACTGTTTTTTCTTTGACCTGAAATGCTTGCTTTTAGTGTAACTTAAAAAAACAAAACAAAACTAAATTTCAAGAAAGCAATGCAGCTTAGAGTTTAAAGGGGTATGCATTTCATATTCAGAATATCAGGTTGAATCATTTGGACTTTCAGAAAATTAATTATTCCAGGCTGAAATAAATAGTTTTGAAAGGTGTGCAGTCAACACAAATCTGTATTTTAAGTTTTTAATCAGCTTCCGCCATTATATATGAACTATGCAATACAGGCAGTAGGTTGTCAAACGGGAAGGGGGTAAATTAGTCGTAGTCTTACTTTACTGATGGTGAGAGAGTTATACCACTGATGAATTTGCCCCACTTCAGAAATCAGAAGTCAGACTGAATAGCAGGTGGAAAAATAGGATGTGCAGCTGTGGCTGTGGGAGCATTGTATTGGGAGAGCTGTTTGCGTTACAAGGGAACTAAAATGACTGAATTATAACTAGACTACTATAACTGGTTTAAACCCATTCCTGGCAGAATTAAATTGATTCCAGTGGATTTACAGCACAAATTAACTTATTCTGCAATTTTCATGGTTTTCAAGCCCAGAAGGAGTATTGGCTTGTATACTGTGGCTGTTGCATACCACAGGCTGTGGAATTTCAACCAGTTATTTAGGACCAAACCTACTAACGTATGTTTTGAAAAAAGGCATCTTCCTAGGCTGAAAATTTTCAGGAGATGGAGGAAACACTGCTGGAAGCTTGCTCCAGTGATCAGTTGTTCTTTTTGTTGAACAAGGCTGAGACATTGGTTCTATTCCTAATTATGTCACCAATTGTGGTGATCAAACTTCTTCTCAGTGCCTTGATTTCCCTACCTATAACATGGATATAAGATATTTAATCTCACCTGGAAAGATACTTAAAATCCACAGTAGAAGACTGATAAATGTGAGTAAAATATCCCTCTGTGGTTGTAGTCAGCTCTCTTATATCCTTTTTGTTCTTCTGCACTTCTGTTCACTCTGCTTTTCCCATCCGTATCTCTGATATTTTTACTGAATGCAGTAACTGATGTGTTGACCTTCTACTGTCTTCTGGTTGTATCTAATAAAATTTTATATACATTTCCTTAAAGAAAAATATGAATTAAAATAATTTTAGAGAAAATTGCGTACATTTGTAAAGAAAAAATACCAAGTTTGCCTTCGATTAGTCTGTAATACAGCAATTCAGGAACATGTTTTGTTGCTGTTATTTACGTAGGTTTGTAATGAGACAGAAGGATCAGATGGTTTTTTGTTCCATGTTATGTTTCATCTTTTGGTAATTAGGGTACCAAACCTGTCATCTCCTAGCTATGTCACTTTGACTTTGGGGATACTCATGGCAATGCTGAAGGTGGGATTCAGATTTTGTCTCAAAACACTTGGTTTCAAGTGCCAACAGACAGTGGCGTGTAGGGCTTGCGTTGTGTTTTCTGCCTAGGAGAGAATGTGGCCTGCTGTCCAGGGACTTGGTTCTGGGCTGTCTCCTGTTTCAAGTCAGGCATTTGTAGCTCTCAGTGCCAGTACAAAAGAGCTAACTGGTGGCTTCCTTGTTGATGAGCTTTAGGGACAGGCACCGACAGCTGGAGGTTCTGTGAAGAAGGGGCCCTTAACCAAACGGACCCGTGGGATATAGGCACTTTGTTAGAGTTCAGTATTGCAGTGAAAGGTACCTTTGAGTCTGTTCCATGGCAGACGGAGGCCCCAGCTTCTGAGTGAGATTTGCTGTCAGTAACGGTGGTGCGGGCATGGATGTCTTGAGCAATGTATATATCGCTGATGGGAAAGGCTTGGGAAGGGGTGCAGCCTCTCTGTTTCTTATCTTGGCTTGGCATTTTATTGGATGCTAGGATAGGTTTAGTCCCTGTTGTTTCCACGAACAGTAGGAGGCTCTTGCCTGCAGACCTCCGCAGATCTTGAGGCGCAGGCCTCCCTAAGGGTTGGCCCCCGCAAGCCTGAGCAGGACGCTGTACGTGCCCTTGCTCCCCTGTCGTCTGCCAGCTGAGAGGTGCCACACGATCGCTGTCCTCATTGCCTCTGTAGGTCTTAGAGGCTGGTAGAAGTTGCTACCTGCCAGGTACCTTCCTGGTGCTCTTCCCGTTCCCTCTGCAGCTGATGCTCCTCGAGCCCTCTCTGCTCCTCCTGGAGGCTGGGAAGGCTGGGTCCCCGGGGCTTGTGCATCCCGCCTCTCCAGCGTTTGCCTTGCCTGGTGCTGCCCTGTTGCAGCAGTCAAGCGACACCTTAATAAAAAGCTTTCCTCCCTTATCTCCTCTCTGCTGCTGTGTCACTGGGCTGGGGATCGGGTTCCCATCTCTTTCACACGCACACCTGGTCATAAAACACTGGGTTTGTTTTTAACCTCAAACCAGGGAGCTTTAATTAAAGAGACAGTGACCTCTTTTATGAGTTTGCTCGCATAGGGTTTCAGGGCTATTGTCACATACAGCTCACATAACAGAGCACCATTGCACAAAGCTCCATTTACACATCCCTCCCTGGCTTTTTTCCTCTCTTTTTGTTTCCAAACGCAGAAGGAGGTTGTTTTCTTGTTTACCCCTAGGCGAAGTTGTCTCTCCTGTTAGTAGCCTATGGCTAACAGTCTCTTTGAAGAGAACCTACCTTTCTTACTAACAACACGTATGTCATTAGGCTTGGAGAAATGTTATTCTTTAATCTCTGCAGAAAATCATCTTCCTCTCCCTAAATTTGCAGGATATGAATGGCTAGTTAAAATAGATATCACCCTATGTTCTCCTTAGCTAGTTCTCATGCCTGTAGAGTAGGATTTGTGTGTTTCTTATGACAAATACTTCTCAGCATTCACTGTTGTATTTGCCTGTATTCATTAATTTTCAGGTGCAATAACTAGTCAACAGCTACACACAAATTTTTTTCGATACACCCAAGAATGATATACCCTGGGACCGGCAGCAAAACTCGGTTTTACACAGAACAGTTTACAGAAACTTACAGAAGTTACAGAACTTGCAGAAGAATGTTCACAAATACAGTCACGTGTATTCAGATGCATGTATATTTGAAGATGCACAAAGATGCGTGCAGACCAGAACTTATTTAGGGTGTGTAGACTTCTGAAAAAAGGCCTTCAAGCACAGATGAGACGTAGCTGGGGCACAAAGACAAGCAAACAAATAATCAGTGGAATGCAGAAGTACACATGGAGTATATGCACACAGAAGGAAAAAAATACACGTGGAAGAGCGTAGCTACCCCCAGAGAATGCCCTGTACATAGACCTTCAGAAGCAGATACAAGGGTAAGTCTGCCAGAAAATGTATATGCAGAAACTTATGCACACATGTACACTCATGCTTGCACACTTCTCTTCAAAAACCAGCATTTGTGGGCATATGTGTTTATTCACTTAGACACTGGTGCATATACATAAAATCTGGACGTGTGTGTGGTTACAGATAAACGCTCACGCCCAATCCTGTGCGGATAAACTGGCATATTCCCAGTAACTCTGTAAGTTGTATGTCAGTTACTGTGGGCACATACAGCGCGTTCAGGTGCTGGAACTTTTACTGAGTGATGCAATGTCTTTGCTTTCAATGGCATTCACTTTCAGGAAAAGCTCACTAATGTGAAAGAAATTACATGGTTTGGCTGCAGAGATCACAGATATGAGAACACGTGCCCTTTCACAGTTGTAGATATTTATTGATACAAATACAGATTTTTTTTTTTACTTAATATATTGCTACAGATGTGCCTAGACACAAATATACCACACACACAGACCCTTAGACACACACAGATATACCCACGTCTATGTTCATTGAGAGAGACTCACTCAATATCTGTGTATGTGTGTGTTGGGAGAGGGTCATAACCTCCTCCATTCTTCTCCTGAAGGGGTTTGGATAATGAAGGGAAAAGAAATGAGGCCTGGGGCTAATTTGTAGTGGCATTTCCTGGCCTCTCTTCTGCCAATGAAGCTCCGTTTCATCTTTAGCCTTATCAATTCTGCAGTCATGTGGCTTTCCGCTTGGACGCCTCTGTCTCTTCACCCTCCTCCCCAATCTCCGATGCTAATGGAAACTTCGTTAATGCCATTAATCTGCTGACCGGGACAAGTCAAAAACATATCCACACAATCCGAGCCAGGGCTGCAAGTGTCCTGGGGCTGCCAAACAGAGGCACCCCCTGTGTTCATTGCATTCCTGAAAGAACTTCATATTGATTTATTTCTTTTCTTCCTTCACTGCTTTCTTCCTGGGCAACATTGCATCCTTCGGAGCAGGCACCAAGTAGATGGCCTTTTCTTCTTGATTCCTCACAATATTTTTGCAAGAGTCTTCTCCCTACCCTTTCCCTAGTTGCAGCGCTAATGCTTTCTTTCAGAGCCCCCTCACTGTAGCCTTTTTTTTTTCCTGTTATGCTGCCTTTGATGAGAGATTTGGTACTCGTGTTTTTTCCTCTTGCCTAGTAGAATTTCATAATTAACCAGATGTTGTGAGAACCTGCCTGAAGTGGGCTAAAATAAACAGCATTCCACCCTACCTTGATCTTAGCTGACAGGATACAAGACAGCGTTTCTTTCTCCAACCACTATTGCTTATTGATTGTGCAGTTGCCACCAGTTCTGTACTTCTGCAGCTGTACCCTCGGGATGCCTTGCCCTCTGAAACGTTCTGAGCTCCACAGAGTCACTTTTGGGGAGTGACAATGTACCGTTGCTTCACATTTTGCTAGCATGCTGGGTTTTGTAATGCTTCACTGTTACCTTCTATCACAACCGAGTATGATTTTTGGTAATGTACCATTCTTTTAGATAGGACTTCAACTTTCCCTGCCAGCGCAGCACACCTGCACGAACTCGCGGCTCTGAGCGATGACTCGCCATCTCCCCGTGCCGCCGTATCATCCAGCGGCTGACCTCGTGGAAGTTTTGAGTCAGGATTACAGTAGCTGAGGACTTGCTGAGAAGAGAAATAGACTCTGTTTGTCTGATACTTGTTTTAGGAGACATTCTCCGTGATAATCAGAGTTTGTAGTCAGCTCTTGAGAATGTCAGGATGTTGAGTGATCTGTATTTGATCTAGGAATCTTTGTATACATAAATGAAATAGTGACAACGGAGGAGGAAAAGACAGCTAGGAAAGGCATGCCATCAGATTTGTGACATATGGATATGTTTAAAAAATAGCATCAAATTGATGAAAACAAGGAGAGAAGTTGGCAGTTCAGCATGAGCTTTGATGATGTCAGGCTAAATCTGGAATGATATGGCTGTGACAGGAGGCTGAGCCTTAGTTGCCACCTTCACACAGACATCACGGTATAAGGGGATTGTTTTACATGGAGAGAAGACAAAGAAGTTTCAAGTTCTTCAGCCCCAGCAGCGGTTGAAGTCAAAAGTTCACCCTCATACATGAGGATGTTTTGGGTATAAAGAATGTGTGTCACTTCCCACCAGCCAAGAGATGCTTCGCTGAACAGAGCATCTTCTTCCTCCAGCCAGTTTTGGGATGCGACGTGCTTTTTCATCTTCAGGGAAGATGAATGCATTGCACCGGCTGATATAGAAGGATCCGTGCTGATTAGTACCATGCTTGCTTTTTGGGCCTCCCTGAATGAGAGGTGAGGGGGGAAAAAAAGGGAAGAGAGACTGTTAGCTTTTGGCATAAAAGAAAAAATGCAGGTGGGATACTCAGTGCCCCCACATCCCTGGTTAGATGGGTGGGAGAGTGCCTGTAAACCCCAATCCCAAGCACCTGCTGGGGTGCTTTCAGACCCCCAGTGGAAGAGAACTGAAATCAAATACTTGTTACAGCCTTAGCAGTGTCAGAGCAGTTAAGAGCTCGTACAAGAATGCTCATTTTGGTTCAGCTGTTAAGTTTGCCTTCCCTTCTTCATATCCTGTAACTGGGGATTTGAAATGGAAAAATGTTTGGGGAAGAACTTAAGTGCTTGTAGTGAAGTCTTGTGCCCTGGGAGATGCTGGTAGGAGATCTGTGGAGTCTGTTCACTGAGTGTGCCGTAGGGAAACTAGCAGTACGTAAGTGAATTGCTTTGCTGGCATAGCACAGTGCTAATACTAGGCCCGTGATGCTGCCGTGGTTATCGTGCTGTAATCTTGCAGCCTGTGCCAGATGCATGGAGGGAACGACTGTGCCGCTCTGTCCTGTAGTAGATCCATTACTAGGACAAAGATCCTCAAGGAAGTGGATAGTTTATGTGCACCAAGCTGAGTTCCAGGGAGCATCTTGATATAGAAGCAGAAGCACCAGGCAACTAAGCCCTGTCCTAGATACATCGTTGTCCTGTCCAATGACCTTGGCAAGTCAATTCATCTCCGTTTGCCAGGCTTTTCCTGTAGAGTCCACACATTACAGACTTTTGAATAAGAAGTTTCTTCCTGTGTGTGCATCCAGCAAGGGGGACGCCCCTCATCTTGGCTAGTCTCTCAATACTGCAGTAGTGTAACAAAGTATGCCTCCATATGGCAGGAATTGTGCATTAGACTGAGAAGTGAAAGGTCCTTTGGACTTCTGTTTGGTGCCAAGAAATAAATCAATTCAGCAAAGCCTGCATTAGCTACCGTGGGTACTGGGAGCATCCCAACTGCGGCAGCATAGAGCCTATCGAGGTTAAATTTGGATCACGTCATGGTGCAGCCTTCACGCTGGGAAAGAAGTTGAAAATGTCAGTGCTGTACGTCTTCTGACCATTGCTATTTGAATGCCACTGCTAGGCACAAAACTTCTGCTGCCTGCTGGCTGGTGTGCTCTGACCCCTCTTCTCCTCGTTCTTTTCTAACCGCTAGCCTGATAGGAGCTGTCAGGCTGCTTTGCAAATTCTGCCCTGCTTCCATTTTGCCGCAGAAATGTTCCAAATGATGGCGAATGCAGTTTTTCAGTGAAACAGTATTGTGTTGTGGTCGTGATGCTCTAAAGATACAGAGTAGATAAAGTTTGTAGATTGAAATAATGTCATATATCCACTGGTCTAAAAAGCAGTTTTTTCTACCTTGTCCCGTTTTCTTTATTACAAGTATTTTTATTTATCTTGAAAATAAATCTGTGGGGTGGTAGTCAGGAGATGTAGTTTTTGTTTCTGGCTCTGTTACAAATGTGCATTTTGATCCTGAGAAGGCAGAGCCTGTCTTTGCGTTACCCGAATGTAAAGCGAGGAGGATAACAATCGTCTCGTGCTCTTCTGTCTCGTCTAACTCGGGCTTACCCAGTGCAGTGTCCCCTTCTGGTCAGCGAGCCGCAGCCTGGGTTGGTGAGCTGTTCCCGTCTTGGTCGGGTGGTGGTGGGTTTTTGTGCAGGCTGCGTGGGCTCTGGGTTTAGATCCAAAGGCCGGAAACAGCCATATTCAGACATCTCTTTACCTTATCTTTTAACTGTGTGTGTGTAGTGCTTGGTGCACTGGGGTGTTGGTATGCTTCTATAGTACTGAGGGATTAAAAAAAAAAAGAGTAGCACGGCTGTGTTCTCTCTTCTGCCTACCTTTGATACTATTATCCTTGCTATTCCCTCATTATAAATTTGCTTTCATTCTACTAGTAAATGTCCTGTGAGTAATCCTTAAGATTTCCAGAGGGGGAGAAAAAAGACAGTATTTTGAGTACAGCTGTTTCTGGTGGTAACTGCAGCAAAGACCTGAAGCTTTGTTTTCTGAAGTCACTGATGATGGAACAAAATCTGGGGAGTGGCCTTGCCGGGAAACGTGTGAACATCAGTTCATGGTAAGCCAAAATTGATGCGACTTGTCACAAAACGTAGTAATTTTTTGTTGCAAAGGGCAGAGAATTAAGAATCCCCGCAAACACAAATGAACGTGTTTTAAAACCCTTGCAGTCAGCAAGGGAAGAAACTTCCTGCTTTAATGAAAGCACAATAAAAAGTAATACTTGTAGAGTTTATTTAATGCAAAGATGCCAGACTCATTACACAACCGATGACATAAAGAGCGTTATTCCACTCTGGTTAGTACATGAGAATCATGTTTGCTACTTTTGAAATACTGATGCTTCTAGGATGGGATATTGGAGATTTTTAACTTAAAAGGTCCTTGCAAACTGGGGGGGGCAAATTAGGACAGGGAAAAGAGGCCAGAAAGGATACAAGAGAGGAAAAGAGTAACCATCCTTACAACCCTTGCCAAAAATGTTGCAAGAACCTCTGTTTTACAGTCTCAGTGGAAGGTCAGTCCTGCAGCGTGGTGCCTCCTGCACTGCTGTATGCAGCAGGGGTGCTCTTTGGAGGACTGCAGGGCAGCGAGCCAGCCGGTCTGACTTCGCTTAGGAGAACTGACAGCAGCTCACACCAAGTAGTCCAAAGCACTCCGCTTGGCTTGGGGGGTTTAAACAATGGGGGTGAAATCCTGTCCCCGAAGGGTAATAGGCTAAAGCCACCGACTTGAAAGGGAGCAGGCTTTTGCCCTGTTTTTGCAGTGGGTGCCAGGGGAGTGGCGGTCCTTGTTTCTGAGAACTTGCCACAGCTGTTTAGTTTCATGTAGGAAAGCTGACCAGATTGGGTGCTGAGTACTTAAAACTGTAGTAGAAATCTTTGCCCTGAAAGACCTGCAGCCCAAATTGTCGGTTCTGAAGTTGATTTGTGAAGCTACGGTAGGCTGTCTGCACCTACTCCTTGGTATCCTCTAAAACCGCAACTGGCCATCTCGTCAGGTCTGTGTGTCTGCTGCAGTGCAAGAGTGCAGTCTGAGAGCTGTCAGTCTGCTAGCCCAGATGCCTGGGGACTCCCAGTTTAAACAAGCACAGGAGGTGTGTTAGGTGTGTTTTACGGAGTGTATCAATGTCCCAGTTAGATCACAATTCATGGTTGATTTTTCTGCACCCCGGTGCCTCAAACGTGAGCTCATGTACTCACTAAAACTTCAACTGATGTGTTCTTCGGAGGCACATCTCCTTTGTGAATGGGCCTGAAGACAATTTGTGGAAAGAAATGTTACTTGACAGTACTGGAAGAAAAGCAGTGAGAGAAGCTGGAGGTCAGCACTGTAGCGATTGCTCGAGGTGACTGTTCTGGGCCTCGGTGCGAGCAAACACACTTTCTCTGTTGCTCCTTGTACCACAGCTGAGGGGATGGCACCCTTCTTCTCTGTTCTGCTGAACTCCCTCTGGCTCGAGATGCAGGAAGCCGCTGTGGTTTGCAGTTCGGTCACCTCCGTGAAATAAACGTGCTGGTCTCAGCCTGTCTCGTCAGGCAGCCCTATGGCTGACAGCAATGGTAATTTAGTTGTTTATTTCAGGTTCTTCTGAAGTGGGGTCATGAAGGAGGGTTTGTCCTACTGCTGCTTTTATTTTATGGTCTTTTTAAAGGACAGAGGAGGATCAGGACTTGGGATAAAGGCCTAAGACTGACCTCAGCATCCAGAGCTCCAACCTGACCTTAAATCCACACAGAGGATGGTTGCCAGACACTTTCTGCTGCGAGTCTGGACTCCACGTTCCATCTGACAGAGCAGCAGCTTAGGAATCAGCACTCTGTTTGCCCTACTTCCCCCAGTGCTACCTTCTAACACAGGAAAGCTGTTGGCGCAGGCACCAGACTGTCACTTTTGTGCCTGAGGGAGGAAAGAGAGGAGTCCTCTCCCCATCTTCCTTTTCAGACAGTCTCCAGGAGTTTTGGAAGGAGCTTTTTACAAGCCCTCTTCTATTGTTGGCCAGGAGACAAAGGATGGAGGAGCTGGATTTAAGCATAATGACGTGAGCTCCTCCATGCAGAAAAACCCAGCTGAGAGACCCCCCCTGCTCCACACACACAAAAAAAAAAAAAAAAAGGGAAGAAAGGGGGAGAAAATCTTTGAAAATAACTAATTAAAGTTGTTTTAGCCTCTCTCTCTCCCCTCCAAGGGCGCCTAATCTCACAGGGGGCAAAGGGGGAAGAGAGGCAAGAGGAACAATGAGAACCATCCCCCCCCTTCTCTACACCCACCTCCTGGTCTCTGAGGTTTTAAAACAAGAGGCCACTTTAAGTTAATGAGCTATCAGCTGACTGGGAGAAGTCTCTAATGAAGCCTGATGTTCACACATTCCCCAGCTTGCTGAATAGGCCTCTGCCAACCCCATAACTGTCAGAAAGTTTCATTCATAAAATCCCCGTGCTGGGGGTGGTGGTGGTGAGGGGGGCAGGGAAGGAGCTGGGAGGAGATGGGGTGGAGGTCTCCATACGGAGCAGCCAGCCCCAGAGGCCGAACAGACACACGCATGGCTGGGGCTAGCAGGCTGGAGGATCCCAGGGACCCGACTCCGCTCCCCATTGTCTGGCTAGTAATTAGGAAGATCCTCCAAATGCTTCTGGAGGACACTGAAGTCTGTGTGGATAATTAGTGAAGATTTGGAGGATGTTCCAGCTGTTATGTCACCGGCTTTGCTAGGGCCAAAGGGGCAGGTGGTGGTGGGGAGCAGTGGGATGAAGCCTAGGAGTCATTCTGGGGCTTTGCTGAGCCGCACATCTTCTGGCGGGGCTCTAAGAGCAGTGTGTGTGTTTGTAGGGCGCACCTGGGGAAAGAGAGCAGGAGCACAGGGAAAATTCTGGAGGAAAAGGTATAATGTGTGGGGAGGAAGGAAAAAGCATGTTTCCTTCAGCATAAAAAACCTTGGTGGTGGTGATGCTTGCCAGAGTTAATTCTCCTTGGGTGGTGCAGGTGTTTTTGGCAAAAGCAAAGAGAAAAGATGCAGATATAGGCTGTAATGGTGAAATAATAATAATTGGCTGTCTGTTAGGTCTGATGAGCTTTGAAACAATTTGCCTGTGATGTTCTGCCTGCTGTTACATGGGGTGCCTGAATCCAGGGCTCTGAAGCCAAATCCTATCCAGAACAAAGCTACAAGGTCAATTCTGTTCATACATTTCTTACATATACTATAAAAAGAAAGGGATGGGATTTTTCAAACTGCAATGAGAAATTGGGGTGAATATTCAGAACACACGGGACAGCATGTGCAGGGGGTGTAGGGTGGCACTGGGAGCACTGGGTTCTGTGGAAAGATGAGGATGTTAGGAGAGCAGCTGCCTTTAGAGGTCTGTGCGGAATAGAGCACTAAAATGAGTCATGAGTCAATGCCATAATACTTTGTTCAATAAAACCTCTGGCTTCCCATCTATTTTGTGCTATCATTGAAGCTCTGCTACAGCAGTGTGGGGAGCTGTGTGGTTCTTTGCGTTTGGTGGAGGCAGTGCTGGGGGGATATAACGGGTGTTTGACAACAAACTGCGATGGTCGTGGTGTGGTTGAAGAGCTGGGAAATATCTTTCCTCTGACTGCTTTTATAGGGATTTTAATTCTCCTTTCCTCAAACTTGGTTTGGTTACGGAGTTACCTTGCATTGTGACAGTACCTGAACACTTTATTATCTTTATTTGCTGCTATTCCCATTTCAGAGATGGGGAAATGAAACCCAAAACCTGGGAGCACAATCTACAAAAGAGCTTAGACCTTGCACTGCTTAGTTTTCAGGCAACGTGTTTGCAGTGAAATTTGGACATCGGAATTAAACACGGGCACGTGTAAGGAGGCCGCATGTGGAGCGGGGAGCTGCGTGAGCTGGTGGCTGAGGAGCCGGGGGACGTGTAGCCTGGCAGCCGGGCGCTTGCCTGTCTTGATGCGAGGGTCACGCCTGTGAATGTCTCCTTGTTTGCTCTGCTCTCCCTGGTTATGGACACAGGACTCAACTGGGCTGTAAACGCTGGGTTGTTGAGTTTTCCATGTGAAGCTTCCTAAGTCACTTCTATTTAAAAAAAAAAAAAAATAATAATAATAATTCAATAAATAATCCAATATTCCAGACAAGAAAGCATTAAACTTGTGCTGTAGGCCAAAGGCTATAGAGGTTGCTAGGCTGAGGGGAGGGCACACTCGGAGAAGAGGAGAAAGCTCTGATGAGCAGCTGGTTATTTGCGTGCTGTGCGGCAGGTGAGGGACTCTGGTCATCTTGCCTCTGTGCTGAGCAGGGAGCGCCTTGGGAATGACGGCACGCTCCCTTCCGCCCGGGTCTCGCTGAGCGCTGGCTCGCGGGCACGGTGAATGGGGCCTGACGCGCTCTGTTGTGCCCTTCTTGGGTCGGATGCTGACTAGTTCTCCCGCCTGGCTTTTCTCCTACTCCGGCTTTCTTGTTCTGCTTGAGGAATGCAGCACTGGCCAGATGTACCTTAGGTGGAGTCTAGAAGGTTTCTACTTGCGTTGGCTTGACTTATCTATTTAGCTCTCTGTCATCAGCACTTCTGTAGTGGCTGGGCTGCAGGTTGCTGCCAGAGAAGACACCAATTCAGCATTACTGGTTCTCTGCTCGAGCCAACTGTTGCCCCTTCAGCAGGGGCTTGCCTCTTGGTAATAAATAGCATTGCTCTTCAGTGGTGTTCTTGCCCTTTATCTCTTCCACCCTCAGCACTGCTTTGCTCTTGCTGGTATTAGGTTTTGCTGGCAAATCCCGCAGCAATGAGTGTGTTTTGTGGAGGGCTGGTTTTCTGCCACTGCTGCGAATGTTTGCTTAGCAGCTGGAGGATGGTGGGCTCTCTGTGGGTGAAGGGCCCTCCTGCATGCTTTACACTCACATGGATGCTCTCAGCCTGATCTAAGGGCTCTCCAACAAGGAGCCACCAACATGCCTCTCAGAAAGTTAGGGAAACATCTGCTGAAGGGTTTGTTCAATCGGGTCGGAGATTTGCTCGCGTACTGGTAAAGGGGGCGGGGGCAGGCAAACAGTGAGCGGGTTCAGACACAGGATAAGCTCTGCATCTTGTGCTGCATCGTGGGTTGTGTTTCCTCTGTACATGAGCCGAGAGGGACCACTTGCTTTAGCAGCCTCTCATGTGAGCACTCAACCGACACAAGAGGCTCTGCTCCTTTCCCCTTGGGGGGATGCTGGAGGCAAGAGCTCTCAAGGGCTAAAGAAAACAAAGCAATGTTTGCTTAGCTGGAGAGCAGAGCGTGCCTTGCGTAAATTGTACTGGGGCCTAGAAGTCCTTCAGAAGTGAAGTGCCTCTGAAATTGGCTCCACAAGATAAATGTAAAGCAGGATGATGCCATTTCCTCTGATGGTGGCGTGTCCCATTGACTTAATGGTCAGATTTTAACTACTCTGGGCCTCAGTTCTGGAGCAAAATGACGTGAAGGACAAAGTTTTCCCAAGGGAGAAGCGTTCCTCCCATGGTTCTGCCAGTCCTGCACCTTGCGGACAGCCAAAGGAAAGTTACCCTTTGGGTCCCGCTCGCAGGACAATGGCTCTGTTTGTGGAAAGGAGAAAAAGGCAGAGGGTGCCCTGGGAACTCTGTGTTGGCACGGTACAGCAACCCAAGGACAGAGCGACCAGGGGGGAATTAGGGACATTCTTTACTCCCTGTAGCCAGATTCAAAGGTAAAAGGTACTTGCCAAATCCTATGATGTGCTTCAGGTGGGCCAGAGAATAGCCCGTGTTTCTGTGGCCCCTGGGTGTGTTTCAGGTTTTTTCCTCTCTGGACTTGATCCATGAAAAATACAGGTCCTATTTCTGATTCCAGTTTCCAGATATCCTTTGTTCAGTCACAGGTGTGCAGGCCAAGCTGGCACATGTCCAGTGTAGTTAGTGAAGATGTAGTACCTGGCCTTGCATGTATTTGGTGCTCTGCAGAAACCAAATTGATTGAGAATACAATGTTCCTAGTGCAGACGGATCAGAAGACTGCTTGCCACGTACAGACCTCCTGTAGCTTTTGTTTCTGTGACTGGGGGATTGACTACAGTTTATTGTCTGTATACACAGAAACGTCTCCTCATACACAAGTGGATTTCACTTCCAGCACATGGCTCACTGCAGCACTCGGTTCCCAGAGATGCTCTCAGTTTCCAGGAGCCCTATTTCTCAACATAGAGGGTTTTTCAGGTGAGCTTGAAATGTACCCATGTTGGCCATTGGTTATTGGCATCTGACATTAGCGATCCTTACAGAAATGGGGATGTCAGACTCGGAGGTTCTTGTTCATGGTCTCCTTCCTCTGTGATAGTAGACCTTGATACTACAGTAGAAGCTCATGCCTACTGTGTAGGAAAGCATGTTATCGCACCAAAGTGTTAAATCAATTGCCTGCTGTTTCCCGCAACTCAATTTACTGGGCGGGGGATGTCATAAAAATGATTAGGCTGAAAAAAACCTCTTTTCAATCCAAACCTCTCTTCTTCTGTGTATTTTTGAAGCCTGGAATGGATTTTCTGCACTCGCAAGATGTGTTCTTGTAATGTGGTGCATTAGAACCCTCGTGAAAAATAAAACGTGGTGTGGAAAGTCTCTGCTAAAGAGCGGCTCAGGAAAAGGAAAACAAAACCCTTCAGTCTAATGAAGGAACAGTCTGCGTGAAAGTAGCTTGGTGTTTAGTCAGAAATTGCAGTCAGTCTGCAGATGAACAGCCTTGCTGGCATCTGCAGGTGGGTGTTTTGCTTGTGCTTGTGAATGTGTTCTGCCTGTCACCTCAGAGATGCGGAGATGGCTGCGATTTGTGGCTGTTCTTGTTCCAGCAGTATCAGCAGATCCCAGTATTACATGAGTGTTGTAAAAGCGTGTTTGTAAGAAGCAGACCCTGCAAAAATAGTGTACGGTCCCGATGGGTGTGACAGCCCTTGTTCTAGAGATGCGGAGAGCCTTTAGAGGTCACTAGAGATTAAGTGATGTGACCAAGATCTTGCAGGGACTTTTGCACTCTAAATTACATCTGGGACTTGCACCTCACAGGTTCAGAGCTCAGGAGGGCATTTTAATAGTTAGGTAATTTTTAGGAGACTCACTGACATACATTCATCCAAGGTAAACGTGATCTGCCATCTTGGGCCCAACCCCAGATTTGCTTTCATCAAATCTAATTATGGTAATGGTTCATTTAACCTCTCTGCCTCCCCCTAACTTCTGCTTTAAAGCAGAGGCGCTGGCTGAGAAACCTTGGACTGCACAGTTCCAATTTTAGCTCTGTCTGACTCATTTAATAATTTGGTCAGGTTGGTTTGTCCTTGACTCAGTTTCCCCACTGTCAAAATGGGACTAATAACACTGTCCTGCTTTTTGAGGAAGGGTTATGAAGATAAATTAGTTTTGGCTGGAGAAGAGTCCTGCAGGGCTAGCAGAATTAGAAGGAGACAAGCGCTCTCTCTGTTGCAAGTATTATCTATCACTTAGGCTTCTCCCAGCCCTCCTTGACTTTTACTGACCGTATTCTTTCTCCGCTTGCAAATTACCAGCATGTATATTGATCAGCAGTACCCCTTGCACAGACTACGGGGCCGTCTCTCCATCAGCTTCGTTGCCCTCTCAGAAGCAGATGGTTTTGCAGTTGAGAGCAAAATCCTGGCCCTACCAGTGTCAACAAAGCCAGGGTCTCGTCCCTGGTTTTCCACCACGTGAGTGCTTCCCCGTTGGTACAAAGGCCGCCGGCTGTGGGGTGGCTCCTTCTGCCTTTCTCTAGGGCTCCCTTAAGGGGAGCCCTCCAAAAAATGCCCAGGTGGTTTCGGAGGCAGACAAACTGATGAGGAGTGAAGGGATGTTTGGAGAGGAAAAAGCCAGCCCCACAACAATCTGACTTCTTCTAGAGAGGGTTAAGTACTAAATGCCTCTTACTGGGTCACTTAATGATGGATGGGAGTTAGTGGGGGTGGGGTAAAGCTGACTTCCAGCCCTGCATCACTAAAGCGTTCATTAGGAAAAACACACACAATGGAAAATGGCAGAGGGGCTCAAGTGTCCAATTTCTCTCTTGAACTCTCTGAACAGGAGGCTCCAGTCAGGGGAATCCCTGCCACCCTTTCTCCCCCTCCTTCCCTGGCAGTTTCTTTATTAATTAACGGAGTTGGCTGGGGACGGAAACGGAGGACAATAATCAACATAGATGGGTCTGCAGACCTATTTTTAATAATGTGCTTTGCATCTGTCCTAATTGGTATGGAAACAGTGACCTGATTGGAACGACCGGGAGCCTCTTGGGGCCTTTCTTTCTTCCTTTCTCTCCCTCTGTTTTCTTTTTTGTTTGGTTGAAGTTTGACTTGGTGGGAGTGGAGGGGCCAGTGGGTAAGGAATATAAAACCTAACCTTAGGGGCTGTTCACAGGCCGGGGAGCCGAGAGGGGTGACGTCCCGGGGGGAGCGCGGCATGTGGGGGAAGGGAGGCCCGGAGTCCTTGATGAGGAAGTCGGGTGTGAAGGCCTCCAGGGCGCAGTCTGGCTGCCCAGAGGCGCTGGGCACGGGAAGGAAGGGGCAGCAGCTCTGGTGCAGTTCCGTGGGGGGAAACGCGATGGCTTTCTGGGCGAGCCAAGAGGCGGTATTGCTTCAGGGAAAAGAGGAGCACCCCAGGAGCCAGCTGATGGCGGGTCCCTGCCCCGCTGTGTGACAAACGGGTGTGCAGTGAGAGACGGCCCCTGGCTGCGCGAGATTTTAACCCGAAATAGGTGGTGGTGGTGGTGGTGGGGAATGGCCAGTGTAAGGTCAGAAGGTGGCTTAGGAGCAGTGGGCGGCCCAGAACCATGGCTTCCCGAGTGCAGCGTTGGCTTCCTACCCGCCGGCATGGGGAGCACCGAACTCATGGGCCCAAGCTGAGGAGCTCGTCACCCAGCGAGGGACCGCGTCAGGCGTTTATGCATCCCCATCTCAGTGCCGGATTACTGCCTTGCAGCTTCACTTTCTGTCAAGAGCTCGTGTGCACACAGTCAAACAGCTAGGTGGAAAAACAAGCCCGTGAAATCAAATTATGATGAAATGAGTGCTTGTCATTATAGGCTAGGGAAGAAACTGGATGTTATTTGAAACAAAGCAAAACGCTTGGGTGGATGGGTGGACAGAAGGGTTGGCTCGAATGGCTCTGATTTGTATCTGCCCCAGAAATGGCTCAAATCTTCAACTCTGACCATTTTGAGTTCCACAGCAGTCGTTTTTGTTTTTTCCTATAATCCCTGGCTACTAGAAAGAATCTTTGTGTAAGAATCTTAGCTTTCTTTTGAGGAAGCTTGCTGTTCTTGTGCTTGCTGTGGAAAACTTCAAAAAATGATTCCGTTGCCATCAAAAGGATCAGAAAGAGACTGAAAGCAGGATTTCCCAACTGTTTACTATTAAACAGAACACACAGCTGGAGATGTACTCCAGGCTCTTTTCTGGGGCCTTGCTCATTAATTTGGGCCACTTCAGCAGTCATAAGGACTATGACATTGCTGAATCCAAGGCCTGCTTACGGGCATCTGTTGTCCATACAGCTGCTTGGAAAGAGGAAAGGAGGAAAGAAAGGGGATGCAGAGGGAGCGGGCAGTGAGCTCTTGCCACTGCGGTGTGCGAGAAGTTGGCCAGGCCCCATGTAAATCAAGGACAGAGTTGACTAATTTCCTGGGTCGGTCATGGTGAAAATATCACATTTCATGGTTTGTTGCCGATTCATAGAAAAATCCTATTAAAACCGGGCAGCTTACTTATACAATTTAAACAAATGATGATCAAAGATTATAACATGTTCTGTGAAGAATGAAAAGGAATAGAAATGAATGCGCATCTGGTGAGACGGGGCCGGGCGGCTTTCTGCATGCGAACTTGCTCTCCTAGCGCTCCGCGAAGAGGGGCAGGGAGGAGGAGGAGGAGGAGGAGGAGGAGGAGGGCGCGGGCAGCCCGGGCTCCGCTCCCCGTGCGGGCCGGGGGCTGCGGGGCGGCAGGGGGCGCCGCAGGCTGCCTTTTGCCCGGCGGGGGCTCGCCGCTGGGCCGCCCGGGCGGG
>VXAA01002948.1:221070-328797 GCA_013399115.1 Anseranas semipalmata
CCGCTCCGCTTCCACCTTCCCGGGGAGACGCGCCTCGCCCCAGAGCAAACAGAGCTGGGGATGCGAGAGAAAATGAGGCATGTCTCGACAAGAAGGCAAGGTCTAACCTAGCAGCGAGCCAGGCTGCTATTGATCCCGGCATAGAGCTGTCCTCTAATGCCTCATCACGGTGAAACGCGTGAAACCTTCACGAGACCTTCACAAAGTGTGAAAGGCAACACCTACACCAAAGAAGAGAATGCAGAGGCACAAAAGCATCTTTTCATCATGAGAGTGTTTTTATGAGAGATGAAATGAGTGAACAGAAATGTGTCTCCAAAGAAAATGGTAGAAATTTTGGCAAATACAGAACGATTGGCAAGAGCTCCATGTTTACTCTGGGGACAGGAAAATGCAGTTGTTTCTTTTTTTTTTTTTTTTTTCCCCCCCCTTTGGAGGCAGATTTCCCTATTTCCCTGTGAAATTGCCTCTGCAGATAAGGCAGAATTTAGCAATTCCCTGTGCGCTGCTGAGTATCCTATCCTAAAATTGTAATCCTCACGAACCCTACTGTAGTGTTGTTCATCGCATGCTAGGCTTGGAAGTTGAGCTTGGATATTTAAATCTGGTGATATCACTACTCATTTTTACTTCTTCAGGCTGAACGTGCTGGAGCAGTATGCCACCGGGGCTCCTGTTGCAAGGCCTCTTGTGCACACTTTTCTGCCTGAGGTCCTGTCCCGAAGCCTTCCCAAACACAGGTGCCTGACCATTCAGCAGAACACGCTTGGGTCTGCTGCTGATGGCTCTCATCTAGTCTTTATGGGCCTGGCAGAATTCTCTGCTAAGGCTCCTTCTCCTAACCCGTCCCTAGCACCAACCTGTGCGTAGCATCAGTGTGAGAATGCAGTTATCTGAAATTTAGGGATGAGGTGCATGAATTTACTGATACTGGCTCTTAACTTACATGAATGGATCTAGGAGAACGTAACAATAAACCTGTCTGTGCATGGCATTCAAACCCAGCTCCAAACCCTAATGCCATCTCTAACCCTAGGGTTGTTCAAAGCCCAGGTACCCGTGGCTTCCTAATACTGAGCTCAGTGTGTTTAAACCTTCTGCCTTCAATTTTTCTTCAAGGACCAGGCAAAACTAAGCAGAAAACCCTCCCATCCTGAGGCCACGCCAAGCTATAACCTTACTGATCATTGTAATACAGGGATGCAGTGCTGCCCAGAAATAAAACAAATAATTTGACTCTGTCAGCCTTCTATCTTATCACTGAGGGTCTGGGGAAGTTCTGTAATGGAGAAAAGACAACGCAGAGCCTCCTGTCCCAAGCCCTAAATGTGAGCTACTCATGGTATCATTTATGGCTAAAGAACCTGTTATCTCTGAACGTTAACTATGAAAAGTTTGAAGCCACTGAGGCAGGCTGCAATCCTACTGCATGCTGGGCAGAATTCATCGGTAAGCACGACTGTACAGAACTGTATGCTGCATCTTAGTCCTGACTTTATTCCTGGCACGGATGATGGCCTAGGAATTCAGTTATGTCCAAAAGTTAATCAGAAGATGTTTAAATATGCTGATACTGATTTTACTACTTATCTTACCTCAAGCAATGATGCCATTTCGGCTCCAGCGTTGATCATGGCTCAGTAACCCCATTCTGTCTGACAATTAAAAATGATACATTTTAATCTACTTATCCCTGAGCAGGTTTGGCAGAATTGAGCAACAAAAATTGTTTAGCAGAGCCTCATTTCTGGAATGCTAAGCTGGAGCCTTATTGTAATCCTAACCCTGCCTTGACCTCTGCCCAGACACTTACCATCAGTGCAAAATTAAGAACAAATATTTGACTGTAGTGACACCAACTTTCATCCAGTTTTGTGAGTCTTGAAGATTTAGACAATTAATTTGCCCCTCTAGTCTCTCTTGTTCCAGACTCCGTCCCCAACCCTAATCCTACTTGTAACCATAGGTTAGAAAACCAGAATTTGGCATTCTCATCTACTGGTATCAGAGCTTGGCTTTCCTCTACAGGTCTGACAGAGGGCAGTAATAAATCTGGCTCTTCAGATCCTAATTTTAACTCAAATCCCAACGCACTGTCATTATACACTATATTCTCATTGCTACCAGACAGTGTGAGTCTACTTGTGCTAACCGTATCTTATCTAGCAGAATTGGGCAAATATCCGGCACTCTGTCCACGTCTTTTTTAATCCTGTTCCTAACAAAAATCCCAGCCTTTACTACAGACCAAACATCTTCTCTTGCTGCAAAATTCAGAAGACATTTGAGTCTACTGACACCAGAGTGCTGTGTTTGCATTGTCAAGGGAGAGCCTTGCATCTGAGATAAGATCCTGCTTAACCCGAGCTGTCTGAGTGTCTCTGGTATGGATAATCCGTATGTTTGGTGATTTTGGCTACAGAGAACTGAAAAGTCAGTGTTCCAAATATAAGTGATCTCAGCCCTTGAGTGGTGTATAAATAATGTCATTTCTTTGAATTCAAGGGGAGCTGTGCTGTTTTATACCAGCCGATGGGGTATGGTCTGGTATATAAAGGTCTTTATGGCAGAAGGAGCCTAATGCTGCCCCTCTACAGGGGCTAAAGGATCCTTGTGACTTTTTTTATACCGAAGTGCACTTAAGGCCTTGCAGAGTAGCAGTTCAGACTGATGTATCAAGTGTGTGCTGCTGCCTGTACCTCTGCGCCTTCTCTAGGCTTGTACGTGCTTTATGCTGGCCAGAGAGCTCGAGCTGGCATGTGGGAACAACATCTGGAGGATGTGGAGGGAGTCGTGGTGCTGGAGGTGCTGAAGGAATGATTGCAAGTCTTTTGATTTCTTAAATTTGCTATCAAATGTGCTGGCATTGGCATGTCTCATCATGGACTGTTCCAGTGCTGCTAATTACACCTGTGACGTGAACTGCTGCAGCAAGGAACTTGAGATGCTAGAGTTAAGATAGAGCAGTAGATTTGCAGGGGACTCCTACTGTGTGATTAAATGTTGTCTGTCTTGACAAAATGGCACCCGATGCACGTGATGTTTATAAGCGCCTTGTTTGGACCAAAATGCTGAACAAAGAAACCGAGCTGGACGTTGATGTGCTTGTACACGTCTGGGGAGCACAAAGCCCTCAACTTTGTTTTCAAGTAAGCTTGAGCGGAGGAGGCTGTTGGTCACCAGTGTGCTCTGGGCAGGGCTGCCCTGTGCATGGCTGGTGTTACTGGGAGGTGAAATAAGGGCACATGCACGTTAAGTTGGAGAGAAAGTGAAAGCTGCAGATAACTTTGCCTGCCTGATGCTATGAACAAGCATCTTCTGCTGATTAAAACCAGCAACGCCTTACTGTAACAGAGCAGCTTTCAAGGACATGTGCTTATGCAGTGCTTAGAGAACATGATAAGGACCACTCAGTTGGTTTAGCCAACTCACCATCATGGCTGTTTCCTTCCAACATTTTGTAGTCTTAGCATCGTGTTCATTTCACGTTAATGGTGAATAAAGCTGATTAGCTGCTGTTTTAACCGCAGGTAACTTGTCGTTATTGGCAGGAAACATGTTTCATCTGCATAACAGTTTCATGCGAGCAGTGGGGAACATTTTCTATTAGCATTTGTTGATGTGAAACTGTTTCTTGGTGGAGTTATGTTTGGGACTGGAAGAGAACTTAAGTTTTTTATCCTTAGCTCCAACTAGAAAAACTGAATCACAAAAGGCCTAGCAGCGGTGTTTTCAATATTACTTCAAAGGTATCCAAGATCAGCGTCTGTCCTGCTATTTGCTGTGCGCATATAACTGCAGAAGCGAGACTCAACCTTATTAATGCTGCCCAAAATGTATAAATGCCCAATGCATACCCAATCCGGGGGAAGGGGAAGGCGAGGACTAGTTCCCGAGGGACCGTGTTGCTGGTCTCTGGCTGCTGTGTTTGGTGGGAGCTTGAGCTCCGCAGGGCCCCACTGGGGAGCTGAGGCAGGTACACATAAGCATTGCACATCCTGGCACTGTGACGTTCCTCCTCTTCTCTTGCGTACCAAGTGGTTCAGTTCAGACTATTTTTAAATTTCCTGTAGTGCGGCATACCATAGCTCTATGCAGTCAGGAATACGAGTTTTGAAAGTGAGAGAGTAGTAACACTTGCTTTATCAAGGAACGTTTGGCTTCCTGTCTTTGCTCACCAGTTCCCCCGTAAGCCCCGAGACCTCGTGTACATGGACTTGGAATCAGAAGGGCTTACTTCCCTGGAATTAGTTTGCTTTGAGAACAGTGGGATGAGCCATGCTCTCCGGATACTGAAGCCTTGTATAGGGCTGCATGTTTTATAAGAAGCCACGTTTGGGTCGGTGTCTTTCTGAAATGCCATCTGTCGTACAACGATTGATTGTTACCATTGTAGTGTGTGTCATATCTGAAGGATCTCAAAGCACACAGTCGTTCTGAGCTATGAGGACTAATGCAATTGTATGACTGCCATCAGTAAATACTGATACACTACCGTTAAGAGATGTAGCTTGTGCTGACCTACAAGGTGGAAGAGTTGCTTAAGAGTTTGCATCAGAAATACATGACAGTTTGGTGAGCAAGCAGAGAAGAATTCCATATTTGGTATAAATCAGAAAAGGAATTTTAGGATGACTGTATACGCATTTGCATTGCAGCTTAGTCATTCTAATAAAAAAATCTTTGTTTGCCCTAAGCTATAAAAATTCTGTAATGACATGGCTTTGCTACTTGCTTGACAGAGGTGGCCTCTTGATTCTTGGCAACCCAGCGGCTGAACGGCTTGCGAGTGTTCCTGTGTGCTGGGTCCTCCTTGTGCGTAAGGGCCCTGCCGTCACAAACACAGCCCCGGATAGCCTTGGGTCCAGGAGTGACCTGGGGACAGCTAACCTATTTCTGATTGTACTGCCATAATTGGGAAGCACCCCCCACATCCATTGCTGTGCAAGCCTCACTTACTGGTATTTATTACTGGTATTGCCGGAGTGCCAAGGATCCGCATTACCTATGAAGGCATCACTGTGCTAGGCAGCATATGAACGCAGAACAAACCAGAGATGATTTCTTGCTTCAAAGCTCTAGCAATCTAAGACAAAAGATTATGACCTGTTCAGATGATTGTAACTGACACCAGGGAAACCAGTGCTTTTGCTTCTGACTGAACTCTTTAAAAAATAAATAAAAATTCAGGCCAAAGCACTGTTCCATTTAACTTATTTGGAGAGAGGAAGGAGTTGAGGAACAAAACCACACGGAAAAAACGAAAATCCTCTTCTCTTCAAGTGGTCCCAAGTGTGTGGGGAAGAAAGAGGAGAGGCAAAGCAAAGCAAAGTGAATCTGAAGCTCGGAGTGCCTTGTTTTTCGGTCATTTTTCCAAGATGTGTTGGAGACTTTCATGCATTAGCACAGTGGTTGGGAATGAATATTTGCTCAGTGAGATATAACTCTCCCACGGCAGAGCAGTGAAATATAGGATATTTTGCTTGTTGGCAGCAGATTTCTGGCTAAGTTTTTATTAGCGCAGGTTTTTCTATCCGAGTATACCTATTTATCTAGCAAGCAGGGCCAGCAGATAGAAAGTTGAAGAGAGAGCCAGCACAGTCCCGAGCCATGTCAGTAGATAAAACCCCTTAAGGCGAAATATCTGCAGGACTGGGCCGTGTGCCTGAAGTAGCGGCAATGCTGTTCCGTTCTCCCAGGCGCTTCAGTACCCTGCAGTTCTGCGCGCTTCCGCAGGCCCTGCTTAACGCAGCCGATGCAAGGCCTTACTGAGGATGCGTTGGCAGCTGCCAGGGTTCAGCTGTGCATCTTCTAACTCAGAGCTTTCCAGCAGAGGCTGTAGCAGGCTGCCCTTTCATGTGTTGCCCAGCTACCACCAGAGATGGTCAGCAGTTACCCCAAGGGGCTACAAACTGCACCGACATCTGGATTTTGCTGGTCTGATTGTGTGATGATAGTGGAGGTATAAGAATCCAAATAGCCAGCCTGAGTCTCTGGAATAATAATTTGGGTGTGATTTTGGGGATTAGACCACACAGTGGAATGTTCTCTGATGACAGTGGGAATTTTGCTTGGGAATAAACTGCATGAGACCCGTGGGACCTGATCTTTAGTTCATAATACTTAGCACATGTGTCTGATGCTCTTGGAGGTAAGCAAATCCTTTACTCGTTACCAAGTGAAACAGCAGTCTGGAACCAACTGTAGGGCCCTCATTTCCAAGTTCACGCTGTAAACTCTCAATGTTTTGCTTGAGTAGCTGCTGAAAACAGAGAAGAAAAGGCAGTCTTTGCTCTAGAGATTAGGAAAGAAGCAGTAAGGTAAAAGACAACAGGTGATGAGAATAGGGCACTGCATGGTGAATGTATGGAGACTGTCTGAAGTAGCCTTAGCAGCCTACCCAAATGGGACCAAGTTTTTTGAAAATGTCATCATAAAGGACTTTTCAGGTGGCTTTCCATGGAGAACATTGAAAACAACCTAGGGGCATTTATAAGGAGCTCTGCTCATTTGTAAAGGGCATCCCAGGAGGAGGTGCAAGGGCGCTGATTTGGAGATCCAGCAATTAACAGCGGGTGTAGGAGGAGAGGCTGGTAAGATGTGGGGCTCTCTTGCCCACAATGAAAGATGCTAGAGTATGGGTAGCTGTGAGAGTTCCTGAGGAGGAAGACGTGCAGCAGCTTCAGCTTGCTGTGTAAAGAAGCACTGGGGAGATGCTAAGAGGGCACCGGTGCTGGCAGGAGGGCTGGGAAGGCCAGCTGTGCGGTACCGGAGCAGCGGGGCACAGCAAGGTGTCCAGGCCAGATGGGGTGGCTGTAAAGCTTAGTAGCTGTGTGGACGGCTTAGTTGTGTCTGTCTTGGATCTTCTGAAGGCCCTACCTTTATACTCTGTTTTTAGCTCCCCTTATAACTTGGTATGACCTGAACATGATCTGCGCAGTAGAGAGACTGAAATTGCAGCCAGGCTACTATTAAAGTCAACTAAGTAGGGTCAAAGTGATCTTAAAAAGCTCTTTCACAGAAGCACGTGATCAAACTATTCAGACAGGGAGAAAAAAACATACTAGTAAGCAAGTAACATCCAGCATCCAAAGATGTTTTAATATACAAGTTTCCAAACATGAGTTCAGGATGTTCAGATTATAATTTCCAGAGAGTCTGGCTTCCTTGTATTTCCTTTTTTAAGGTTTATTTTTGGAACAAGATTTGTGGTGTTTAGGAATTGTCTTAGTTTCTTTAAGAAATGGAACTTTTATGAAACATCAGGTCCCTGGTATATATCTATGGGCTCTAAACAAAGATTTTTTTCTCTGTTTAGCATGATTTCAGAGTAATTGCTTAGATGTGTAAAATGTTGGAATAAATCTGTGCCAGAAGTCTTACATATAACTCTTCTTTTTGGACTCGTTTTCTTCATTTCTATTTCCAAAGGTGTAAATGTAGGGCATTTTGGGGTGAAATATCCTATGTGAATTCTGCAGTAAAAGGATTTATCTTATGAGATTAAAGTTATGTCAGTAATGGTAATTACAGTATCAACGGACAATTTTTAAATGACAGCTTTCATTCGCATCTAAAGCACTTTCTGTCATGCTCTGGTTATTGAGATTCACCTTTGTTTGGGTAGAATACAGACAGGTATGTATACCAGTGCACACTGATGCAGAAACAGCACAGAAATTTAACAGGAGGCAATAAAAAATACCAAGGCATTCAGGGCTGCTTAAGTGTTGGCTAACGTGGCTCCAACATCGTGATCCTGGTGTGGTGTCCAAGGTCCGTAAAGCCCACAGGCAGTCAGGTTTGCTATTGCGCATCAGAGCCCGCAAGTTTTGTCATGGTTGTGCGGAACTGAGACTTCTGTAGGATGGAGGCTGGTTTTGTGCTTAGGTTGCTCGAACGGGACTCAAAGGACTGTTCTGTGACCTGGACAAAAAATGCATTTGCCTCGTGAAGTGGGAGAACCATCTGGCCTTGCATCACCGGGAGTTTCTGCAGGAAATTGTGGTACTTGATTCTCGCTGAAGTCAACTTGCTGTTCATGTTAAATATATGCATAAGCTCTCTTTTTGAACAGAAATGAAAGTAAGCGTAGGCTTATAGGACTTCTGTGGCTTGGGGTGCATAGCACATGTATGTGTGATGGTTACTGCATTGCTGTTGGTGAAGAGACTTTTGAACAAAAACAGCTCGTGTGACACCATGTCCAGCCCAATACAGAAGTCAGTGGAAGGATTCCCATTGCCATCCCTGGATGTCTGAGCCAATCTTCCTCCTGTTATCTTAGTATTTGCATTCTCCTTCTCGAACTCTTGTGAGTTCTATTGGTTTTTTGGTTTGGCTGGGTTTTTTTTCTTTTTTTTTTTTTTTTAGGCAAGATCTTTTCCTGACTTCTGCTGCTTCTGTCCCAGTTTTCTCCATTCTTATTCTAGCAGTTTTTAGTGGTCTCGGTAACCTGTTTCCTGGCTTCTCCTGTAGATGCCTGATGCTGGGGGCCAGCCTTGGTGCACTGCAGCGTGGCTGGTGGCAGGTCTCCTGCTTCCCGTTCAAGGTAGAAGGAGAACCCTTTGGTGAAGGGGAAGAAAGGTGGCAATGAAGGGTAATTTCACCTCGGGAGGTGAGGATTCTGCTGTCAGCAGCCTCGGTGCCTAGTCATGTCGGAGCAATTGCCCTTTATGTAGAGATCAGAGCCTGAGCCTTTTACACTAAAATTTGCTTAGGAAACAGTCTTTAACTTCAGCTAAGTATCTGAAATGGGAATTTTGTTCTAATGAAGCAATTGAAAGCGAAGGGATGTGAGTGGCTTCGTGGGAATTCTCATCTGTGTGTACCAGCGACTGCAGCCCCATTAGTGCCCGCTGAGTCTGTGACAATACATACACTGGCGTGATGCTATAGCCTGTGAGCTGCGTGTCGCTGGGAGCGCGGCGGTGAGAGTGTGACCTGCCTGCGTGACGGTGGGCGCGGGGCTTGTCGGCACGGCCGCCTGCTGTGCGATGGCTGTTAGGGCTGGCACACGTGAACGTGTGTGTTGCGTGGGTGAGGACATAGCAATGGACGCACGCGGGAGCGCGAGGGTGGGTGTTGGCATATCCGTAAGCGCAGAACGTGCGGATAAACGAATGTGAATGAATGTGTGTTACCAGGTGGTCTCGGAGGGAGAGAGCCCGTCC
This sequence comes from Anseranas semipalmata, assembly GCA_013399115.1. Taxonomy (NCBI): domain Eukaryota; kingdom Metazoa; phylum Chordata; class Aves; order Anseriformes; family Anseranatidae; genus Anseranas; species Anseranas semipalmata. The sequence goes on from VXAA01002948.1 coordinate 230,244, forward strand.
GGGAACGGCCCGCACGCCGTCCTGCCCGGCCCTGCGCACGCAGAGGTTCTGAAGACGGGAAGCGCCCCGGCTGGTCTTCAGCCCGGGCATCACCCCTGAGTGCACAGTTGCTATGCCAGCTCAGTGTGTTTGTGTGCTCTTGTGAGAGAGCTGGTAATTGTGAGCGCTCCCTAAGAGGATCTCTGGGGCCAGGGGATACAATAGGCAAGGGGCTAGGGTCTGAAACTGTAGACTTTAATAAAGCCACTGACAGCAAATAAGAGCCTGACATGTGAGTCACATTACTGACAACAAGGGCTGCTTTGTAGTCCCATCTGCACCCCGATCGGGTCCCGTACAGTAACTGAAAGGACAGAACAAACTGCTGCTGCCTTCAATAAATACAACGGTGCCACAAAGGCAGCCGAACAGACCAACTTTGTGTGGCTTTGCTGCAGCTGAGCCACTCTCCTAGTTCTCTTCCGCGCCTCCCCCACCGGTGGAAATGACTGACGTTCCCCTCGGAGGGCTGCTTGAGAGCCCTGGGTGCGTGTGCTTGGCCCCATGGCACTCATTACAGGTAGCCCTGGAACACCTCCCTTCCCTGCCACCCCCTGCACTCCCATCCTTCACAGCTCTCCCCCTTCTCCGACCCCAGGGGCTGGGAGAGCCACAGAGCCTCTGCCCCGTGAGCTGCGGTCCTTGGGCCTCCTGGCCTCGCCTCGGCTAGCCAGCACCGAAAGCTTGGCAAAGCCCTGCATCAGGCTGTGAGCCCGCTTACCTGAAACGGCTGTGACCAGACTCCCCTGCAGTGGTCATGATGAAAATGGGGGGGTTTCCAGCAGAGTAACTTGAAGTCCTTTCAGGTCCTTAGTGGTCAGTCACCTCCCTAGCCCAGGTAGCATCAGGAGATGAGTGTTTGCTATTTATCTAGATGTCACCTAGCAGAGTCGGAAGCATTTTTCCCTGGCTGTCCTTGGGGCCTCTTGCTCTCCCCTCCCTCTGGGCCTCTCCTCTTTGGCCTGGAGACTTTCCCAGTGATGCGTTTTCACGTGGGAAAAAAAGCATCGTAGATCGATGCTCCTTCAGTGGGAGGTAGTGCCACTGTCGTGTCTTTCTCAGTGCCTCTGTGACCACTTTAGTTTGTCCCAGTAGCCCTAGAGAAAGGGTCCTTGCTGGACCTGGCAGCGTGTGCTAATCTCTGTATTGAAAGAGTGGTGTAAGCCCTGGGAAAGATCCCTGGGTTATAAATCACAACACAAGCCTGTGACTGCCCAAGGGGCTATGTTAGGTAAGCATCAGGACAATGTTGTGTATGGCAGTGCGCGTGTGCCTGTGTTGTCTGTGCTGACTCAGCATTTCAGCCCACCTAGCCAAAACGGGGTGTGTGCGTGACGAAAACGAGTATCGCGCTCAACAGGCTGTGCCCAGCAGAAACTCTGCTTTCTTCCGAGTCAAGTGTGTGCAGAGCCGAGTTCCCTGGAGGTCGGGGGCTGTCCAGTGTGGGACTTGTGCCGTCTGCCCTGTGCAGAATCTGTTTGTGATGGAGCCTGCAGCCTGTCCCGTTGGTGTACGTGTACACGGTCCAGCTGATGCTGTCTTCAGCCACAGGGATTTGTTCCTGGGAATTACACCTTAGCTACCTTAAAGGCCAGATGAAAATCTGGCAATGACTGCATTGCATCTTAGAAGGACAGAACGTGCTAGAGGTGAGATGCAGCAGATCTTTCCTTGGAAAGGAGATTGGACTTCAGAGAGCAGATGAATCCAATTTCTGAGCATCTTCAGGAAATCCAACGCGACAGTCTTTTGTGGGGAAAAACATCCTCCCTCTGACTTCATGTCCCCTTCTGTTCAAGTAACCAACAGTCCAGATACCATTAAGCGAAGGAAAGTACAAACCAACAAAAACCAAATCAACAGACAGTAAGAAGCAATACATCCTACAGAGGTGTACCCCGAAAAGGGAGGAGGGTATGACTTGTGTGGCACAGAAAATGCCCAGATTCTGGGCATTTCTGTAGCTGCTTGACTTGATAGGTAATAGCCATAGGAGCAACTTGTGACGATGTTTTGCATGACTCTGACTAGTATAATGTGTGGACCTTCTGCTAGAAATTCCTCTTCTCTCTGTATTTATAGTATTTAAAGGCAAGTGTTTAAACACCACTGTTTTGAAATACCCCATGCAGCTGAGAAGCAGCACCAGAAATCTTAAGTCCTGTAGCAGATGTACTTTATACTTTTCAGGGAAACATCTGGGACTTTTGAAAACAAATTTAGAGCATCTAATGTCACTGTTAAATGTTAGGGCAGATTCCCCGGATCCTAGTCCAGTGCTTAGATTGCATAACTAGCTTCCCTTTCACTTTGGTGTCTAGGTTGTGACCCGGTCAGGGCAAGGACAGTGACTGTGCAGGTGTGTATCTGATGATGGATGTCAGTCCCTGCAGCCCTCATCTGCGCTGGCCACTTTTAGAGGCTTCAGCAGAGGTGGCACAGCTGGGTAAAGTGGGGAGTGGCTCTGGCACGGAGTCTGGTGCAACAGCAGCTGGGCTTTCCTCTGGTGCTCTTCCACCTCTTGAATGGGCAGGACATCTGGGATCCCATTTCTGGTAGCTTGAGACCTCGAGAGAAGAAGTGTCGCCTGGAAGGAGATGGAAGGGTTTCTCACCTGGTAGAGAGAGAGGAAGCTCTGGGGAAGGGATGCACAGCTTTCATTTGCTTTCTATGTTTTGTTATATAGGCATCGTTTCTGTTTCAAAAAAAAAAAAAAAAATGCTGTTGTAATGTGGGGGAAATTACGTAGTTACAACACTGTATGAATCTGGACACAGCAGTTGTACCAAAATGTGCCTTGTGGGAGTGGATACCCTCGCTTACAGCCCTGAGATGCCAAAGCTCTGTATTTAAGGAAAGAAGCTGTTCTGGAAGTCTTTCTCAGGCAATACAGAGAGTTTGTGGCGTGCATGCTGTGCCTGTGAGAGGGTGGCTGTGACACAGATGCGGAACCCGCAGGTGAGAGTAACTGGTGGGCAGGGCGGTGGCTGGGCAGAAATGCCTGCTGGGGACTGTGGCTGAGGAGACAGGCTGGGGAAGGAGGAGTGGGTGGGAGCCGTGGGCTGGGGTGGCCGTGTGGCAACGTGTCCTGGTGGCCAGCTGCAGCCCGGTGCCACCTCGCTACCTGGCAGGGCAGAGGACGGGGTCCTGAGAGCTGGCACTGGCACGCTAGGTTGTGCGTTACGTGTTACGGCAGGCAGCGGGAAGCTGCTCGCTGCCCTGGCCGTTCTGCACCAGGAGGCTGGGGAGGAGAGCTTCGGATTCTCCCTGCTGTTCTTTGGGCAAGGCGCAGTTAGTAGTTATTTAAGCTCATGTTCTGCTTTCCGTTTGTCTTGCTTTTCTCCCTTCATTGAAGAACTGGTTGGTTCGGCCATTTGAGTCATCGTTTGTGGAGAAGCATAGCTCATCGAGCGCCCAAATGGTTTAGTTTAATTTTCCCAGGTTTCTGAGTGGGTTCTCAAAATGGTCTTTATTAATGACCCCTAAAAATTGAACCTGGTTCTGAATGTTGTAAGCAAAGCCTGGCAGAAGGGCTATAATAAAATGAGTGGAAAGGCCAAGTGCAGATGTAGGGGGAAAAAAAATCTTAAGGCCAACAAAACTTTTGGAAAGCAAATGCTATCGAAGGCATTGTGAGTGACTTCTGCACTCTCACCTGATAAATCTGAAGCCTTATTCTGTTCTCAGAACTGGGATATCTTGAATGCAGAAAAGAGCCAGGAACTGCGTTGGTAGCCCTTATATAAGCATGTGACATCTTAGCCTGCACAGCCTCATCTAGCACACCAGAAAGTGGAGGAAGAGACAGGATGGTGAGATTCAGGCTACCGAATTAAAGATGACCATACCAGTCTCACCACCCTCCTTTTTCTTCCCCAAGAAAATGCTAATTTGCACAACTGAAGACTTTTCGTATATAACTGGCGCCGTGGGTACCTGAGGTTGAAAGTAGCCTGAGTGGAATTTGCCATCCAGCCTCCACCAGCTTCTAGCAGAAGGTGGGGACTGACTCCTGCAGGCCTTCTCGAAGGTCACAGCCTAGGTTCTCACACTGAAGCTCCAGAACGAGCACTAAAGTCAAGAACTTCTTGTTAGCACTTGTCAGATCCTTTGTTGTTCTTGCTTTGTGATCTTAGTTTTTGCAGGTCTTGGTCGCATCTTGGAGGTTGGAGAAGTAAAGGAGAGTGGGCTCCAGAAGATCCCAGATCCTTAGCAGTTCTGACCAAACACAGTTGTTCTTTATGCTTAAGGTGCAGTCCTTTTCAAGGTAGCTTGTTTAGGTCTAAGTGGCTTTGGAAATGGAGAAAAGAGGTAAGCTTCTGGGAAGGAGGGTTTGGTCTTAAACTGTCAGCCATTAGAATACAGGAGACTTCTGCCAGCTGCAGAGGAGAAGCTACCCGCAATAAAGCCACTCAAAGGCAATTTCCCCGCTGAAAGGTGGCCTACCTGGGGCCGAGCAGCCCGCACCAGCTGCACGCCGCTGCTGTCAGACTCGGCCGGGTCTGTCAATTAAGGGAACACAGAGCAATCTGTGAGCGCTGAAAGGGATCCCTTCAGAGCTCCCTGGGGCTGAGAGACAGGCCCATTGTCTGCACGCATGTCTCACATAGTTTCAGGGCCCCGATAAGCAGGCACGCCATGAAAACCTGCATTATATGGTGAGCTCGGGAATACTTTGGCTGGGGGTGGATGAAATGGGGGGTGGGAGAAGAGGTAACACTGCACCTTTGCATTGTGGGAGGTGGGGCAATGAAAGACGTCGCGTTTGGTGGTCCCCCAATATAACCTTCTTTCTCACAAACTCTCGTTGAATGATGAAGTCATCGTTTCCTCTGCTTCCCCTCCTCCCCTCTGTCCTTGTCCTTTCTTCTGGAGTTCAGAAATCAGCTGGGAAATTACTGCAGCACTAAGAAGATAAACAGCTTAGCCACCTTCAACTCCTGCCTTGCCACGTGTTGAAAATCCTTTTCCTGGGAATCTGGGACCACCAGGTCTGTGGTTAGGGAAGAAGGAAGGTTTCAGATTTACACCCACGTTGCAGACACCATAGAACGGGAAGGCAGACGCAGCACTTAGGAGAAGGAATGAGTGGTATTCCCTCACCAGCTGCATACTGGTGTTTGCTTTCCTCTTCCCCACCTCGTAGCCTGGTGCCTGGATCCCTTGGCGTATGAAGCTTGCAAGCTACAGGCCCAGGAGGGCTTGTGCTCTTGGACGGGCATGTTCTGGTCTAGAGCAGGGTACCCTTCTGCTTGAGCTCGGGGGTATGTTAAATGTGTTAGTACGTGCTAAAATGTCAGCTTTACAAAACAAGTAATACCAAACTCTGTGTTGCTTTCCTGGTACTTTTCTAGGTCATTTTGCAGAGAAAGAGAAGGTTCTAGCAGAAGTGTCTGTAAAATACCTGCTGCATAAAGTTAGCTTTCTGTATGCTTGGAGGATATAGAAGCTCAACACTGTGAGACAGGAAGGAAGGGAATGCTTCCACAGGAGTGAGGCACCTTCATCCATCTGGAATCTCCTCCTGATACTTCTGCGTGAATGCAGTTATGTCTGTTACCAGTGCTGTAGCATATAGTTGGGAAGAACCAATGCCGCAGTAACAGAAGCAAATACCACCATCCAGAACACGAAGGATGGGTTGCTAGTGACCTTTCCTAACACGTTTCCTTTCTCCTTCTGATTGGCTACCTTATTTTCTGCACTTACTGCAAGCTGATAATCTTCATGTGTGATTTCAGTTGAAGGCACTCCAGAAGATCTCCATTCAGGGTTTGAACCAAAGCTTGCTGTAGACTGCGTGCTTTTGACTCAGATGTGTCGTGCCAAAGCCATTTCTGAGAAGTCTATTGAATTCCGTGGAGTTACCTGGGGGTGAGCCTGGCCCTTACACTTCATCTTTCACGTCTGTTTTTCTGCAGTGCACTGGGCTGCCAAAGAGAGGATTGGATTTCGGATTGCTTGGTCCTTCATCTTCAGCAGATATGCCTCTGTCAGGCTTTAGTGATTGCCTGCAGCTAACCTAGCGTACAGTGACACTCCAGGAGATGGCAGCTCGTAGTTTTTTCCCAGCTGGGGGGATGTCTTGGCTCAGCACATTTGGTAGGGAAAACTAATGAATGTGTTCTTGAATGGAAGCTCTTCTCTCATTTCTGACTTGCTGAGGCTCATGGAAACCCATCTTTCTTTTCACCTTAAATAAAGCTCCCATCACGGGTGCCAAATTCTACTGTCTGTTCTCACTCTTCACTGCACAGCCACAGCCTATTTGCCAGTCCTAGGTAAAGTTTGTAGTGCTGCAGTGATATTTGACTTATTTTCCAAGGCTTATTCTTCTTGGGTCTATTCTTTATTTCCTTCTGTTTAGGGATGTGTACTTAAAGCTGGTCTCTGCTCAGTTTGCTTCATTCTCTGTTCCTCGCTTCTCCAAACCAGAAGACTCTTCAGTGTTCATATTAGTCTCATGAAACTGTATGCTTTCCCCGAATCCTCAGTTCTGTGTAATTCCCGACCTTTCTCACCCCCAGATAGCCCTTCTCTGGGCCAGGCACTTCTCTGAAGCACAGCAGAAGCCCACAGCATCCACCCAGTCACAGTCTGGGCTCTGGAGGGCATCTCGAAGAACCTTGTAGTTCCCTTCTGCTTGTCTGTCCTGATGCCTTTTGGGCCTCTTGAATCTGAGTTATTCTTGATGAGGGGACGATGAGTTGAGGCATCCCCCAAAACTGCCAGCTCTCTTTTCAGCAGAACGAACTGTCTCACTGAGTAGCTTATATAAACATAGTCCCGGCACAATCTTCGGATCGCGTTCTTACTTGCTTCAAGGAACAGTGAGCTAATTAAGTGAAGATATTTAGCAGTTTGTCATCTGGAGGCAAGTGAGTCACTCAGGGAGATGAATGAGGCAGTCTGCACTTCTCAGAACTGCTGCTTCAAGATCTTGTCAGACTCGAGCAGATACCAATGGCTTCAGGAAGGGTGTGCATTCAATTTTTCCTGTATGCTTAGGGTAGAGATGATCTGCTTTGTTGTAAAATGGAAGCTGAAGTTAAGGAGCAGAAAGTATGGTGTTAAAATGATTCCTGGTGTGTCCTGCTGTAATTTGGGTCTTGCTTTTCGAGACACGGAAGCGAACTTCTCATCCTTGCTCTGCTGTCTGTACTCCACTTACAAGCCAGTGCTCCGCACTGGTGCTGTGCATCGCTAGCTCCATACAACAGTCCTCGCCCGCTCTCCTCAGCCTCTGTGCATCCCTGCAGGAGGGTAGGAGTGACCGGATGGCACGGGGTATTTCAGATATGTTCCTGGGGAATATATTCTTAGGGGAAGTGCTTTCCCTTCTACTGTGTACAGTAGTGCTGCGCAGTCCTGTATGTGTGTGTCTAGCAGAACGTGAACTGCTAGACATCTGCTGCTTCAGGCCCCTGGGGCCTCTGTGGTTTGGAATGGGGAGGCCTTTGATCTGTGGTTTGTGTGGGAGAAGTAGATGATACTGTGGTTTACAAACAGCTGATGGTTCTCTTTTTCCTTCAGAGAAAAGAATAGTGTCAATCTGCGATGATTCGGGGCATCACATGAACGGCTGGGAGTGGGCAGGGTGATGCGGTTTGCTCTGCAAGTTGCAGTTCACTTGTGTCGTGGTATACGTTTAGGGAAAGTGACAGCCTTGGTTGTGTCTTTAAGCCACAGGCCTGCTTTAGGGACAGCAGGGAATGACCAAAAACCAGCAATAAAACCCCAGGAGCTGAAAATTTCCTTCTCCATCCCTCCAGGGCATGTAGCAGTTGCTCATCCCAGGCAAAAATGTTCCCCCTTCTTATATCGACTTGTCTGTAGAAGGGGCATTTGTCTGCAGGCATCTACCCCGTCAGGGGTCCTGTGGCACTGCCTAGCGCAATTTTAGGTTTCAAAGGAGCGTGACTGCCATTATCCCTCCTGACGCTGGAGGTTATGCTCATCTGTTTGGGTGAGGACTGCTGAGAAAATGTCGAGCTTGAGCAGAAACTGCTGTGTGAAGCTTGCCTCCATTTGGGGAGGGTGGCACTCAGAGTAATCCACCCTGAATGAAAAGAGTGGGGCTGTGCTTGTGCCCATGCAAACGTGGGAGAGCTCTGGTGCGTGAGTGTGGTACTTGGAATACAAAACCTGGTGCACTGGATCGAGCCCAAGATCCATTTTCCTGGGATCCTGTCTCCCTGCAAAGTGAGTATTTAAGGAAGGGAATAAGAACAGGATGGGCGTCTAGTGATCTCTCTGTTACACAGCAGCTAGCAATCATTTGAAAGACTTCCCGAAATGGGGACTGTGTTGGGCTTATGACTGGTAGCCACCACTGGACGAATACCAGTCCCTCGAGGTCTGTGACATACCTGCCTTGGGCAGGGGGCCGGCAGCACTGAGTGGGCTAGAAAGGGGCAATGCCATGTGATTGTGGGCCTGGAAGGGGGTGATGTATGGGGTATGGAGCAGGTTTTCCTTGCAGTGCTGCTCTCGGTTTCAGCCAGGTGCTGATGAACAAGATCAGGTTGCCTTTGACCTCTTGGATCCTGTGAGCTCACGGGGCAGCCTCGCTCACCGCAGCTTGGGGTGGCTCTGGGTGATGTTCTGCTGCCGCTCGGGAGGAGGCTATGGAATGGGGCTGCTCCGGCCCTTTCCACAGCAGTCCGTTCCCAACAAGCTTCAGCGTTAGGGACCGACCTACCACAGTCATCTGCTGTCCGCTGCAGCAGCACACGTGCTCCTGTGCGTGTTCTCCAGGAGCCAGGCGTTTTAACAGCCCGCTAGAGCCGACTGCTACAGCTCACCTTTGGCTGACATGGGAGAGGCCGGTCTTGTGGGTTTTAGTGCCTAAATTTGGTCCCTGCTAGAGACCTTGCCACCGTTTATGAGGAGGGGGGGGGTTCTTAAAAGAACTTGCTACCGCTTTAATTCTTCTTTTGAAATCAATGGTATGCTGTAAAATCCCACCCTTGGGGCTTATGCACATGAGAGGGAGTGGAGCCCTAAAATTTTTGAATGTTTTTTGTGAAACCTTTAATAGCTAGGTGACTCCTACTTATCATTGCTTCTTCAGAGCTGCTGACATTTCCAAGGAACACTAGCAGGTCAGAAAGTCAGCTTGGAGAAGCTGAGCTGCTTCTTTACCACATTATGCTCACCTAGCTTGGTGCTTTATAACTCTGTCCTTAATGATTTTCTCAGCTATTTTTCCTGGTACTGGCGTAAGGCTCACTGAGGTCTATAATTCCCATGATTGCCCTTAGCACCTCTTTTAAAAGGAGCGCGGAGTGTTGGCTCCCCTCCAGCCTGGTGGGAAAGTGGCTGGTTTTGATGATAAATTGAGTTTTTCTGTTAGTAACTTCTTTATACTTTGATTTCTTTAGAGTGTTTGCATAAATGTCATCGGGTCCTGGAGGTTTCTTACCACTTCAATGTTTAGGTTATGCTATTATGTCTTTTTTCTTCCTTTTGAGTTTCTGTCTGCCTTTCAATATATCTGGCTTTGTCCTCTGCTACTGTTACTGCTATTTGTCACGTGCTTAGAGGGTTAGCATAATGTGGTCAGGGTGCCCTGACCTCAGGCTCAAGACCCCTTATGCTAAATATCTTACGTTTATCCACAACAGAAACTGTCCTTACATCAGGGAGCTTGTGGCCAGGCTTCTTGAGCTGATCTGAGCCTTCATCTAAGTTTATTCCCATGGGAGGTAAATGAGAAAACTTTACTTGGGTCAGCTGGACCAAGAATAACCTTGCCTCAAATGTGTCTGAGTTGAGAACGTTGCCCACGGGTGGCAATCAAGAGCCAAAGGAGGCCACAGGCCTGGGCTCCCGCAGTGCTGACATTCTTTTACTGAAACATGGGATGAGTTGTCTGGCTTCAGGCCTCCCTGCACCCATGCTCTTTGATTTCCCCACCTTACAAAATGTTTAGATATCAGCACGAGAAAATGCCCGCGCTGTTTCCAGCAGCGATCCGGTACTGGGCTCTTACCTGCTGCACGTTTTGTGCCGTCGGACACTGCAGCAAGCGAAGCCGGGGCTCCTGGGCTGCTGGTGTGAGCGGGAGCAGCTGGAGCTGCCTGCTGTGAGGGGGGCGTGGAGGACGGTGTCGGGCAGTTTCTGGGCTATCTGCACCTCTCGGATCCTTTTCTGATCTTCCCAGATCCAAGGCCCACAGGTCTGCCCTGCCCGTTTGGACTTCCCCGTGCTACGCCGTCGTAACTAGCGCTCACTGTCCGCATACTGACAGCGGGTGAAGTCTGCTCATCCGAGTCTGTGCGTGTGAGCCGCTGCGTCTAGGTTTGGGCATGGGTTCTGGGGACTACCTGAGTGCATGGATCTGTGTAAATTTCTATCCTAAAAAGAGTGTCTACGAGTATCTGTATGTTCCTCTTCAAGTCAGCATGTGTTACTGTGTGAGCGTGTGTTTAGAACAAAGACAGATGTTTCTGTTCATTCGTTGGTCCTGGGAGATCAGTAACCTTATTCTTAATTTTAAGGACAGAGAAACTGAGGCACAAACATGACCAGAGGGAAAGCTGGGAATTGCATCCATGTATCTTACATTCTGGTCCTATGTTTTAATTGCCATACTGCATTTCCCAGACTCATTGTGATTTCTGTACAATTTGAAAATCCCTGTTCTTGGTGAATCATACTAGAACATCCCTGTAAAGGCATTCCCCCTTCACGGTCCAGTATTTCTGACTGTGCCTGGGCAACATGGTATTGAGAACTTCATCAGCCAATTCACATTGCTTAACAACCCACTGTCATTGCTCGGGATAAACTCTGCAGTCTTTCCCCTTGCGTAGCTCCTGCCTCCTCTCCTCACCTCGTTCCTGCTGTCAGCATCTTTCTGAATGGAGTTTGCTAGAAGAGAATGAGCCCTACCCCTTTCCCCTCCCTTCCCCGCTCCCAGCAGGCAGGCAATATGGCACAGTGCGGTCTCCAATGTCCCTTTAGTCACTTCTCCACTGTCGGTGTCACAGGGCTAGTGTTTAAGCATTTTCACGCTGGATTTGAAATGAGATTATAGACTGGTCCACTCAATTGACTTAATGGATTTTAAGAGACTAGATCCTATTAATGCAGTCAGTGCCCCAGGGTGCCTCTCCTACTGCAGACAAGATAATCTGCCATGCAAATTAAATCCTGCCTCAAGATGCAAGGCCTGCTTAATGTGATCCATTACACAGTTTACTTGTTTATATCTAATATTGTAACAGGAATAGGCTTACGAGCAGCAGGACTCAACTGAATAGAAGAGTAAATTACCAGGAAAATGAGGTTTTAGAGCCTCTCTCTCTTCCTTTCTCTCAATCTCTCCTATTCCCCCCCCCCCACACACACGCACACACACGCTTGTGAAAACACGTTCTTCTGCTTAGTGTGTGTAGGGAAAATAATATGGCTGTGAGTGATGGATTCTGCTTTTGTTTAGAGGTGTAAATTGGGAACTAATCCTGGAGAAGGAGCTCAAGAGGTTCAACGAAACCTGTATGCAGAAGTGAGCCTGTCTTCAGCTCTGTTTGTCCAGTCTGCATGAGGTGTTGCACTGAGATGTTGACTACTCCCTTCTACTACAGAAACACTCACGGGTGAGGTTTCTTCTCCCTCCAATAACGTTGTACACGACAACAGGCCTAGGTGGCAACGGTGGATAGCAATACAGAGAACAGTGTAGTTGGAAGACCAGGCTTGAATTTAGGGAAGCAAAATCAAGGCTATCCAGTTTGGACAGTATAGAGGAAAGCTCAGAGTCCAAGGGCGATTGGTTCAGCAAGGTCACAGGCTTCCCACAGGAGTGCTTTGGGTCTGTGCAGCAACACGTCAAGGAAGATGCTTGTGTAAGGGCTCCTTTCAAGGGCGGGAGGATGGATTATCTGGTCTCCCACTTGTCCCTACCAGACTGTCTTTTATGATGCTGTAGCTCAGCGTTAAGGATTCTGAGATGGAGATCCACAAATTTAGGAACACTGAAGTTACAAGGGAAGAGAGAACCTTTTGTAACATGACAGCCAGTGGTTTGTCCTGGAGTTCCTGAGCTGAGGGTCTGTCTCAGGGATTGAAGTGACGGGCAGGATTCACAGCAGGAATAGCAAGGAGGAGGTGGATGGCAAGGGCTGCTTGGCTGTCCCAGGCGGTAGGTGACTGGTGCTAGCTAGAGGTGGGTCTGCTTCCCTCTTGGCTCTGTCCAGGCACAAGCAAGGCCTCAGCTCATCTCCGTGACTGAAGCAAGCCCCTAGCAGGGAATGGAGATGCACTACGCCAGCAGACCGCTCTGGGTGTCTGGGTCTCTGGTGTCTGGCTTGTGTTGGATCCTGATCCCTGTGGGGATTTCTGAGCGAAGGGAGGTCCAAGCGAAAGGCAGGGGCGTGCGTGGGGTGATTGCTGAGGGCTGGCGCAGTCCCAAGCCGCAGAGGGGTCGCTGTGCCTACGGAGACGCGCTGTGGCCTCTCTGTTGCAAAGGAAGAAGGCGGCATCGGGCTGCTTCACTTCCGTGGTACCTTGTTGGCCCATCTTCATTTCTGCAGTGATGGCAGGCATATCGGACAAGATTCAAACAGCAGTCCGCAATTCCTGTTATTCGCACGGACTTCGATTTATCTCATGTAAACCAGTTGTTTTGCCAAGCTTCGGTTCTCAGTCTGTACCAGTGTGACCTTTTCAGCCTTATCTATGCACGTGCAGCCCCAGCATGGGACTCTGCCTCTGGTAATTACCAGCACTTTGCATGTTACCGCAATTAGCAGCTGGGGCCCACGCACCCAAGGGGTTGCTGGCCAGGGCCTTGTTCCCGGTGGTGGCACGAGGGGGTAATGAGCCCCCGCAGCGGCCACTGGCGTTGGGTGGGCCGGGCCTCGTCACCGGCGGTGACTTCCGAAAAGGTTTCCGTGCCAGGGAGCAACACTGCCTCGAACCAACGCTGCCACCTTCTCTGCTGGTGGTACCTCATGCAGGAAGGGAAGCAGGGGGAGGAGGGAAGAGAACTGTTTTTTTAACTTGATTTAAAGCTTTTTATGAGATTTTCACAGCTGTGATCTTATCAGGGTTTGGCTATAGAAATTAAAGCTGCAATTATATTTTCCCCTTCCTGGAATGTAAAATAAAGTCTAGTGCAAAATGCATTAAAAACCGGAATGTAAAAGTGTAATTAATGTGGAGCAAAAAGCACATTGCGTCATTAACTTTTTTATTAATATTCTCACGCAGTGCAATTTCAAAGCTCGGTGCCACTCCATTTCCCCCAGTGAAATATCTCCCACTCCTTCATTGCTGCTACCTTTAACCTCATCTTTAATGGGATGACAGCAGCTTTCCTCTGGAATTACATCTCTGCTCATCCATCTATCCCGCTAGATCTTTTTTCCTTCTGCTTAGGGTCCCTGCCATGCTAGGATACAATTCAGTTCCCACTGGAAAGAGAGAGGGACAAACATGAGGCATCTATGTGGTATCTGTAGAGCAGCAGTGAAGATGCTTCCTTACCTGGAGGAAGGCAAAGGGTCAGGGTTGTTCCTCCAGCTGAGCTGGAGAAACAGGGCTTCATCGTTGCAAGATGCTTGTGCTCAGATCTGCAGAGTTTGTTTGTCTCTGTAAGCAACACTCCCTCTAGATCTGTTTACCTTGCTGTGTTAGGGGCTAATCCTGTAAGCAGTAGTTGCTGGGCACCACGTGGGTACGACTTCATTTCCCTTATTTTGTTGTCTCTGCATACAGCACGTATTCTTCAGCCACTGCTGTGTAACCGGCGGACCCCTGCTTTCCGTGAGAGGTCAGCCCGGGCCCTTGGCGCTGCCCCCGTGGCACCGACGGGAAGGCTGATGTGCGGTCCTTTCCAGCGCGCCTCGTTTTCCCAATGGCAGCCAGTGGAACAGAAGGAAGAGTAGGGCTGGAATCGATTCTTGCTGAAATCACCGGTGCCCTGAGTGACGGAGCAGTAGGCTGATATGCAGAAAGGAGCCTAATAGGTGCACTGCAGGGAAATCAAATGCTCAGCAGTCTTGGTGTGGTGTGTGCCCTGCATCGTGTTACAGGAGAGGACAAAGGATGAAGAGGATCTAGATTCACCTCTCACTTTTAATTTTTACGAGAGTCAACTTTTCTGGGCTCTGTTCAGCTCCAGAACGGGCAGAGACCACTCAAGCTTGTTTTACGAAGACCCCTAAGAGCTTGTCCCTCGCAGAGCGAGGTAGTGCTGTTGTGGCAGGTGGGGTCTTCCCTGGTTCCTAAGCCTGGCACCTAGCTTCCTCTAGTTTAATTCTCGTCTGATGCCAAATCACAACTCAGGATTGGAGTTTTAGTCCCTACTGGTCTCCAGGTAGAAGCAAGCCTTTGAGAGCAACTGGCTGTTTGCTTCGCTTTGAGAAGGCCGTAAGAGTTTAGCCCCGGGTGTCTGCCCTCTGCGTGGGCCAGGTGTGTGCATCCACAGGCGGTCCTGGTATCGGACCCAGAGGGCGTGACACCCGAGTCACCCGGTAAAGGTGGGATGTCAGCAAAACCTAGACAGCGCTGGGAAGGATGGGATGCTTTCTGCATCTGATGCTTTTACCAGATCTCTGATGGATAGTGTAGAAGGGGGGTTATACGCTCACTTATCCATCCACGTAGAATATCGGAGCTCACAAGTTGTTCTGGTCTTACCCTGATCCTAGAAGACGCCTGACAGTTTGCTTGCATCCCGTGTGAGGTATTCACAACGTGATGGTGGCACTGACCATTAGGTCATGGCCAGTGGAAGTGGAGATGTATTAGTCACCTCGTGTCAGGAAGAGGAATTTTGGAGAGGAAACTTGGACTCCACGAGTCAATGAGGGTCATGTGGATGCTGTGTAGAGAAGAGGGAGCTTTGGTGGGTCTTCAGATGCATTCTCACCTGTGCTGTCATGAAAGGCTGAGTTCTAGGGTCTTGGTCATGGATTCCCTAGTGCCAGTACTACATGGAAACAAAATAAAAAGTACCGCATGGAAACAAAATAAGAGAGAACCTTGTCCCAGGGAGCTTGTCCCAAAGTGCTCTGTCTGGGGAAATTTCCTTTAAAGTATGTGATCAGTTCTTTCCTTGGAGCTGGACTGTTCCAAAGATATGAAGTAGTTAAGTTCTCTGTGTAGGAGAAGTTGTCCTTATTGACGGCCCAGGGTGGAATCCTAAAACCCGCTGGATAGGAGCTGGTATTTGTTGTGATCTGCTGTTTGTGATCTGCTCTTTGTCCAAAGAAGATGTCTGACAGTGCCAAGGAAAGTTCTCATTGATTGATTTTTTTCAGCTGCTTTCTTAACAGAACCAATGCATTTCACAGTGCTTTGGTGATACTGTCAGCATTTTTGTGGGAGCTGTTGTTCACATTTTGACTGAAATTATTATTGAAATTGCTTTGAAATTATAAAAAAATTCATTTAATGAAACCCATCTCCCTGGAAATCATAGTGGGTTTCAGATTAATTATATATGTATTTCACACATCTGTGATTCTGAAGTCCTGTAGTTATCAATTTCATCATTCATTTTCTTAAGGCTTTCTTCTGCATAAAATGTCAGGAGGCAAAATGCCGTGTTTACTGGTGCTGTCCGGTCGCAAAGCAAAGATACGGGCTGGTGTCTCCCTCTTCTTCAACAGGGATGCGATTAGCTTGATGGTGATTTCCCCCAGCCTGGGACTGGACCGGGGATGAGGACGATGCCTTGTGCAACATGCTCGTGCTTTACTGCAAAGCGCTTGAGTTCTTGTACTCCCTGCTCAGCGAGTGCCAGCTGATTGTCAGATGTTGCTAGGTCAGGTACACCAGGATTAGAGAAATTACCTACGGCATCTGTGTTTGGCTTTAGTATATTCTCATAATGGTAGGCTGGGGAAGCAGAAATATTTGGCTTCAAACACGTAACATTTTTTCAAGATGGTCAAGTTCTTCCGTGTTGGCTGCACGAGCTCGTCTGCTCGTCACAGCTTTTTGTCCAAAGTTCTGCTCACCTGTGGCCAATACAAAATAATTGAGCCTTCTTTAAGATTTTTTTAATTTCCAAATGACCAATGCAATCCTTACACTGTGAAGAGGGCGTAGCGTCTTGGGAATAATCATTTTTAGAGAATCTCCTCTAGTGCTGAAGTGCTCCACCTTAACTGCTAGTGATGGAAGCATGCTTTCCCAAAGTCTGTATTAATCATCTCGGTCAAAATGCAGCCTTAGTAGCACTCCTGGAAATAATCATCCCAAATTCATTTGAGATGACATTATTAATTTCAAAATAAGACTGATATGCACACGATTAAGCTCTGAATGTTCCTTTCCTGGACTTTTTTCAATGCCCTAGAGAACAGGTCTGTGATCAGCAGAACTCTCCACTGCTTTCATTTGAAAGTATGTCTTTATTTTTGAAGGTTTGTCTGGGTAATGACAATATGGCATTATTGGTTGTTTCAAAGAGCACACAGTTATATTAAAAAGGAAAAGAAAAAAGGGAGATAGGGGAAAAAAAACAGACCATGAGTGCAGCCTGTCTCCTTGTGCATCCTATCCAGTTTTTGTTAGTGCCAGAGGTATATGCTGCTGCTTTTGATTTCGAATGTTTTGCTGTAAAATAACAATGTCACTATCCTCTTTGAAATGTCCACTGACAGATTAATCCTGTGCTTACTGTCCTGGTGCCTAGAGGGACGTTTTCTTTAGCTCTTTCAGTTCCTCATTGTTTCTATTGAGATTTGCATCCTACGTCTATTGGACAGTTCTGCAGGGTGGTGCTGGAGGGTTGCTGGTTTAGGCAGCCAGTTTGGGCATGCATTCCTTGCCCAGCTTGCCCTTTCCAGGTATGTTGGCACCCCTTCTTTGTGTGCTGGAGGGCGGATATTGATGGTGATTTCAACGGTACCGCAGTCTACCTGTGTGCTTTCTGCATTAGCTTTTGCTGGAGGGCATGTTCTCTCTCTTAAATGGGATTTACATATTTCATGCCCATTCAGCCCAGCAGCTTTTGCTCTCTTCACGATTGCCTTGAGCCTTTGATCATTTTCTTCTGCTGTTCTAGCCCAGTTTAAAATGCCATCTGTATCCATACCATCAACAGTTTGTCGTTCTAGTAACAACCCAAATGGCAGTCTGCAGAAACAGCATTTCTCTAAAGGAGTGTGCAGTCTGCACAAATGAGAGCACTGTTTTTTGAATCCTGCTGATGTATCCACTGTAGAAAAAGATTTGGCAATCTTTCTCCAATATTTTTCCTCTTAAAGACAACAAAATATGTTCTTCTTTACATTGCTAGCTACCTTGTAGTTCTGTACATTAGTAAGACACTTTATCCTTTTCCTACAGTAGCCAAGGAGTTCCCTCATTCTGACGGTTCTTCTGTTTACGTAATGATTCCCAGTTTATTTTAGCTTTTGATTTAGCAGTCACGGAATCTGAGACAGCTTGGCTTTTTTGCTTGTGTTTCTTACTGTGTTCGTTCTGACTCCTTGTAATACATCTCCAACTCTTCTTTGGTAGTTTTGGCCTCCTGAGTCTCCAATGAATACGTTTTCTTGATGAGACCCAGGATATAACATACTTTTCCTCCAGTAGTCGTTCTTCTTTTCTCTTATATCATTACAATTATTATTGCAAATTGTATCCCTTCCAGTTTGTGATTTTTCTTTGACTCTGCCTTCACTTTTTTCCCCCTCTCTTATGGCTTTTAAAAGGAATTGTTTTTGACAACATATTAGCTTAAGCCCAGATGTCCAGCTGAAGCTTACTGAATGTCTCAATTGTTCTCAAGCTGGCAATGCATTTGTCTTGAATGTCCGTAGCCCTTTGGAGGAATCTGTTGCGCTGCTGGTGCTCTTTTCTCCTTGCCTGTGCTGACGGCTGCCTGCCCTCCTGCGAGGACTGATCCAGAGCCACACAACAGCTCTGTGCTTCTAGAGGTAGCCCAAAATCTAGCCAGCTGGCTCACTGGAAACCACTTGTTTGGGCAGAGGGCTGTCCAAAGAGCTGCGTAGCTGCCTGCATTAGTTAGCTAATACACCTCCACTGACAGCCATAGCCAGCAGGTGTAACAGCGGTAAGATGGGGCCCTTCTGACGAGGGCAGAGAGGTGGCCTCACACAGGTAACCACATGCTTATTAGGCTACAATGACCACCTTCAGATGCACTTGGGAGCAGATGGGAGGCCGGCGCAGTACTCGGAGCACAGGTGGGCTGCACTCGTGCCAGCCCGCCCTTCAAGGCAGGTGACCTGAGGCTCCGGGGGTCTTTGAGGTGTTCCTCTGTCCCCCTGCTAGCAGGAAGGAAACAGAGCCCCACGTGCAGCGCAGAGCTGCGTTAGCAGCCAGGCAGACAGCTGCCTGCGTGCAGCCCAGAGCTGGCCTGGACGGATCAGCGTGCGGCGCTTCCAGCAGAGCAGCTGGGCAGAGAGGACTTGCTGCTGCCAAGCGCCGCGTGCCTCCTTGGTGGTGCCGCGCATCCGCGCTTCCTCGGTTGGGAAGGAAAGGAGAGACTCTCTTTTACAGCAGGGCCTTGCTGCGTAATTATTTATGACCTGCCAGCATTTAGGGCCTTGTCCAAAATCCACTTGGACCGGAGGAATCTCTTGAGCGTTTTAAAGTCTGTTTTTAGGCTTCCTCCTGCATGCGAGGTTTCCCTGGGGAGAGGCAGCAGTGGCTTTCTGCATTCCCGTGTGCGGGCAGCGTGGTGGCCGCGGGGCTGCCTCCTGCTCCGTGCCAGGGTAGCTCCAGCACGCGGTGCTCAGATGGCCTGGAGGCGTTAAGTGTAGCACCATCAGTGGGGAACGCGACCCGGAGAGCGATACCTCCTGGCCAAATCACTTGTAGCTAAACCTACCCTCTGCCTAGGAAATGCATAAACTTCTGAAGCCAAGTGCTGGCTTCTGAGCAAAACCTGTGCTCCAGACATTTGAAAAATGCCTGGCACCTTGTTTTTCATTAGTAATGGAGGCATAATCCCTTCCCATTTACACCATGCTGAGAGACATATGCTCAGTTCAGTAGCCCTGTGAACGAGGGTGGGAGATTTAGAGGGTAAAGAGAGATTTGTATTTCCTCTTCTAATGCTTCTTCCCCAAAGAACCCTCAAACTGATCCAGATTACGTGAGGGAGATGGAGAGAAGGAGCTGCCTCTCCTTATAGACTCAACTTCATGTCTTCGTGAAAAGCCTGGCTGTAGGCTAGGCTTTGCTCGGGGAGGAGGAAAGGTGAATGTCCCACCCACCTGTCCCGTTCAGAACCACAGGACAACCACTGCTACGCTATTTCCCCCGAAGACTAAGGACATCAGGAAAGGAAGGGCACCCCGTTAGACCAGCTCATAAGAAGAGGCAGTGCTAAGGTATTTTATGACTACTAGCCAGACACTGGAAGCGTTTGAAAATATTTTCCTTGCTTGACTGCCAATACCCTCTTAGACTCACTAGGTAGCCTTTGCGAGCAGACTCAGTCCATTACTCTGTTCCTGACTCCAGCAAAGTTACTGTTCTGTCCTCTCAGTGGTCACCATGAAGGTCCAGTGCATCATCTGCATGGCCAGTGATGTGGATGAGAGAAACCTGGGTGCAAAAGGTGGTGCAGATGAGGGAATGCTCTTTCCAAGGACTTGAAATAAACTGTTGTGCTGGATCTTCTGTCTGTTCTGGCTGAATCAGTACAGCCAGTAGCTTCCACCCTTTTAAAGGAAGGGGTTGAACTTTGCCTACATATCATCTCCTTGATGTCTGTCTCAAGTTGTCTCAGGACAACCTTAAACCTGAGGAATAAATTCAGTCCACAGGATGTAGCGCTGCTTACAGTTTCTCCTGTGCTATGCTTGCTGGAGAAGTGAGTAGGAACTTTAATGGACACCTTCCGCTTCTTACAGAGAGCAGGATGGCTAAGGGCTCATGGGGTCAGCCTGCAGTTAGTCACAGCCACCACATGTACCTAACCTTGAAATAGCCTGTGGTCCGCGTGGAGACGCAAGAAGTAAAATGAAGGCGAGAGACAGCTTGGCCGAGCAGAGGACCGGCACAGCCTGTTCTTCTCTTGCCCCTCCTGTGTCCCAGCGAAGTGCCAGCAGTAATGCCCCTCTGCTGACCACCGCTTGTTCCCCTGTCTCTCCCTGAGCTTCCCCCTGTGCTAATACTCATACTCTCTTCATGTATAGAAATGAATGTTGACGTCCTGAAGGCAAAGGAGTGCACCTCATTCTCTACAGCAGCCTCCTTGGTTATTGTGTTTTGTTTTCCTTTAAATCCGTGCTGGAGTGGAGTGGAAGATCTGTCTGTGGCCAGACTCCAAGACCAAGTCCCCGGAGAAGGCAGGCAGAGTTTGGAAGGACAGAATAAGAGGCAGAGGAAAGGAGGAAAAGGGAGGCACTGTGACCCCTGTGCCGAAGCCTTGTGAGCATGGCAGAGACTTCTGTGTGTTTGTGTGGAACGGGGGCTGTTTAGATAAACAGATGGCAACAAATGGCATAAAATTATATACCCATAATGTCAGTTCATAACATTTTGTTCGACATACTTGATTTAATCGCTTAGCTGACGATTTTGCTTTTGGGCCCATATGGTGGCAAATGGCAAATGAACCCTCTTTACACAGCAACTCCAATCTGGCACTTTTATCGCCGAGACTTAGGGAAGAATCCGGGAGGGGAGAGATGCAGATGGAAAATGAATGAGCAAACAGGGTGGGGTGCATGTGTGGGAAGAGCAGGATTTGAAGGTGCGGCCAGGGGAGTGTTCTTGGGAGACAATCTGGGGGGGGGTTGCAATGGGGAAGAAGGGGCTGGGACAAGAGGAATCGGGATCTGGTATTTCTGTGAGCGTCTAAGAGGTGAGAGGGGGAATTTCTTAGCAGCAAGAATTCGAGAGAAACTGTGGAGAGAAAATAAATATGGGGAATGTTGCTAAGGGGAAGGGAGAGAAGGCATGCCACCAACAGGCAAGGTGGAGATGGTAACAAATTTCAGGAAATGCATTCGAGTCTGATCTACAAACATCAGGGGCAAAGTGTGAAACCAAGACAACAGACTGCTTGAGTGGATTCTTCAAAGGGCCCAGGCCCAAAGTCATGGGAAATGTACCAGGTGAAAGCTGGGTTCTCCTGTACTGCTACCAGTGTGATGGTACCCTGAGAAGTGGGTATATTGAGAGAGGCAACATTAAGGTGATGACCAGGTTCCCATGGCAGATGGCTTTATTGTCACCAAAATCATGGTAACATCTGGCAGGACACTTTGGTTGTGAGACTGCTTCCTACAACCTGGCTTTTCCTAAAGCTGGGAGGAGGCTGGACCCTCAATTTTGGTATTTTTCAGCCAGGACATGATGTTGCATAATGCCGTTGCAGGTTTCCCTGGCAGTCAGTGAGCTGGGCAGGGCCGCCAGGCATACAGGGTAGCCCCAGGGATGCTCTCCGGTAAGCGTCATCCTTCGTGTGCGCCAAGGGGAGCACAGAGAGGCAGCTGCGGGGAGTGCTGCCTCAGGGGCTGGGGCTGGTCCTCTGCAGGCTGGAGGTGATGCGGTGTGGCGGTGCCACGTCACGGCTGAGGCCATGGCAAAGCCTGGCAAGATTGAGAAGTTCTTAGGGGAAGTTAGGAGCTGAAAACGTGGTTTTTGGCAAGACATTCCTCCTAACACAAGCATTACCATCCTCATCGCTTAGAGTTTGGACAAAAGCACTCAAAATACACAGCGAGTCCGAAGAGTTGATCGGTGAGGCTGGGGAAGTGTATTTCCTGATTGAGAAGTATGCAGCTCTTGAAGTTTCATCGTGACAAGACATTTTGTCTCAGCATAGTAAGGCAGAAGTCATAGAGGAATTTGTCACAAGTTGGGCAAGCTTTCTCCAACATCTTTTCCCTTTTGGGTTCTGTTTTTTTGTGTTCTTTTCCCTGCCCGTTCAGTGGAAGAATGCCAGGCTGGTTCGTGTGACCTCAGTGCGCTGGTCGATCCACCACTTGATGTGAGCCTGGTTTGTACCATACTGATGGTGAAGATTTGCTGTGGGTGCCGGGTACTTTATAGCTCTTCCGTGGAAAAGCTGGACCCCTGTAACCCACTGGCTGGGACTTCCCGTTGTGCAGCAACTAGTTTGTGACGGGCACGGCTTAGGTCTGCCTGAAGGGTTGGGTGGCTCCAATATTTGTGGTGCCTACAAACAGCGCCTTTCTGACAGCAGTGCCGCCCCTTCAGAACAGACTCTCAGCTTTCTTCTGAACAATTGAAGCTGCCTCCCGAATATTGCAGCCCAGCAGGCAACCAGCTGGTAGCAGCTGACTGGGGTCTGTGCTGCTCCCTGCCTTGCGCTCGCACTGGCTGGTGGCGAGGGGTGCTGGCTAGGTCCGGAGGTTGCTGCCAGGATCCATGCTGGAGGCTGCCGGGTGTCCAGGGTAAACCTCAGGGGTTGGTTCCCCCCTGCGTACACCCTCACCGTGTCCATAGCTCTTACGAGTTCAATTTCAAGTCCCTGTTTCGTGAAACTGGTTTAAGACAGCTCCCTCCTCCTCCCCCTCGCGCCCCCCAGGCTCTTTACAACTAAACAGTTTGTCCTTTTCCCGACGCTTGGGAGAATCTGGGAATGTAAGTGCTCCAATAACTCATGTCTGAGCTCTCATTTACCCCCTGCCGGCATGGGGATGCTGCACACCAGCCTCTCAGAATGCCAAATGAGTCGTGGCTGCCGCCTTGTCCCCATGCTCCCCGCGGCCAGCGAGCGGGACCCTCGGTCCCGGCTGGGGCCGCTCGGGGGGAGCCAGCTGGGCGTCCTCACCCGCTCCCGAGCGCGGCGGCTCTGGCAAGCCTTTGGCACTGGGGGTGCCGGGCAGGTGGCTCCCCGGCTTGTTTTCTGGGTGTGGTGAGGGGAGGGAGGAGGTTAGGTCCCCCAGCGTGAGAAGTTTGTAGCTTGGATGGTGAGGGAAGTCTGCCTTTTCACTCCGGCTCTGCCACAGATGTGTCGCGCTGTCTTGGCTCGGTCACCTAGCTTCTGCCTGTCTCGGCGTTCTCTCGCTGTCCCCAGGTAACTGCAAGGTTCGTGCTGTGAAATGGTGCAAAATGTTTTGAGATCCTTGGTTTGAGTGGAGCAGATCGTGCTGAAAAACAGGGTGGGGAAAAAAAGTCATCGATTCCAGCCTTTGGAAAAGTGGGGATTCTTCCCAAGCCCTGGGCTCTGCAGTGGGTGGGCTGGATATCTCCCAGCTATGCTCTGCGAGCAGCCGAGGATGGTTAGGGTTCAACTCCAGTCACGGCAGGGCCTATTTCTGAGCTGCAGGAGAAGTTTGGAAAGTCGTCGTGGGTTTTCCTGGATGCTCTCCGTCTCCTTCGGCTCTGTGATGGCACCTGTGACTTTCATTGGTGTGGCTTTTGCCTTCATCCGCCACCCCTTATCCTTGATTCTTTTTCCCCCAATGTAGCTGCGTGTGCCCCGCGCGTTTTTGGGCTGTAGGCAGCGCGGGCTCGCTGCTGGCCGGGCTCCGTCCACCCGCCCGAGCGGGGCCGCCTCCATCCGCGCCCCGCTGTGGGGGCAGCGCCCCCCAGTCAAGCCCCCTGCCCCACGGCCAGAAGCCGTGCGCTGGCCCGCTCGCTCTGGCTGTTTGCATGGCGCGGGCTCTTCCACCTCTCCTGCCGCCAGCCTCAGCGGCTCCGCGCCTTCCCTCCGCTTCCTCCGGGAGGCTTGTTCTGGCGTGGAAACGTGTCCCCTGGGGAGGAGCCGTGCACAGAGAACGGTCCTGGTGCCGGGCTGCAGCCAGGCTGCGGCAGCGAAGGCTCGGGATGCGAGCGCGCAGGTGGCTGTGAACCCTGACCCTGGCTCGGTCGGCTGGAGCAGCCTCGGGGCTCCTCTGACTGAAGCCTGGCTCCCTCTGCCCACAGCTGGCCAGGGTGATTTTGATTAAATGTTATTTCCTTGAAATAAGCTGATGTGGAAATGTTCTGCAGTGATGCACTGTTCTCAGCCCAGTGTTCACCCTGGTTCTGATTTAGGTTAAGGGCCCTGGGTTCCCTCTGGCTAAGGAAAAGATGACCTAAATGAAAACATGACTTTTTTTTTTTTTCCAATGACAATTAGATGTTTCCATTTGGACAAAAAAAGTTTTTGGTTTTAGTGGCTTCTCTGTACTGCTTCCCTGGGTGCAGTATTCCTTGGTGGGGCAGAGCGGGTGGGACGCAGGACCTCTTGCTACTGGTTGTGCATCAGCAGGCTGTGTAGGAGAAAAGACAGTATTTGGGGTCTCGGGATGCAGATGCAGTAATGTCTCTGCAAAGAGACTAAGCAGTTAATTTTTATTGCTGTTGTACTCTTTTCCTTTTGTCCTTCCTTTCTCATGACGCTCCTTTTCCCAGCGCACATATCAGAGAGAAACCAACTGCCCTGGAGTGACAGGCCACTGGCCTCTGAGGATTTCTGATCTGTGCACAGACTCTTTTTTTAATAGACTTACACCTCATTTGGCCTCTAAAGCCTATTGAAGAGGCCCCAAGGGCTGGCCAGCCGGGTACATCCCAGAGCAATGCTGTCTGCTGCTCTCTCCTCTGAGCAGATTTAAAGAGGCAGATGCAGATATGGAGGTGGGGGTCTCCCCTCTGGACCTCAGCTGCAACTGTCCACTGAAGAAAGAGTCGCTGGACCTCTAGATTGTGCAGTTTCGCTTTAACAATAAGAAGGATGGTGAAAAAAAATTGCACTGCTGTGCATTGCAGCCTCCTAAAAATTCTTGGACATGTCTGGAGATGGGTTCAAAATACTGGTTTTACTGAATGTGGTTGTTCTTGCTCTGTCTGGAGGGATTTACTGATACAGAACTTTACAAGCAGAATTTGATCTGTGTTTCTACGTTTCCCAACAGACCGGAGTCTGCATCCCCAGCGGGCTCAAGAACCAGGGGCTGCTGCTGCGCGGCCATCCTAGAGCGCAGGGTGGGACAGCGCTGTGACAGAGCCTGGCCCTGCTGCAGGTCCCGGCTGCTGCTCAGGATGGGTTCCAGAAACAAAACTCGACAAGCTTGCATTAAATTAGGGAAGCAGGTTTCTGCAGGCGTGTGGCAGGCTGCACAGCCAGGATTCTGGCATCCTAAGTGGGTTCTGGAGCCAGCAGTCTTGGAGCTGGTGGCAGCTCCTGGCTACTGTTTGGGAAGGGCTCCAGGATGAGGACTCAGTGGCATCCTAGTTCTTCAGTCTTGATCAACAAGTTCAGAAGGTCTGTTCCCGTATCTGAATTCTGCTGTCTCTGGGAGACCCTTTGCATTCTCAGCATGGTAGTGATAGTGATGCCGTCCTCTCTTCTTGTCTGCAGGGAATTGCATCTGCAGCCCTGCCTGTTGTCTGATCTCCTGCTTCCCAACTGCAGAGCTGTGAATCCCCTGCCAGTCTGGAAACTTCTGTGTTCGTTGTCATTAGCAGCATCTCTGGTCCTCGGGCTTGCTTTTGTGGTGTGTTGATGCCAGTTCTGCATCTAGAGTAAACATTCCTTTTGAGATTTGTAACTGCTTTTTCGATGGTATTTGCTGCACTGTTGACCTAATGGAGGCATTGTTTAACAAGCAGCTCTTGACTAGTGGGCTTCTGGGAGTCCTGTCAGTCTCTTCTGATGGCTTTCATCTTGTACTGTTTGTAGATCAAAATTCATTTGAGATGGCTAAGCAGGGGCTGTAGTCGTTCTGAAATGGCATGATGTGCTTGTTCGCCTCCCTTGGCACCAAGAGCGAGGAAGGCTGGATACATGGAGCTTGGCTGTGGCCGCTCGCTGCACCTGGAAGGCGCTGCGGTGCAGAGGAGAGGCGGGTGGTGGGCCTGTTGGGTAGCGCCTGTGGGCAGGCTCGGGTCTCCCAGCTCGGTAGCGTGCCTGAGGGAGGCACTGAGAACTGGGCGCGTCGGTCTGGGTAATGACATCCAGAAAGATGGAACCAGAGTGCGGACACTAGATGTCCAGCTCCTGGCATCTCCCACTGTGTGCTGGGCCAAAGACAGGGTAGCTGTGGTCAGGATGCTGTCTTCAGGTAAAGAGAAGCAGTCCTCTACTTGAGCACAGGCTTCCTGCGTGATTCTGGGAGAGCCGCTTAAGGCAGGGTTTGTCTCGCCTCGCTGTACGTGTCTGGGAGCCATCCCATTCTACCCCACCTACATACTGCATACAGTAAGTTGCCATCCACACGTGTTTGTTCTCTGCATTGTCTGGGGGGGAGCCTATATAGAAGAGGCTGTGGCTAATTTTTATGTGGCAAAAAGCTAGTGAGGTGAGTCGCTCTGAGCCTCAGTTCTTCGTATGTAACACGGAAATGGCAGCGTTGTGCAGTCGGATGATCGCAGGGTTGCACAAAGAAGGGCACAACGTGCTGGGATTCTGCACTGCTGGAAGAGGCAGGGAGCAGAGAGGTGTCCGTGGAGTAGTTTACCTTTGGCCCTATGCGAGGAGGAAGATGTTTAGATCATTCTGGTAAGCTTCACAAAATCTTTATTTTTGTACAAAGGCATGTTTATGTTGCTTAAGTTACGTTATCCCTAGCTACCTAATGGCTTCTCCTGGATGATGGACAGTGTGTTGCAGGATGAGGAAGAACAAAGCGTTTCCATCATCTCTGTGAGAATCAGTATCGTTGATAGCTGCTGGTTTATTAGGGATCTCTGGACTATTCTTCCATTTTTTTTCAGATCTTCTCCTGAAGCGATCTCTGCGCAGATGTAACCATTCTGGGCTTCTGTCCTCTGTCCTGGTTTTACCTGTTCGGAGGGGAAATGTAAAAAAGCAGAATGAAACCAAGACTGAAAGCACTTCTAAGAGTCTCTTCCTCATTGCATTAAGAGGCCGAAGGTTATGCAAGGGGAGTTTACGCTGCAGAGGTTCTTTGCGAGCCCTCCGAAGCAAGCATTCTGCTTTTTATTACTGCTTTGAATTGAGATTGATTTTCCTGGGATTCTTGGTCTCTCCCTCGGGACCAACTCCAAAAACCCTGAGGCTCAAATGAAAATGGAAGGTGCTAATTAAAAGCACCATTTATCTCTCTTTGAAAATAGACCCCAAGAGTACGTGGGGATTGGCGGGGGGCACTCCTGGAAATAAGCTGCTCCCCTGCTTCATGTTGCAGGTGTTCAACGCCAACAGCGCTGTTAAGCGGCGTGCTCCAAAGAGCTGCGTCTCGCAGGGGAGATGTCAAATACGGGGCCGTGAGCTCGGGTTCTGTCCCGGCCCAGCCAGGGGTTTGGGGCCCGAGGCACTGTCGGGCAGGAAGAGCAGGTTCGGTCTGCGTGTGTATCCAGGAGGTGAGCGCTTGTCGCGTGTTCCACGCCCTGCCTGATCCGTAGTGTCGGGGCTGAACGGGGTGCTTTTAGCCCTAAAGGGCCCGGGTTCATTTGTTAGGGTATCGGACAAACGGGGCTGTCACGATCCGACATCTTAGGACGGAGATGCGCTCTGGCTGTCTGCCTTGTTCTTCCTTTCTGTTTTCCACCCCAACAAGCCTCAGAATAAGTCGGGTTGGCACGCAGCGTGGTGAGGAGATGGAGCAGCCGGGGACTGGTAACGGGGAGATTATCCGAAACCTTCTCCTTTGTACAAATCTGCATGCAGCCGCAATGGCCAGTTCACTCATTTCCCCCATCAAGCAGGCCAGGTCCAAACCACTGATCCAGGCTTAAGCTGCTATCACTGCACGACCAACATAGCTCCGGGGCCGTATTAACTCCTCGTTAGTAACAGGAGTAGGAAGTCTGCGATTTACTGAAGAAGATGCATGGGAAATTCCTACGAATAGGAGCAAGAAGCCAATTTTACACTCATTTTGCTTACTCTAATTCACATTCTGGATACCTAATATTAAGAGGCAAGGGGTTGGTTAGAAGTGAAAACAATAAAATCTATTTCTAGCTGTTTAATGGAATTTTCAAAGCCAACTCTTAAAGTTAGATATGGGAATCCCACAGGAGTCCAAAAGGGATCTGTATGCCTGCATACCTTTGCTTTCATGGATTTTCCCACGGATATTCACCACTTCCAACAGGCAGGCTATGCTCGTGGCGCTGAGCTTGTTCTTGGTGTAGTCTCTTGGCTAAGTGACATCTAGAAAAGATTTGGATCATCTTTTGCAGCGAGGACTTAAAGCAGAAGTTCTGTTCCTGTGAGGTTCTCTGCCCAGTTAAAAGGGTTCGGATACAATGTTGTACATTAAAGGGGAGATGATCTCATCCCCGACCTTCTCTTATCTGCTTCTTACTGGGGGTGGTTAAATGCCTCCTGGAACTGGTGATGGGGTAGGGAATTTTTTGCTGCTTGTCACAGAACACTAATGTCAGTGAACAAAAGTTCCAGTTTGTGCAGCCTAGTTGGCAACATGAGAAATAAAGAGCTAGGAAGCTGAGTTTAGTTTTTGGTAGGTATACATGACAAAAGTAATGCTTTTACTAACTGCCAGCGAGGACAGACTGAGATGTGGATGACCCAGTGAGGCCGAGGGCCGCTGTTGTTTTCCAGCTCTGGGAGGAAACCTGTTCCCCGTTCCTACACTGCAAGCTGTTGCATCAGTGACCAAAAAGCTCCACAGTGGCTGGTTCTCTGTCCTTCCACCTATCTGTCGTTGGTGAGGGGGTGGCAGCAGGTTGGTTTTCCTGGTGCCCCAGCAGCTAAAAGAAGATGGAATCCTTTTGCCATTGCAAGGAAAGGCTTTGCTCTAGGAACTTGGCAAGGTGGTCAGAGGGGAAGTGATGCCAAGGCCCCGCTATCTACCCCAGGGTTAATGTCAGGGGTCTCTCAAATACAAATGGCACCCTGCAGGTGAAACCGAGGTGCCATTTGCTTGCTGTTAATGGCTGAGCCACAGCCACCTCTCCGGCACACTGCTGCCCGCGTTTTCCAGGTCTCTGCTGGCAGCAGCGTGCCCTGCATTGGCCCTGGTGCTGCTGAGCTGGTGCATTCACGGAGTAAGGACATGTTCTCCAGCAGCTGTACCAAGACAATCCGGTCTTTCTGGCTCATCGTCAGGTTTGTCGCCTTGCTTTATGCAGTTTATTCTTCCTACTGGAGAAGCAGGGATGAAGTTATTGCTGCTCTTTGCAAAGCTGCTTCCTGTCCCGCGGTGGAAGGGGCTTCTCAAGAGCCTCCGGGAGAGACCGGCACTAGGTTCAGGAAGCGCACCAGGGGGTCACCAGCGCCTCGGGTGACATGGGTGGTGACACAGGTGGCACCGCGGTACGGGTTTCACAGCAGCTTGGCACGGAGCAGCGCAGAGAGCGCTCAGCTCGGCTGCGCTCCCCGTTGCGTGTCCGAGCCCCCCGTGCAGCACCTTTGGCTGGTAGGGAACGGACGTGGGCAGCGCGGAGCAGCAGCCGGGAGGTGGAAGGGCAGGGGTAGGTGGGCGCACGTGGAGCGCCCGGGGGGCTGCCAGGCACCTCTGAGCGGAGCGCATTTGTTCCCCGGCATTGCAGCCGGCTGGTTCGTCCCTCAGCCTCTCTGCGAGGCTGTTGCTTACAGAAGGTAGAGGCAGGGACTTGGGCCGGGTCCAAACTGTGGTGCAGCTCTGCCTCTCCTCTCCTCGGTCTCTCGCTGTGC
The DNA here is from genome assembly GCA_013399115.1 of Anseranas semipalmata. NCBI lineage: Eukaryota > Metazoa > Chordata > Aves > Anseriformes > Anseranatidae > Anseranas > Anseranas semipalmata. Next base: position 259,789 of record VXAA01002948.1, read on the forward strand.
GCAGAGCCGGGCCCCCTGCTGTGCCCTCGCCAGCTTTTACAGCCGCCCTGCCTGTCAGAACAAATGGTACGGCTCAGAAAATAAACTCATCTCATTTGTATGACAACACGGCCCCTCCAGTTAGAATGCTGCACCATTGCTTTTAACAAGGCTTTAAGCTGTTCAGTGCAGAGAGTGTTACAGCCCCTGGTTTATTGAAATACAAACCTGCTCCTGCTCAGTCATCCTAGGCGCGCTCCATAATCCCTAACCTCCACTACATGCCCCTGGTGCCCCGTGCCCTGGTTAAGGCTGCCCAGGCTGAATGATGCCACTTTTCTTCCCCCATCACAACCCTGGGCCCTGCATCCCATGTACTGTTCCCTGCAATGGAGAAAGAAAGGATCAGAAAGGACCTGTATTCCTAGATAGTGGCTGGGGCTGGGAATTTGTTGCTGTGCTGCGCTGCCTCGGGCGGTCTGTGTGCGGGGCTGTGGCTGGGTATCGCCTGTGTGTGTGTGAGTGCGGGTACCTTTGGTTCCGTCTCCGTTCGGTGAGCACCTGTGTGTGCACGAGGTCTGAGCTTGTGTGTTCCTATTTGTGTCATCAGTCTTCAGCTGTGCATGTTTGTGTCTAGTTTTGTGAGTTTGTGCTGGATTTAAAGCGTGTTCTGTCTGTGCTGGCTGGATGCATCCAGTGGTTGCGTACACTTACACATCCCAGCTGCGTGCACGGGTATTCCAGTCAGCACGTCGTCATACGCCTCTTGCTTACCAGAGCTGATGGGTGTGTGCACTGCCCTCGGGGGGACACGTCCCTGCGTTCGCAGGCAGGTGCTCTCCTGTGTCCTTTTATGCTGCTGAGAGTGGAGTGGCCCAGAAAGGAGTCCTGGAGTTTGGGGTGAATCTAAAGGGTGCCTTGTTAATATGGGAGGAAAAAATTACAAGAGGAAGGAAAATGAGCATTCAATGTACACCTGGTGACATGCAGCTCTTTCCAAAGCATACCGTGTGTTTATTCCAAATGATAAAGGGAGGATCTGATCCTCCGCTGTCAGTCAGTGGTAGCTTTTCCAGGGAAGTGGGTGTTGAATCACACATGTAGGACAAGAGCGACTGCGTGTCGGACAGAGATGCACATGTGTGCCTGCAGCCAGGTGGGAGATTGTCCCCTTTCAGCAGCTGAGACCTAAGGGTCTTCTGTGTCTTCCATACACCATTGAACTTGTGCGGGACTAAATGTGCGACTATTTCATCTTCCCATTGAACAAGTGCTTAGAACTGGGATGCCCGAATCCTCGCTTGGCCAGTAGTTTCCTGCGTGACCGTGAGCAAATTGTTGCATGTCTGTCTCTGCTCTCTCGCTTGCACAAAGGGCAGGTGACAGTGGGTTACCTTCCAGTGCCAAAGGGTATTGCTAACATATTTTGAGACCCCTGGATTAAAGTGGTGCTGGTAATCCGGTAATCAAAAAATACCAATTCACTAGCAATATTAGCACTACTGATAACCAGGTATACAATTCATCCTTAAGCATGTGCTGGGTTTCCCTTAGGCTGTAGAGCCCCTCTGGGATGTTAAAAGCAGGCTGTGGGCTGCCATTAAAGCGTGGGGCTTAGCGGGAGGATGTGAGCGGACAGGCCTGCTGTCTTGACCCGACGATAGGCAGCGGCTGCGGCTCTGCCCGGTGGGCTGCGCTCTGGGAACCCAGGCCTCCGACCCTGTTTGTTTGGCTTCGGGTCGGAGGCTCCCTCTGCATACCCTCTGGTGCCCGCGGGCAGGGATCTCCGCAGCGGAGAGCGAGCGCTAATGGAGTGCACAGCCTTTTGTTAGCTGAGGGCTTGGGGTTTGCAGGGCTCTGCACATTCCTGCTGACGAGTGCACAGACAGAGGAGTAAACAACGGCAGCCAGATTTACTGCTGCAGCAAAAATAAGCCATTTGTCAAAGGCAGGATAGCACAGGGATGCCAACAGCTTGAGGCCACGCCACCTTGGGATGTGCTCTGGTTAGAGCTCGCAGACCAGGCAGGATGGGACACAAGTCTGCTGGGATTTGGCTTGGAGTGTGCTCGGGAGAGCTGTGTCTAGGGCTGCAGGGGAGAGCGCTGGCGAGTCAGCAGCGGGTGCACAAAATATTTCTTTACACAGCGTTAACAGGTCCTGGCAAATACCAGGCTAGGTGAAAAACCGTACTGGTCTGAGCTCTGTGCTCCAGAGCATTTCTGTCCCATAAATCAGCTGCTCCCAATTGCAGCGCCAAAAGAAGACACTTTGCAGCATATGCAAGATGGTCTCAAGGCTTTGCTGGGCACTGTACGCTATTTTAAGAGTATTGTTCTTTGCATACAGTACAGCAGCATCGATCAGATCATTTGTGGTAATTAAAAACCCCCGTGGCAAGTTTCGTCAGGGAGAGGTGACAGGTCAGTTAATTATTTTTAAGAAGCAAAGTTCCCTCTTCAATTCTGAGTAAATTTTATATCTTTACAGAAAGAGAAAAGGAACAGCAAAATTCTCTTTTCCCAGGGGTCAGTTGGCATTGCCATTAATATTAACAGGACATACTTCCCTTTATATTCAGCCAAATTTCAATGAATAAGGACATACAATGCTTTAATTATGTGCTTATTTGGTAAGAAGTTAGCAAAAACTAGTAAAGAGTTATCTAACCTGGAAAACTGACACTGAAACTACTGCAAGGGGAAGTGGATTTAACCCTGAAACGCAGGTTTTTAACAGCAGAAATAAGTCTGGAAAGCAGCAGCGTCGATAGAGATTTGCCTGGTGGGAAGCTGGAAGCCAGCGAGTACTGAGATGTGTCCGGAAGGGAGGAAGCCAAGGCCCCAGTTGTCCTCCCCTCACCCATTTGCGATACTTGCTATGGAAAGTGGCCAGTGCTGCCGCAGGTGGATGTGTGCCCTGAGCCTTCAGGGAGCTGGTGCCTCCCCGCTGACAGCCTGCAGAGGACGGGGCGCAGCGCAGGACCGGGCTGCCCCGGAGGACGAAGATGCCGGAGCGCTGGCGCGGCGGTCGCGCCTCGCACGGGTCCTGGCAGAGCCGGCCGTTTGCAAGACAAGCGCGTGGTGGGAGCAGGGTGGGAGCGGCGCAGCAAGCTCGCCTGAGGCCGTGGCACCCCTCGGGAGCGCCGCAGGCGTAGCTGCGCTGTGCGCTGGGTCTGCGGGCGGCGTGCCCGCGTTGAGGGCAAGCTGGTGCGGGTGGCCCTGGCCGACACGGAGCGTCAGAGAGGGGGTCTGCTGGCACCGCGGGGGCTTCAGAGCTCATCTCCGGATGCTCGTTGGCGTGTTGATGGGGTACGGCGCTTGCGGCTGATCACGCGGTTCCATGTGCCGGTTGTCTGCCGCACCCAAGGAAGCCATGTTTAATGCTGTAGCATCGCCCTTCTTCTACAGGCAACCTACCACCTCTACCAAAAACAAGGAGGAAAGAAAGCCTAAAAGGGTGAAGAAGGATTTTCATTATGAAGTTAATTAGCTTCTGAGCCAAGCTGCACCTTTTCAAGAGGAGGAATTAGAGGGATTTAATTGCTTTATCAGCCTTCTCTTTGATTTTCAGCAATCAGGCCGATTCCATTTAATTTAACTGCCACAGATGAGAAGAAAATTGATGCACTCACCTGCCTCGGAGCAGAAAGAGAGAGTGAGAAAGAAAAGTTGGAGAAATTGGCAAATATAGTGTCTGCAGATTAATGAAAACCAACAGCATTTGCTCACAATTGGAAATGATGTGCCTGCCCTGAGGTGTTTGGAGCTGTGCGTGTGCCGCTGTGCATGGTGATGTGAGACCCATCTTAATGGCAGAGCACAGGGAAAAGGGGGTGGACCTGCCCTGGGGAAAGAGGGAAATATATTTGAGAGATGATCAGGGATCAATTAAGGAATGGATATGCAGGGGGGCGAGAGAAGAAAGGAGGAGGGAAGCGGACAAAGCCTTGTGCTAGCATATAGGCAGGCGGAGGTCAATGTGCTGGGTGGGCTTGGTGCGGTATCTGTTATCCTCTCCTGGTGGGATGTATCCTGCACTTGTTAGATATGAGGCTTGGTTAATGCCACTGGTAACTGGGAGTCTGCTGGCTTTGTCTAGGTCGTTTGTCTCTCCTCTCAGGGGAGAGGTTAGAAACTGCAGTGCAGGCTTTGGTGTCCAGAGTGCCTTTGCTGAAACGCTTTCCCTCCTGCCAGAGTGAGATTTGCTGTTGGTCCCTTCCATTTTCGTAGAGAGATTTAATGAGGAGGAGAATGACACACAAAACAGCGTGTTGAAGAGGAAGAAGGAAATCAGAAGTGATGGGAATGGCTGAGGATGGTCCAGGAGGAAGTGGTGAGGAGGAACTGGTGGGAGAGAAAGCTGAGAGCCGCAGAACTGGGGCCCGTGTGGCGATGGCTCCCTTAGTCCTCTAGCCAAGGCTTGGCTTTGCAAGGGGCCTGGGGATTTTCATTTGGTTCAGCGAAATGTTCACCCGCGGCCGCCTGTAGCCATGTCAGCGCTCGGGGAGGTCAGCTGGCTCTCAGAAACGAGGGCTGCTGAAGTGTCTAGAGACAGCCCTTCAAAAAATGCCTTTGGGAATACCTGAGCTAATTTCTTCACCGTTGCCAGCCCCCAGTTTAAGGAATTCTGTTCCCTCGCTTATCCAAGACCTCTGTCTGGGAGACTTTGCTGCCTTTCTGTTTCATCCTGGGTCTTCAGGGCAGCTCTTTGTTTGAATGAAGATGATGAGTGGTTGGAAAAAAAGCATTCAGGAAGGTGGCATTTTTAGTCTAGTGTCCCCTCAAAAAAGATGATCCGTGGAACTGACTGTTTTTAATAGTGTTTTCCAACAGAAAAGATCGTGTAACTGCAGACAAACTTACTGCCAAAATGCAGTTTCACTGAAATTTTGTTTCACAAGTTCTGGACAGAAGCCTCTTAGTAACACTGATACCTTCCATTTCACTACTTCGAGTATGAATGGTGGTTTTTAATTTCAAAATACCTTTTGTTCAAAAATATATTTGATTTAATAATATTTAAAATGTTCTTTAAACAAGAATATTAAAATCATTTAATTTTATTGGAATAAAACATTTTGACCCAGATTTATTTCTGCCAGGAAACTCATTCTATGACAGATTTCTTTTTGTGTGGATTACGTCCAGTCCTCAGTTAAACAAATTTCGAATTTGAAAGTTTTCAAAAACTGGGAATGTTCAGTTTCTCCCCAGATGCCATAACTGGGGCTCTGTTGTGCTCTGGAATTCTGCGTCTGTTTTCTGTGCCAAGGCTCCGTATTTAATTTTAACAAATCTCTTATCAAATGGTGTTTTTCCCATTATTTAGATTTCATAACACCTTTGGCACAACCTGCCTATGGGAATGACCTCTACTCAGTTGCAGGAGGCTGCTTGAAGGTTAGATCAGGTTAGCTGCATTATTTTAGATACTACTAAAAACGCATATTAAGAAGGGGCTCTTCCTCCAGCAGAAGTGGAAAAAGAGAACGCGTGGAAAGGGAAGAAAAAGCCCAGAAGGTCGAGCGAGTCAGCCAGGGCTGAGAAGAGGAGAGGAGCAGACTGAAGAACTCGGTCTGCGTCTAGCAACGTGCAAGGAGGTGCCAGAGCCATTCGCCCGCAGTGCCTCTGAGCGGGGCCACCTCTGAGCTCGACACCAGCGATCAGCCTGGAGCAGGAGCAGGAGCGCTGGGAAGCTGTCACCTCGGTTACAAGTCAGTCCGAAAGTCCTGTGAGGTGGAATTGGCTCTTTGCTAGAATCTAACACCTTTAGGTATAGACTTAAAAAGGAGCAGCTTTGGGGCTGTAATTAAGACTCTGGAAGGGACTTTCTTCTGGTGATTCTCCCTGCTCGCCCGCAGCAGGTTAGATGAAGGGGTTAATAAGGTATTATTTCCCCACAAAAGCCCTGACGGTGCATTTCCTCCCAGCTTGCCTGCCAGGCTTGGCCTAGCTCTGTGGATCAAAGGCTGGTTATCACTAATATTGAGCTGTTGTAACCTCTGTCCCCTTTGATTAAAGTGGCGCTGCTGTGAATTTCTCAGTTAATCACGCCTTGGCTCACGGGGTCAGCTTGCAACTTGGCAAGTTCAGAAAACTACAGCGGAGGAGAGAAGGGTAAAATGTATTATGCAAATGTGATTATGATCGAGTCTGGCTCCACCCGGCCCAGGCCCGTGCTGCTGGGGGGAGAGGGGCGAATAGCCCGTCCTGCGGCAAGAGCGACCCGGGAGCGGGGAAGCAGAGGCTCCCTTCTTCTCCCCTGAACCTTCCGCACCACTGACGAGTGGTTTGGGACCTCTGAAGCCCACTGGTGAGGTGCAGGGTGTTCAGAGGAGAACGTGACCTCTCAGACATTTTTCCATCCCTGAGGGTTATGATTTACAGTTTTATCCTTGGACCATGTTGAAATGGGAGCTCTGCCAGTGGGTTCAGGACCCCTAACTCTGCTTTCCACTCCGCATCACTTCCTGGAACCTCAGGATGAGAGAAATCAGCAGGCATCATGGCCGTGTGGTCTGATTTCAAAACCCACAGCAAGGTAGACAGGTGTGTGAATCGCAGGGTGTATGTGCGGGGCTAAATATGAAGGCTTGAGCCCCAGGAAGGCCATGGTGTGGGGCTGGAAAGTGAACGTAGTTGGCAGTGAACTGTGTTAGTGAACACAGCAGCCTGACCCTGTTCTGAGGATGCTGAAGGATGGCACTGCTGAGTAGAAAAAGGAGGTCAGGAGAATTGAGTCTCGTTGTGGAAATCACTCTTTCCTGTTCAGTGTTTTGGCTTCCCTACCTGTGCTAGGGTGCAGTGGTACTGCCCTGCCGTACGGAGCTGCATTTGAGAGCCTGCACTCAGGCTATGTTTTGTAGGAAGGTACCCTATTCTTAGTAACATTTCAGTAGCCCCTAAAATTGGCAGTCAAGGACTGGGCTATCTACAGCCATATGGTAAAGCCATATGTACACGCAGAGATTTTAATGTTGTAGAAATACCAGTAAAATGTACCAGTGCAGCATTTCTACCGTGGTTGCAAAACTGAGCTGAGTACTTTGCTACTGAATCCAAGTGAAACAAGCTATGGCTATAACTCTGTTTTTGCCAGCATTGCTGTACCTTCAGGTGTGGTTTTACCAGCCCTCTATTGAACAAGGTTTAAATCCTGGCTGTCAGAGTGCTCCAGGAGGGCCAAGGCAAGCCGAGAGGTTAGACCGAAGGCTGGCGGAGCAGGGACCGGGGCACGGCGAGGAACGGCCAAGCAGCGGGGAGCAGAACCGTGTGCCTGGGCACCCAGCTCCCCCTGTGCCAGAACCGCTTCTGTTGGCTCTGCTCGCCTTTAGCAGCGGTTCTCAGACTCGGGGTGCTGCTGCAGGCAGAGGAAATTTGCTCTTTCCGCTGCTCTGGCAGAATGTTTCCTTATCCGTTCACGTTCTCTCTGGATTCCAGATTAACTTGTGAAAGCATCGCATTCCTACCTTCGTCCTTACGCTGACTGTTAGGGGAAAGGGGTATCTTCCTTCGTGCCCAGCTGCAACCTGGCATGCTTCTTGGCTCCGCTGTTGAGCGGAGGGAGGGAGAAGAGCGAGCTGCGCCCGGGGAGCCCGCGGCTCGGGAGCGCTGCAGCGGGCGGCCCGGGGGGGCAGAGGCGCGGTGCCGGGGCGGCTCCGCTGCACTGCGGCTGGGAGCCGGGAGCAGAGCGCGGGGGGAGCGGGAAGGCTGGAGGAGGAATGAGCACGGCGGGGCATTCTTGATCAGACCCGCTAATTAACTGCTTGCTCTTATTTTATTTACTCCAATCTTTCTATTTTTGCATCATTTGTTTCCTTGTTCAAGCGAAACAGCAAGAAACTTTTTAAAATTTAAATTCAGAAGTGCTGGAACTGGGCTCCTGCTGGGGAGAGAGTCCTGGAGCTCTGCTCCTGATGGCTTTTGGGAACGGATGGCAGTGTTTCACTGTCGCTCTCTTCCAAAGGCAGGTACCATTCTGCTCTGCTGGGGCACGTGGCTCTCATTATGCTAGCAAACCTCACGAGCACGGGAATGGAACCGCAATGCCTGCTGCTATTTGAAAGGCCCCTAAGCTTGAATTTTAGTAGGTAACGCACACAGACATCTTCCCATCATGGGCTTTTCCTCACTTTACATCTGTCTTTCCCTTGTATGCTTCTCAGTCCCTTTGCACCATTTGGTTCTTTTAGATTCTTAACACGTAATTATTCTATATTTTTTTAGAGGTGGTAAAGCTACTGTCCAGCTTTCTTAAAGGACATGGTCCTGGGCAGGATTTAATTAAAAATCACAGCTACCTACCTGCAATGTCCTCTTTTTATTTATTTATTTAATTTTAATTTCTTTAAAAAAAAGAAAAAGCTTTTATTTGTCAAAGTGCTTTGGGAAGATAAAGCAGCACTGCTGCCCCCATTGCGTGGATAAAATCCTGGCAGGGAAGAGGTGGTTCACCCAAGGTCATGGGAGAAGTCAGCACTAGAGTTAAGAGGTGAATAAATGTTCCTGGTAGACTGTTGTATCATATGCCTCCTCCTTAGAGAAAGTGGCTTTTCCTACAGCTTCTGTTTTCTGATCTCCCGCATCTCCCTCTGATTTCTTGGTCAAGCCTGCAAGAGGAGCGACTGGCGTTGCGCTGTGAGCTGAGCATCAACAGCTTCCGCAGGGAGAAGCTGTGCCCCACCAGGGTGCTCCACTTGAGCTGAGGGCTGCTGGCTTCACCGCCCAGGAGGTGCCGCGCTTGGCGAGGCTGCTCCTCTGCCAGGGCTCAGCAGGGCTCTGCAGGACAGGAGCCGAACCTTGAACTTACGTTAGCCCACAGTTTGCAGAGGAACTGTGAAAGCAAGGGTGTCATGGGCCAGGAGCAGAACTGCAAGTCACTGTGTCAGGAGCTTACCCCACACATATTGTTTCCCCTTACAACAGTGGGGACCTTCCGCCCAGGTGAACCTTCCAGCTCCCTTTCTGTGGCTTCCTTTGCAGATCGGCATCACTTGGTCTGTAAAGGAGCTAAACGACATGAGACTCCCAGGTTCTTCTGAAATCTAATGCAAGCTGGGCATCCCTCTCCCTTCAGTTAGTTTAAAAATCTCTAGCAGTGACATACAAGGGGTGATGAGCAGGTTTCTTTAAGATACTTGAGGCCATATTTCCTAGTCATTAGTATCTGATCTGTGCACTACTGGATATCCAGGTAGTGTTAATGTGATTGATTCAGCTGCAGCTACAGCTGGACTTTCTGCTCAGTATGCTGGAGCACTTGGTGTGGTTTTTATGCATGCGATGTTTTTATGCATTACAGGACGTGGGAGAGTTATGCCTGGACAAATGGGAGTCATAGTGGGGTGGGTCTGTAGCTCAGGCTGTGACAGACACTTCAGAAAAGATGTTCCTATGGACAGTCCTTGCCACAAAGTACAGCACTTCCGAGGCTGCTCTGATCTACATGCCAGATTTCCCGCTGCAGCAGCCCAGTATCCCAAATTTACAAAGGTGGTAAGTGTTAACCCCCTTTAACTTAGAGGTCCAGCATAAAACCTTAGTCCTTACTCATCACAGTTGATTCTTTCAGTAGTGCCCGGCACCCTAATGTCCTGCTTTCTCTCCCTGCATCTTCTGCCTTCTTTCCTCCCCTCCTCCTCCTTTCTCTTGCCCTTCTTTTCCCTCTTTGCTTCCCCTCAGCCCTCTACTTCCCCGCACGAGTTTGCTGCCTCTTGATTAAAATGTTGACTTTAACTTGGAATTAACCTGATTAATGTAATTGAAAGTAAAAGTCCGCTGCTCAGCACTTTGGGTGATGAGTGGAGATGGATTGAGAAAGAAAGCTTTCAGATTGAATACACTTCTCTCCTCTGGCTGTTAATTGCACCGTTTACTGGTACCTGACTCACTGACCGTCAGTGTTTAGTCCAGTTAATGATGATACACAGTCCATACTTTCCAGAGATAATTAAAAAACATTCCAGCAGACACTCTGCTGCAGAGAGCTTTCCTATCTGTCGCAGTCAGCAGGCCCCGGGGGTTAGGGGTTGCAGGATGGAGAGAGAGAAGCTGCTCCGTGGGCGCGCTGAGCTGAGCTGGCCCGGGCTGCGCGGGTGTTTAGGAGAGCAGAGGGAAGGGAACTGCTCGCCTGCGGGCTTCTGCCTGCCCCTGTCCTGGCTGCGCAGCGTTGTACGTGGGAGAGCACGGAGGCTCTCAGCAGCCGGGGGCCTGTCTTCGTGCTTCCGAGGCACTTCGGCTAAGCCGTAGGATTTGTAAGTAGAGTTCTCTCCCTGCAAAGTCATTGGAGCTCTTATCTGTAAGAGTAATTCAGCACTGAGGTCAGTGAGAAATAGGCGTTTAAAGGCTTTTTGCATCTGAGTGTTGGTCTCTTATGGCATGCTTTCACACCTGCAAAACAGGAATGCTCAGACTTCCTTACGGATGGGGGCCTCTCAAATGACTGTGGACGGAGATGTAGAGAGGATGCCATGGCTGCCATATCCCAGAGACTCCCGCACGTTGCAGTGGTTGTAGAAAACCCTTTTTTTTCCCCAAATAAAAGAATCCGTTTGGAATCAGACTGGAGAGGGTTGTGATGAGAACTCATATTGCTGAAAGGAGTATTCAGGCAAAACAGACAATTTGTAGCAATGCCAGTATTGGTTAATGTACTTGCTAATGACCTGAAAAAGGAATGAACAAAGGGAAGAGGAACTTGCAGATGTCACAAAGGCAGGTATGCTGATCAGGACCAGAAAGGATGACAAAGAACTTCTCAGGGCCCTGACAAGAGTAGATGAGTAGGTAACAGGTTTGCATGCAAAAGGAATCCTGAAACCATCTCCTGTGCCCTCCTGAGCGGGGCCCATGTTGTCGCAGAAGGCATTAAGAGAGTAAGAGCCCGTTATTTCCATTGGCACATTGTTCCAGTAGTTAATCACTGTAAGGTAAAACTGCGGGCTGTGTTTTTCATTTGCATTTGCCTGCATTTTAACTTCCTGTCCCTGGGTCTTTGTTCTCTCTGCTGGATTGAGAAGCCCTTTTGTACCTTCCATCTTCTCCCTGTTCAGGTACTTCTGTTAGACTCAGTGCAAGATACTGCACACCAAAAGCAATGATTTGCATTTCTTGGATGCCTTATGCTGTCAACTCAGAAAAAAGCTAGGTGTCACTGTGACCAGCTCAGCAAACATAAGTACTCGGTATGTCCTCAACCACCCTCTCTCGTCCTGCTGCCGCTTCCCGTTACACATGGGCTATGTGCAGTGACCTGACTATAAGCAGTGTTGAAGCTCTGGGGAAGAGGCTGAGATTTTAATGAGAGGAGTGGGGTGAGTGTTTATATTACAGTAGCAATGAAAAGCTCTCATGAGATCACAGCCCTTGTCATGATAGGTTTTTTTTTAAAGGGAAGAAAAAGATTATATCCCAGAGGATTTATAATCCAAATGCTCTGGGATCTGGGCAGAGTCTGTCCTCTCACACATGGGAATCAAGATCTGGACATTGAACCCACAGACAGGAGCAGGATGAGGACTGGAGCTCTCACCTCTTGCCCCTTAGTCCATCACTGGCGTTGTAAGAGCCTCCTGCACACCGAGTAACTTGTTAAATTGGTGGTGGTGGGCAGAAAAGGACTGATTTTTTTTTTTTTCATACTCTACCTCACTCCCAAGAGACTAGGAGTCTGCATATAGCAGTGACACATATATATTGAAATAAAATCTAAATAGTGATACTAGTAAATGTCAGGGGCTAAATGACTCTTCTCCTTTGAGCAGGTAACTCCTCCAGGGAATTTTCAAGCACTAAAATCTGGCCCTTTCCAGACACGGTATCTGCTCAGGTGCTTGGTCAAGATGCCTAGCCTGACCATCCAAAAATGCTATGTGCAAGAGAATGTTTTCTTGTCCTACTTCTTGTCTAAAGGGATTTTTTTTTTTTTTTTGGCTTTAAGCGGAAGTTTTGAAAGTCTCTGGTAAATTCTAGCTTAAAAAAAAGAAGATGGAAGTAGCAAAACCCTGAAATATGAATGGAGAGCTGTGTGTCCTGGCTGTGCTCCACAGCCCTTCCCATTTTGTTTTTCACTTTTCTTTCCTGTATCTGCTTTAACCTTTGCTTCATGCTCTCTTCTGTGGTTATCCCATCTTCTCGGAGCCTTCTCTCTGCTCTGTATCACATCTGCTTTTATCCTTCTCACCAGCTGCTAGGTCCTTTATCTTTGTCCATAGCCCACAGGCTGCCTTTACCAGATTTACCCTCGTAGCCATGCAGCATGGTGGGTGCTTTCTTCTCCATTTGGCAGCCAAAAAAACAAGACTCAGGAGGGCAGAGGGACTTGGTCAGGGCCACCTAGCAAGTCTTTGGCGCAGCTAGGCTTGACTAGTTTGGAAGACCAGGAGTACTTAGCCACCCGAGAGCTGGGTAACCTTCTTGATTATCAGTTGGATTTTTTTTTTCATAGAAAAAGTTTCCCCTCATTACTAACACCGTTAAGCCGAGGAGGGGGAACGTTTCCTCGCAGTGGGCTGCATCCTGCCCTTGGCTAACTTGTGCCTCTGCAGGTGGGAGACGGATGCACATGGGGGCATGAGCGGAGTCCTTGAGCCCTGGCCTGCGGGCTGCTGGGCCGTGGGTTGCCTCGGGGCTGACCTCGGTGGCAGAGCCCCAGTGTGGCGGGGACCGAGCCCCGCTGGGGCGGGGGGCTGCTGCTGCGGGACCGCTCGCGCTGGCACCTGCGAGCAGGCTGGGCTGGCTCTTGTTTGCTATTCCCTGCACACACGCGGGGAGCCTCGTGCACTAAGTGACATCAAGGCTCATTATTTTCATCAGATGCCACATTTGTAACCTGTTACCGAGTAAATTGTGATAAAATAGACTGGAGCAGCCCAGGTCTGACTCTGTGCTGAGATGGCTGCTGTGAGCGTAGCAGGCAGGCACAGAGCCTTCCAGGGCCGCTGGCTCAGCGCCCTGAAGGAGCAGGGAGCCCTCTTGGACAGCCTGGGGCCTGGATCGGCAGACGCTTCTGGTGCATCACTTGGCACACTGCGGGTGCTTGGGATGAAGGTGAACGGAGCCCCGTCAGTGATCCCAGGAGGCAGCTCAGTGTACCTGCCTCCCTCCCTCTCCTCCTTGCCGCTGGGCAAACTGAGATACAGGGAGAGGAATATGGCTCACACCATGTCACACGGTAAATCGCAACTTCATCTCCTAGTTCTTCACCCTGTGCTTGAGTGGGTCCCTCACAAGTTGTGGTCCAGGTGGCAGGGTGGACAGCAGTGCAACAGCAGCTCTTGCATTTCCTTTCCTCTGTGTTTGAGTCCGGTTCGTGTGTGTGACTTGCTGTGGCAGTTGTGAGAGCACAGAAAAAAGAAACGGCTCACTACTGGGGTTTAGTTGTCCCTCTTTGAAGTGTCTCAAGGCTGCCTTGGACATCCAGGTTTTTGAAGAGGAACTGCGTTTGTTTCCATGCTAGGAGGTACCAGCTCTATTTTAGTTGCCTTGTACTTCCCTCCCAAGCCTCTCCCAGCCCTGCGGGTGCAGACAAACGTTTGACCCAACAACATACCACGAAACTGGATTAGATATTATCTTCAGTTTGTATGTGGAAGGACTGGGGCAATGAGAAGGTAAGAAATTTCTGCCAGGACACTTTGTGTATTTGAGAGTCGCAAAGCTGAGAGCAGCCATCTCTCCAGAGCATGCTCCCCTGAGGTTTCTGTTCTCTGCTTCTGACGTACACTGAAGTACCCGCTGTGGTCTTAAGGAACAAATGGGGCCTATCGGAGAGATCAGACCTTTCGGTGCTGTGCATATACATAACTGCACCCCAAAGCATGTATTATCATAGGCTTCCAAATAAATATGTTTTTACAGGTTCAATAGAGGCTGAATAGCAAATGCAAAGATGCTTCAAACTGACTAGTATGTGTTGCCGGTGGTGCCACAGTTAAATGTGCCGGAGATGGTTATAAATGATGGCTTAGCTATAGGGCTTCTTAGGAATTTGAATACATCAAAAAAGTGTGCTGTGATCCAGAACAAGAGTAGTTTTTGAGAAGTTTTGACTGAACTAATGAAGCCATTTGAGAGCAATGTAAATATTTCACTTTGGCAAAATCAAGATGGTGTGATTTTTAGAGCCGTTCTGTATTCTGATCTTTTACAAATAAAAGAAAATGTTGAAGTGAAAAGGTTTTCAGTAAAAATACAAACATTTATCAGGAAAAAAAAATGAAAATATTTTCTTCCAGATTTTTAGAGTTTAAAAATGCTTTGACGTGGTGAATTATGAAGTACTTTACTGATATCGAAGGTAATTTTTTTTAGAGGAAAGGGAAGTGTGCATGACGTCTTTTTCCCCTAACTTTAGCTAAATGCGTCTACCTCTGGACTTTGGTTACCAGCTGAGCAGCTCTCTACTGCAGCGCTTCTTTAACGCTTACTGGTCCCTTATAAATATAATAGAAGGTGTTCTCTACTCTCTGCCCCAAAGGTCTTACAATTTAAATTGGCGGTTCAGAAAAATTATCTCCCTCTTTCAGGAACTGAAGCATAGCAAGATCAGTGATTTGCTCAAGGTAACATGGAAAGTGTGAAAATGGGCACCCACTCGTTCCCCCATCTGGAGGAGATCTATCCTCCAAGCTGCCCCTCATTTTGGGAGCCCCCAGTGATTTCGGAGCTGGCCTGCTTTACTGCCCAAGCAGCCTGAGGTGGGGAGGTGGCCATGGCTGGGGGCCGCGGTGGCTGGCCATCTCTGCTGCAGCTGTCACTGCTCTTTGCTGACAGTTGCTGTAATCCGTGCTGCCTGCTTTTATGGTGCTAATTAATCTCTTTTAATTAATGAAATCCTTCTACCTCACGTTCCTCCCCTTTCTTTCCTCTTTGCCTCTCTTCACCTTCCACAGCTGAAACCCGCAGTCCTTGAGCAGGCTCTGGTGAAATCTCCGGCCTTTAGACGTCTCTGCGTGCTGGTCTGCGGCAGCGCTGGTGCCTCCCTCTGCTTTTCTGCCTTGCTGGGGTAGCAGCTTCATCTTGATGGCCTGTTATCTTTGAAGCACGCTTGATTTCTCAAAAGAGAAACAGCTAAGCGTTCTAGTACCCACTGCTTTCCTTCTTAGGAAAGCTGCACATCACTGCTGTTTAATCGTGGCCTGAGTTTGCAAACACTGTGTGTGGAATGGTTCTCCTTTGGGTAGACTTGCAGGCTTGATTGGGACAGCACGTCCAGATAGCGATGTTTGCCTGCGTCGTTGCATTCCAGGACTGTGTTTCTCTTCTATAATTCTGCCCCTTAGCTCCTACTTAAAACCTTTTCTCTCTCTTCCTCGGGGCACAGAGTCTAATCCTCGTACTCGTGCTATGAAACTTGTCATTCCACGATAGGTGACTTGAGCAGAAAAAAGGCTTGGGACTCGCCTGACTGGATGTACCCGGCCTGTCCATCCCCACTCCGAGTTACTACTTCTGGTATTCCTGGAAAAGCAGGGAGCAGAGCCCTGCTGCACAAACAGTGCACAACGCACAGCACAGCCCTGGTCCTGACGGACATCCAGTTCAGTCCCGCTTCTGGACTCACAGACACATGTCACGGCCTGGCTGAAAGATGGTAAGAGTTGAGGGAGCCGAGCTGTGAGGATGACAAGGGGAGGTTTCCGTACCTCTGCATATTCAGCTGCTAATCACAACATACTTTTCTCTGTGCAAACCATGCCAGATCTGTTGCCTCTTGTTAGACTTCTTTCAGCAGTGTCTTTCCCTCCCTCAATATCTGAGTTTACGGTGCCTTTCCTCCAGCTGTAGTGGCTGATTTACATACAAAAGGGTGATCAGCTGTGGGAAGAACAGTCTAGCGGATCAAATACTAAGTGACATTAAGTGGCATCCAAGTGACATTACTTCGATTCTCTGCTGAGCTATGAGTTGCTGTGTGACGGTGCACACAGTGATTAATTCCTATGCCTCAGCTCCCCAGCTGTAAAATGGGCATGGTTCTGCGTTTCTCCCAAGTCCTGCGTTAGCCTGAGGCAGGTGGAGCAGTGCCCGTGCACAGCTTAGGAACTGCTGGTGGGGCCCATTCAGACGTGTCCTCAGAGCTGCCAGCATGGCGCTTACTGCGAGCGGGAGGAGCTGCGTTGTGTCCTGGCGGTGTGGCAGAGCCGTGCCTTTACGTGGCACCAGAGCTGCGGGGGGACCCTGCGGGTACGTTCGCGTCTGCTTTTTTCTGCTCGTCCCCATCCCTTTGAGTGAGCACGTGCACAGTCCGGGGGAAGGTGGGACTGCAGGCTGGCTCCTTAGCGCAGTAGCGATCTGGGCATACAAATCGATACAGGGTGACATACTGACATCAGAAAAACTGTCATGGCTCGTATTGTAGTTTATCGTTTAGTCAGAGAGAGAGAAAAGCACACTTTAGAGTGGTGATAGGAAAGTGTAAAAGAAAAAAAAAAGCTCTGTCTCACTGAGTGCATGTGCTCACACTGACTGGGACTGTGCTCATGATGACGTAAATCAAGAAGTATTCTGGTAAAGTCAACATAAGTAAACGAATTTCTGACATGTTCTCTGTACTCGGGCTGAATCGAGGCACTGGTGTGGCATCAAGTCACTGTTACGCCACAAACTGTAAGTGCTTTAGGAAAGGTATGTGCCTTGTAGCTTTATAGAGCCAGGTTTTGCTCCTTGTGCTGATATAAATCGTAGGTGATCCCCTGCAGATCAGGGCAAAGCTCGACAGGCTGAATAAAGCCTGCCTCAGGCTGTAGAATTACGTGAAAAAGGATGGGAGCGACAGGGAGACCGCAGAGGCTTGTTAAAAGGTCTTGTCTTCCTCTTCCGTCATGGCTGCGTACCAAAGGCCTGCCCCAGCTCTGGCTCTGTCCCAGCTCAGAAGCAGACCCCAAGCGATCCTTGCAGAGACCTTTCCCTCTGGGTTGGAGAGGAGTTCAGCCAAGCTGTGATGTGGAGGTACAGAGCTTTTCTCCCCAAAGCACGATCTCCTCCATCCATGGAAGGAGACCTGTGGAGCTGCGTACGCCCTCATGCCCCACCGCGCTTCTGGTGGTAAATGACTACCGCAGGCCGGGAGAGACCGTGGGGCCTGAGAGCTGTGGGCTCTCCGTTGGCACCAAACACGTCACCGAGCTGCCAGTGCAACGGGAGCTGGGACAGCTGCTGGCCTAGGATCAGGTGTCAAGGAGAAGTGGCAGGAGGTGAGAAGTGCCAGGAATACTGCTTCCCAGCTGGCTCTGGAAACAGTTTGTGCCTGTGTCCGTCTGCACTCGGATCAAAGCCTCCCTGAATTATTCAGGTGCTCTTTGAAAGCTCTCACCATGCAGAAAGGGAAAGCAGCTTGGCTTTACCTGCTGGAAAACAAGTGCTCATTGTAAGCTGCAGGGCCAAACCAGGGTTCCTCTGCTGCACACAGTGACGGCAACTCCTGTCACCGTTGTCTGTTACGCCAGGTTCTCGCATTTAGGCCTAGACCGTGCGGGCCTTCAGTCCTTGCAGGCTCCGGGAGGCACTTTGTGTCTGATTGGGCCTGTCCTTGCAGTCCAGTGCTGGTGCCATGGTACTGCGCTCCCAAGTGTCCTGGGCACGTGGAAACGGGTGCCTTGAAAAGCAGCAGCTGGCAAGCCCCTCTGGACGGCGTTGAGCGGTTCCAGCTGTATTGATGGCAAGAACATGCAGTTTATGCCATCTTATTTGAGTCTTTTAGACTAAACTTGAGATTTCCAGGAGGACAAGGGCATTGTGTGCTCTTTCGTGCTGTGATGCTGCAACTTCTCTGTTGGAGTGATGTGGCTCCAGCACTGACCCTGTGCTGTGAGAGCAGCCGTGCATAGCACGCAGTGCCCCAGAGCAGCTTAAAAGAGAAAAAAGGCCTGTGAGGGGTAAGCGAGGCTGGGGCAGATCTCTCTGCTGTCCTTTAAGGCCCTCTTCTGGGGAGCGAGTCTGGCAGTGCCCAGGCTGGAAGAGCTGTCTTGCAGTCTGTGTGGAGCCATCTTACGAGGAGAGACCATGCACAGCCTTCATACCACCTGCTGCATGTTGAGCCCTCTGCACGTCCAGCCTACGGAGTTACAGAATCGGGCAGTTCTTGCACAAAAAGGTACCAGCAGTAGTAGCGCTTATGTTAGTCCACGACGATCGGGTAGAATCACATTACACTTTTCTTGCTTGTCAGAACTACATATATTGCAAGGCCTGCATCCTCGATGTGCAACTACGGGTGATGGTGGTCTGTGCCCACGGAACCCCCCCAGCTCCCTCCCCCATGAGTCATTATCAGCTGCAGAGTAACTCCCCGACAGAGAGTGAAGTGGTTTGATAATTTCAGATTGAGAACTGGGAACAGTTGATTTGTTGTGTTCTAGCTTAGAGGGGTAAGCAGCCATGTACTGCCAGGGGAGGATGCTTGGAGAAAGAAGGGTGCTTTGGGGAGGAAGCGATTATACGGAGCGATGTCCGCTGTGCAGGTTCACAGCAGAACTGCAGTGCGGGGACCTGCTGGCTGAGTTCTCTGCCTTGCAGAGTGAGCTCTTGAGGACAGAGTGTTGAACAACCTTGTGGCAGCAGGATACAGGGTGATCCTGCAAGACCAAAATATCCTTTCATTCCACAGAGTGGGTTTTATCTTTATTAACTATCTTTTTCAACAGTAAAGGCAATCAGCATCTCCCTAAGAAAGTCTGTCCCAAGACAAAAGCAAATTTTCTGACCTTGTGATTCTTAGGTCCTCCATATCAAAACTATTTCATATCTGATTTCTCCTGTCAGGTCTGCTCTGTGAAGGTGTAGATTATTTCTGGCCCCAAGTAGGAATGTTTTAAAATATTTGTGTTGTTATGGCCATTTATGGAATCACTGCGGTGATTGAGTGACCTCAGCATTACTTGTAGTATCTAGGTACTTGTGGTTCCTATTCCAAAGAAGTTAGTCTAGTGAAAATTATGTTCATCCGTTGTTCCGTTCTGAATGTGAGCTGTAAGAGGAGAGAATTAGCCTGTAATGTGATCTCCATTCTGAATGGAGATCTGATTCTGATCAGAATGAATTCTGAATATCTTAAGTGTGAACTTTGAAAGGCAAAAATGACAATTGTATACTGAAGTTTCATTTTCTAGATTCAGTGTTTTCCCCATCACTTTTCAGGTAAAGCATAGGAATGAGACAGAACTAGTGGTGATCTCTGGGGTTATCAGTCTGTTTTTTTCCATGGGAAAATGACTTATTTCTTTGACCAAGTACTATACGGTAATGACTACAGAAAGTGACGGGAGCGATGTCTGTTCCTGTGTGCATGCCAATGCTTGCACCACTGGACCTGACGGTCAGTGGTGCAGATTTCTGCAGGCTGTGTGTCCTGCAGATCAGCTAAAATCATCTATGTCTGTGTACGGTACTCATCAGCTGAACCATGAGATTCTCTTCTCTGAGCTGTTATATGGAGGGTGAAGTTTTGCTTCTACTGACCCAACTGGAAAATATGCGTTATATTGAATTAGACCAGAAGGCATCTGACTGGTTTCCAACCAGTGAGAGAGTGTGAAAAGCAGCACGTGCATTGTTTGTACGTCTCTGCCATGTGGTAGGGCCATACTTCTGTCTCTTGCTCAAAGGTGGGGATGTATCTCGGGACCTGGCTTCATTTTATCCTCTGGGGGAAGTGAATGTTTCCAAATCCTAAAGCCACAGCAGGGTGCAGAAGGGCATGGGGAAGGGCAGTGGAATACTGGGGTGGGTTGCTTAGGGAGGTTGTGTAACATTCATTATTATTAAAAACAGGCTGGCCAAAAAGGTTTAGAAATGGTTTAACTGTGGTTGATCCTGCCTTGGCAGGGGCATGGTCTTGATTCTCTCTCATGGTCCACTCCAGCCTTGTTTTCTGTGATTCTGCAAAGGACAGAGCTGTTATTCCTTCTGTTACTGCAGAGTGCTTCAAGGAGCACTTCTCGTGCTCGGGATGGGGCGCTGCCTGGTGCTGTGCTAGCGCGGTGCCGAGAGGTGGTCCTGCCCGCGGAGAGCTGCAGCCAGGAGTCGGGAAGCAGCGGGCAGCGTGGACAGCTGAGGGAATACGGCGCGGAGCAGCGAGCCGCTATTGATCAGCGGGATGGGCAGTGCTCACAATACATCAGCAGCCTAACTGCTGTCAGATTTTCGCAGGCGTTATGGCTAAGGAGAATTTGAAGGAGGATAATGAGGAGCTTTGCAAATGAAGTCTCCAGGCTCCCACCACCTCTGCTCCGGAGGTTTTGCCTCCCGCGTCTGGCTGTTCTCGTTTCCCCGCCTGCCGCGGCCCACGCTCACCGAGGGCACGTGTGGCGCTCCCCCAAACTTGCCTCGGCCCTGCTGCGGCGGGGTGGCAGGGGACGGAGCCAGGATGCGGCCCGGCCCTCTGTCCCACGCGCTGTGGGATCTCCTCCGGTGACAAGAAGTAAAGTTGACGAGTCTGTATGGAGACAGTGAAGTGACCCCCGTGCTGCTCCACATAATTAATAAATAAAGCACTGGGGGAGTTTTTGCCATGCCGGCTGCTATGACAGGGCTGTCTACGGTGCACTTAAGCATTAAATGACCAATTTCTGTCAGACTAACTTCCCAAGCCTCTCTCTCTCTCTCTCTCTCTCCCTCACAAAGCTAGCTTCCTCGCTCCCTGCACTTGGAGTTTTTCAGCAACTGATGGCTCCTGGTTCATTTCTGTGGAATTAATTGGTCCCTGAATGAATTCTGTTGACAGGGCAATTTATCATNAAGAAAGAGGAGGTAGAGGAGGAGATTGTTTAAAAAAATAAAATGAGAGAGAGGTTAAATCCTGTTCCTCCTCGGCTCCCTCCAGTCCAGCTCGGTGTAGTGGATAACGCACAAGAGGGCTGGGGAGAAGAAAGGGGGAGGCAGGGAACGCTACTTTCCTAGTGACAGGAGGCAGGATGTTGCTTTTCCACAGCTTGCACCACGGCCTGGGAGGAAACAACAGCAAAAGCAAGTAGTTGTGTGGTGTCTCTGGGGCTCAGCCCAAGCCTCTGCGTGCATTGCCCACATCCCTACCTCACCCTCATAACGGCGTGGCTGGGAAGCCAGGGACAAATCCATTAACCCTCAAAATGCTGACAGATGCTCAGGTACCGTTTCAGTAGGTGCTGCGTGGTGTCCAGCATCTCCCAATGCATCGGTGTCTGCTAGCCAGGGACGCCCAAGGAGGAGTCATGTCTTACAAAACAGCGCCAGTGATTGGGGTCGGTGTGGGGCACCAGTGGTGTGGTGCCCAATCCCGTGTGTGGCTTTGACAGTCTCAGGTTGCATCTTTTCTCATCTTCCAAGATGGGGGCAACGAAGGACTTACCAGTGTAATTAAAACAACATTGTAATTACATTGTCATTAGAATGTCATGACTCTGGCTCGTGGATTCGGTTTCGAGACAGCGCGATCTAGATGCTGACCAGCTCCAGTGCTGAGCTGGAGCAGGCGCAGTGAGAGGTGTGGGAAGCGGGAAGGTGGCACCAGCAAACTGCAGACGAGGGTTTGAGAAAGAGATGTTTTGTAGGGCCCCTGAGGTTCCTGCAAATTAGAAAGCCATTTAAAGTTACTGTACTAAGAGCAAATGTAGAGGAAAGGAGCCATGCAAAGGCATCGTGGGTAAAGGGAAGACATTTTGAAACACTTCTGCTTTCCTTCTCTTCATATGATCACTCCAAGGAAATGGTGCAGGCAGCTCCTTCTGAAGGCTTTTGCAACAGGTTTCCATTGCAGTTACTCAGGTAAATAAAGCTGAGATTCATCTGCGGTGCAAGGGATGAAGTCTAGAAACACTCCCCTTGGAGCTGAGGAGCTCCAGAACAACAGTTGTGACTTGAGATAGCTGGTTTAAGGAGGAAATGCATGAATGTGTCTATTTTTGATGTGGATTTCTAAAGTATAAGCTGTTTGGGGTGAGGACCAGCCTTTTGTTGTGGATTGGTAAGGCAAGAAACAAAAATGTGTGCAGGAACTAACACATACAAACGGGCAGTGGTGGTAATAATACCTGAGCAGAGATTTTTCTGCCTAGAAGCCAGGCAAGCAGACAAAACTAAATCAGAAAACGTGGGTGATGTATGCGGTGCCTGCAAAGGACTGGTTTGAGTTGGGGATGTCTGTTGAAGGAGAATCTAGTTGGTTATAATCCCACAGAACAGAAGTATTCCTGATTACTGATGAGCAGGTGCTTGTGTAAGAGTCGAGCCTCTTTTTATAAAATAAAAAAAAAGTGTGTTTTTTCTGAATAGAAACAAGATCAGCAGTATTACAGTTTATAAATGCCAAGGTGAAGAATACGAGGTTTGGTGGTGGAGGCTCTGCAGCCTCGTATATGCAGATCTGAAGCTCCAGCAGCTCTAAGCTGATAGTAGGTATATTCTCCCAGAAGTAACGTGCGTGTTTTCAACAGTGCAGGTAATCACCTGTCAACGTATTTTAGCTGGGGTTCAGGGTATTTTCCAGCACTAGAGCCTTTATGCTCAGTAGCGAGTGTTTCTCTGAAACAGATTCTCCTACCTCAACCCCAGCTACAGGACCTGCAGCAGGAATTAATTCAGGGCAGCCCTCTGGGTATCTCGTATCAGAGGCCAGACAAGATGATCGCAGTGTGCTAGGAGTCTCCTCTGGGGTAGCTGTGGCAATGAACTTGAAAACAGCTATCTTAAAAGTCAACGCCTGATTCCAGTTTCACTTACACGCTGTTTACACGAGTGTAACTCTTTTGACTTCAAGTTTCTGATTGATAGTGGTGGATGCAGAAGGCAAATCAAGCTCTGAGAGAAATGGTTATGGTCAAGCTGTCCTGAGCCAGTTGGGTGAACGTGACACAGGACACATTGGTAGAGCAAATGGGCATATTTCACTTACGGCACTGAACCTCTGGGACATAAACACAAACATTTTTATAGGAAAAACTATTTCTAAGTATTGAAAAGGGGAAGTAAAACCTGAAACAATACAGATCTTTCTGTACTGTGAAATGGAGATGAAAAAGCTCTTGTGGTTGAAAAGGCAGTGATTCAGAAATGAAGTCTGCATAAAATAAGGGAGACAAACCGGACGAAAGTTAGCTGCAAGCAAGTTGCATGTCAAACTGTATGCATGCAGAACTAAGCACACAACAGGTAGCTAGACGTGATGGCAAGATAAACAACTTAAAAATTACTCAATATACGAGCTCCTGCAGCAATGGCTATGATTAGAATTGGAGGCCAGAGATACAGGCTCAGTTTCCTCACTTTTAATGCTAAATCCAAGGAGTTAGGAACATAGAGCTTGTAAGAGGGGGTCAGGCACGTGGTTTGTCTGGTCTACAACCTCTAGTAGTAGTCTCAACAGGTTGTTAAGAGGAGGGCAGAGGAACTGTGCAATAGGCAGATGGAGGAAGAATCTGCAATTTATTGGGAGCTCAAGCAGCCTACAGTTGGCTTAATCCCAGAAATGTTAATATCTTTCCAGAGTGCTTGTTGAATGCTAATTACTCTGGATATTTTTCCTATCTATAGACTGTCCATTGTTTTCTGGAATCTTGGTGACTACCTGTGGTTACAAATTTAGTTGGTCAAAATAAAAGCTGGTGGGGAAAAAATTTAATCAGCTTTGAATTTGCTGCTTTGTAATCTAATCAAGTGTCTTCTTTTTCTTGTGTTCTTGTGACCTGCAGGATCTGGTTCTGCTAAGGAAGCCTCTGGCGTGGCTTCGGGGGAACGTTCAGGAACCATTTTGATGAATTCCAATTAAGAGTCTTCCTGACACCAGGGGATGCAGAGGTCAAAGAATGCCCTGAACAGCACAGTAACAGACCACGCAGAGCACAGCTAAAGGTAAGAGAATGGCATAATTGTAAAACAGAACAGAAAATTCTTGAAGACATGAAAGGGCTTTGAACGTGCGAGAATCTTCGAGTGCATTGTTCAGCTAAGATTTCTGCCTGAAGCCCAAAGGGACTTGATAAAGATTCTTGGATCCTTGGTGGAGAAAGTAACAGAATGACAGTAATGCTTTGCTTTGTTGCGTAGTGATTAATCTGGAATGGAAGATTTGCAGAGTCGGTCTCTCTCTTTAGCAGGGCACAAGCAACTTGTCATACCAATATTGCAGCATTAACTGAGCTAAACTGGAGCTCTCCAATGAGTCTGAGGGACTTAACCTCAATGTAGATAAACATCCAGCTGGCTGTACGGTTGAGAAAAGATAGTGACCTTGGACAGAATGGTAAAATGTCCTTGCTAGAGCTGAGAGCCATAGATGATTGTGTAAACAAGTTGGTTGCTATCAGTACCATGCGTTGTCAAATACTGGGAGCGTGCTGGAATTCACAGCAGAGACTACTGTGAGTAGTAGTTTACTGCTTTGGGAGCTCGGAGAGTAGCATGAAGGAGCTGATGGATCATGCTCACAAAAAGATGATGAGTAATGCTTTTGTTTTCAGGCTGTTTCCATCTCTCCTTCTGATGACAATGTTCTTCTCTCTGTGACCTCTTTGGTCTGGGCTGTATTTTAGGTAATTTGTTCACCATAATTCCCAAATGTTCTGGTGTTTCCCTCTCTTCTAAGGGAACAGTTGATGTCTGTTCTCAGTCTCGGTTTGTGAAGGCGAACAGGTCTCGGAGCAAATCAAAATATTATTGACTTTTTGCTTTCACTTATATCAGCCAAGCAAAATATATACAAAGAGGTAAAATGCATTAATAAACAAACAATAATGGGTCAAAACAGGCAGTCTATACTCAAAGATAAAAACAGAAAGACATACAGGGCAGTATTGGAGTTATTGATAAAGACTGTGCTGGGCTTCCATAATCAAAGGCTGTTCTAAGTTCCCTTTAGTTTTGTTTCCATCAGCTCTCCCCTCCTTTTGGTGGTAATTTACCGCGTGGAATCTTGACCCAGAGCAGGATTTTCTGGGAAGTCAGTGATAGGTTGCCTCCAAGGAAAAGAAATGTTTGACATCACCAGGTTGTTTCCCAGGAATGGGACTTTGTGGCCTTTCACAAGAAAAGGTTTTGCCATTTGCAGTTTATTTTGTGGTAGCTCTTAGGGGTCCCTAGTTGTGGTCCAGGAGTCTACTATATTACCTGCTCTACAAACACCAAACGGTAAGAGAATTCCTGCTAAAGGCTGTAATAACCTTAATCTAATAAGAGTGATCACCCAGTATAGACAGAAGGGGGAGCACAATGAAACAGTTGGAGCAGAGGGTATAATTAAAGTCCCTTCTGATTTATAGTAAAACTTACAAAGATGTTAGATGGTGATTATGTGTCCTAGCCAGTAGAAGAACAGGGGAAGATTTTCCAAATGAACTTAGAGAGATGAATTTTGAAAGAATGGTAAGTTAAAAATAATTAATTAAAGCCTGGGTCTGATTAGACAGAAAAAAAATGACAGGTAGGTTTTCAGGGATCCTTACCACTTTTGTGTTTAAAAAAAAAAAAAAAAATGAAAAAGTTCCCTGTTTAATATGCAGATGAATGTCCCCAGTACTCCTTGGAGTATTCTAGTAAAAATACTGATTTATACATATTCACATGCCTCGCTCGCATTTGGACCCCTTGAGGACCTGGTCACAAATGTAGAAACAGAGCCTTTGAAATATTCTGACAAAGATGAAAACGAATAACAAAATGCTACACCGTTCTGAACACCGGCCGGTTTCTTAATGATTGCTGGCCAATGAATCCTCATAGTAGAGTACTGACCTGGGAGTAAGTCATGGAAGGATATCTCCCTCCTCTCCTGAGTGCATCTGCAACAAGAACAAATAGCTCATGAACTGGGAGAGTACTAGGCTGTCAGAGATTTTGGAAAGTTGTGGTATTTGTTTAGATCCCTGAATACAGATTACATTTTAGACAGCTGCTTCTGGGAATCTTGGCCAAACCTCTCCCTGTATTAATAGCTGTATGACCTTTTGTCGGGCTATCAGCGTGCTTCTGCGAGCTGGCTGTCAGCACTTTCTTTCAGTGTTAAGCCTAAAGTTTCTCTCGTATTTTGTCACAGCATGTTGAAGGGATTTGCTTAGTCTCTCTCTACGTTTTGTGTATGTGTTCCCCTGCCAGAAAAGGATGCAGCAAGTAGAAAACTTGTTTTGAATATTCATTATCTTTTCTGTAATTTACTTTCTCAAGAATCTGGCAGACCTTAAAGCGTGTCAGCGAGGTGTGTATGAACAGCCACCTCTCGTCACTTCCAAGAACGTGATCGCTTCCCAGCACCCTTCTGCTAGGGCTAGTGGTGGGTGGCCCCCTTTGCTTTTCTTCATATCTGCATGGAGGAGGATCCAGAGTGCTGGAATGGCTGGCGAGATTTATGTGGTGTTCCCTTTCTGTCAATGATCGGATGAGCAGCACAGAACGAGTCGCTTCCCCTTTCTATTTTGTCTAATTATAAGTAGGTTGGTCAGGACAGGAATGATGTCTTAGTTTGTACAGTACCCACCACACAGACTCTCCTTGTTGGTATCTCCTGGTGATTTTGTAATATGGTTCATAATCACAATGCGTAAGGCCTGTGATGTTTCTTTCCATGGCTGCAGCCTGTGGCTGTACCACTTTGTGTACTCGTTCAGTACCCCTGAAGCTCCCTGCTATCAGCAGTATTTCGGCAGTCTTTTCAAGATCCTGAACAATGATGTACAGATGGTATTCTGACCTTACGTGCTTAGCCCAGCAAACGTGTATGTGAATGCTAACTAGCATAACCTGGTCAATGTTTTACCAGATTCATCTCTCACATGAAAATCAGTGCTCTGTATGCCCAGTTTGGCAAGTCTCAAACACTCGGTAAGCAAGAATTGCTTTTGTCCGCCTGCAAGAATAATGCAATGAGCTTAAAAGTTATTAGGAGCTTTTTGGCTGCTTGGTTTTAAGCTCTTTGTCTTGTCTTTTCAGCCAGTAATTGAAACTGGTTGGTGGAACCACATGGGCTCAAAACTGTTTTAGGAAGGTTGAGATGTTCGTCTTATATCATATATCCTGTAATTAGAGCAAAAGCACAGAAGTTTCATGAATGAAACTTGGGCAACTGTAAGACTTAGTAATGTACCAGATTCTGTTTTTAAGGGATTTGGCTGGCTACTGCACTGCCCAGACAATTACACTGATACCTGCAAGCAATGTAAGTGACATATGATGGCAGAGCTGTTCTGAGCAAAACAAAGTAGGATGAGAAAATACAGGCGCATGAGATGAGGTTTGTGATGAGGTTTGTGATGGAGCTTGAGAGACAACATAAATCCATCACCAAACAGCAGCTCTGTGGAAGAACAAGTTTATGGAATGGTTCAGTGGCAACCTAACGCAAATATGTAAATCATTGCACTTCAAAAAATTAGGCTAAATGCTCTTTTTGAATGCAAAAGAAATGATAAGTAAAATTTTGGCACCCTTCTTTGGTGCAGACAGCAGAGTTCAGAATTTTCCAGTGAAAACTGGGCAAGTAGAGATGTCCCCTAAGTCTGACCTCCCTGGAGATCATTCCCACAAGTTTCATCAGCTCCTGAGCTCTTCTGCTCCTCTGAGGGCTTTGGCGTGAGCTACTGGTATTTGCTGCCATTTTTCTTCCTCTCCCATGCCTTTATAAAAATGCTTCCCCTGACACGCCAGGCCTTGGTCAGTCGGTCTGCCCAGTCTGTGGTCTCCTCGCCGAGCAGAGCGGTGGAAACGCCCTCTGTGCCTCCCCTGTAGTGCGTGACTGGGTGGCAGGGTGCACGCAGCAGCTTTGGAAATGGCTTTGGAATACGTCCCCTCCTCCTCTGTGGTATCGTGGCTCGGTCCCCAGAGAGGTAGCATGTCACATTTAGCACTCTTGCTTTATCCTTTTCACCACCAGAAAACCTGCAGAGTTGAAGAATACAAAGCTTTCATTTAATATGTGGAAAAAAGAGGCCGGAACAAAAGGTGATGCCAGTTCCTTGCCTCGCACCAGAGCCAGAGGAAAGAGCCAAGCCCCAGATTTCATGAAACCAAAGAGGATGAACTCCCCCTTCCTTCCTTCCTTTCCCATCCCAGCCCCAACCCAGCCCCCAGTAAGGATTCACTGCTCCATGAATGGAGTCCCTCTGAGCGCGGTGCTGAGCCGGCGGAGTGACAGGTGCCTCCTGATATGCCTAAATGAGAAGAACCAATCGGAGGAGCCTGCCCGGCTTTTGTTGTCATCTGGCTTTGCTCACGAAAGATGAGTTTGATTGACAGATGCATCAAGGTTCACAGTTTATTGGTTTTTGCAAAAGAGCCAGATCTGCCAATTTAGACAGGGGAGTGACACAAAACTTTCCATCTAAATGGACTAATTTTACCACAGGGAATTCCCAGGCAGAGCGCGCCAAGGCAGGCGCAGTCCTGTTTTATTTTTTAACAAGGACTGAATGACAAATATAAACGACAGTTCTAGGCTGACGGAACATCAGCATTTGACACTTCACAGGGGAGCGGTGAAATAAACAATAGGCAGAGAAATTGAATTAGAATCAGATGAGAGTCAGCGAGAGAGGGAGAGGAGGGCCTGATTCTCTACCAGATCATTTATAAAAGAGCAAACTGAATACTAAGCAGGTATAACATGCTCACATCCTGGTTTATTAGCAGATTTAACCTACTAGCGTATGGCACTCGCATGATGTAAATGAATCACTGGACAAAGGTGGATGGTAGGGGAGAGCAATACCCGGGGTGGGAGTGGATGAGGGGTTTCTGTTCGTGCTGTTGCAAACTTCTGGTGTTAATCTTATCTCGGGTTGCTTACAGACTCTTCAAAGTTAGAGAGCAAGAAGTATGACAAGTTCATTTAATTTCTCTCCTGTTCACCGTGGCCCATTGCCTGCAGAGTTCTGTCCGGTCTTCTCTGTTCTGGCACTTGCTGACTTTTGGGTACCCAGCCTTGCAACCTTAGCTGAATTCTTTTACTACTATATATATACATTTTTCCTACAGGACTTTTCAATTTAAAACAGGTAATGCATGATATTTAAGAATGATACACGGTCAGTCTGGGACTTCTGAGTGTGGACCGTTTCTGCTTGAGATAAAAGGTTGTCTCAGCTGATAGCACTGGCGAGCTGTTATCCTCTTTCTGCTCAGCTTTAGCAGGAGGATAGGATAGATAAACTTTCCCGATGGGTTAGACAGCTAACTGTTTGTTAGCTAGACATTGCTTGGTAGAAATTTGGATTCCTGGATTTTATGTCACGCTCTGAGATTTGAAGCGTATCTGGAGAAGTGATCTTCAATCTTTTTCAATTAGCAAACAGTAAGAACAAAAAGCAATCAGTAGCAGGATGGCTGCCAGTATGGTGAGTCGAGGTCCATAAGCTCGCTTTTCTCAGCTACATTAAACGCAGTTTCCACAAAAATGAACTAGAGGTTTTTAAAACAACTTAAAAAGTACTGGTCTTAGAGACCAGCATGCCAGGGAAAGGGGCCTGAAATAAGGGGCTTTGGGCTGATTTGCTTGTTCATGACGATTTGGCTGTCCTGTCCGAGGCTGCGACGTGCCGGTGTGCAAGCTGCCTCAGCGCGCACCGCTGGCGGGTGAGGAGGTGCCCGACGCGGGGCTGCAGCTAAAACTGCGTCCTGGCGGAGGCCCCCCTGCAGGAAAAATGCTTCTTCCCTACGCAGCGGCACTGTATCTGCGTGAAATTTCACACTGTTCAGTCTCAGACCCTTTGGGTTTTCTGTGTAGGTTTTGTTTGTCTGCCTTTTGTGAGTGTTCAACAGGGTGTGTTTGAGATTGGTCTCAGGCCGAACGTCATTACGCTTGTAATATCTCGTTGTCAGCGTGTCTCTTTAAAACAGCATAATTCATTTCCCTCTGAACGGGCAGAGAGGCAAAACCGGAGCGGCCCCGATGTGAAGAGTATGTTTTGGAAAAAGACGATTTAGAAGTGAAGCCGTTCTTGTTCCGTTTCTCATAACTGAAGGCTTATCCTTCAGCAGAGGCTGGTGCGTAGCTCCCGGGGGAGCCGGGGCCGTGTGATGCGCTGGGATCGGACCATTCCTTGCAGGTTTTCTCACTGGGGCTGAACTCGCGGGTGGCTTCAGTTTGAGCTGCTCAGCGTTTGCCTATGAAGTGCGGCAGCAGAACGTCAGGCTGCCTGCAGTGAGGAGGGTGTTCCTCTGCGCTGGAGCCTGGGTGCCATCGGAGCAGCAAAGGGGACGCAGAGAGCAGCAGAAAGTAATAGGGCTAAGACCAGAAGGATGGGGAAGGTCCTAGGAAGGTGTGTGGGAAAGGTGTGCATGGAGAAGCTGGCAGTGCCTGAGCAGACAAGGAGCACTTCTGTCCGAAGGGGCAGGAGGCAGAGGTGGGAAGGGGATTACAGGGGATCCGTGTTTTCCACAGAGGGGGAGCGTGCCCGGGCCAGGAGACTGGGCAAGGCAGTGAGAGGGACTTCGAAGGGAAGGGCGGAAAAGGTGACGAGGAGGCAGGAGCTGCAGGAGGTGGCCGGGGCCAACAGGGGGGTTCTCCTGCTAAGGAGCAATGGGAAAAGGCCCTCTCTGAGCAGCTGGTGTAGCGGGAATTTGCACCTTTTAGGCGCAGTTTTGAACCCACAATGATCAAATGTGCTTTGGACGGGCACCTTCCACCAAAACATTACACGGCAGAAGGCAGGAACCAAAAAAACAAGTCTTTGCTGACGAGCTCCAGTATCAAACCAGCTCTTGTCAGGAGTTACAGGGCCATTTCCAGGTCTTGGGACATTTGAGCTGCTTCCTAAAGCGCTAAACCATAGGGTCCTGGTGATGAGGTGAGATGCTCACTTCTTACTGAAATAAGGAAATTTCTGGCTCTTGCAGTGGAAGAGGCACGATTAATGTTGTAACTGTAGAGGTCTTCAGAATGATAAAATCAGAAGTCAAAAGTCATTTTGTTTTTATTTTATATACATGTATATACATATATACAAAATAATATCCAGCGTTCTACGCAAATCACATGATCTTCAGTCAATCTTGCGATTCTGTGTGTACTTGGCTCATGATTTTTGAGTACTGGGGGCTGGCAGTATAGGCTCTAACAAACTTCCTTTGCTTCATTGCAGACAGCTCTTGAATCACGTAAGTTAACTGTCCTAAGGAATTTTCCAGCTTTTTTTCCCTAAAATAGGTAAGAGTTTATGTACATACTGTGTAGTGTTGCGTGATTTCTTACAGTATCATTTTCCTCATTTGTAGACAGGCTGTGGTGCTTTTTAGTTTTATCACACAACATTTTCACACTGAGATTGCCCGGTGATTATGAGAGGATTATTAAAGGAACATGATACTAGTTAGAATGGTGGAAATTGTTCTTCCATGCAAGTACTTCTTTTTGCAAGATACATAAATTCTTGGAAGTTGAGAAGTTTTGCTATAGTTCAACTATCACTTATGGAGCCTTATACAGGAGCCTCAGGGTGCGATTTTCTGGGTTGTATTAACTGGGATTTCAAATGACATGATCATGCTGACTTCTCAATCTTTCTTCTAATATTATTTTACCAGGATGAATTTTGAAAATCCTATTTGCTTTCTTCTGGTGCATCCACGTGTTGATTCTTTGCCTTTCACCTCCAGCAGTGAATGTAGCAATTTCCTTTGATTCCAGTCAGTTTAACATCCAGAATCTCATATGTTAGTCCACTGTTTGACTGTTGTCACCTAAATTTTGGTAGAGAAAGATAATTCTGGCGCATGGAAGATTTCAGAATTTGGAAATCCGGTTTTGTTCTGATTTGGAGCGGGCTCTGGGCCTGCCTGCGTAGCGGGTGAGCCCTGCAAACCAGGCTCCCTGGCTTCTCGAGAGCTGCCAGGCAGTTTTACTGCAGTGTTGTGAAAATTGAATTGCTTTTACAGACTGTTTGGATTTCAACAAATTGACTTTCACTTATGGAAAATGCCATGTTGGAGGATTTTCAGCCTATTCTATTAATATTGCAAGGAAAAATATAAACCGAAACAAAAGGAAACATTTTAACTGTCTGATGAGAGAAAGCTTCATGCAAGCATTTGATTTCCTGACAGCATTTCTGCTCAGACTTCCCTTGAAATACACACACACCAGCAGAAAATCTGGCCAACCGACTTTCATGGGCTGGTGTGAAAATAATATTAAATGACTGAAAATTGGAGAAGCAGAATTGATTTAGCCTAGCCTGACTCCTTGCTACATTTTTACTCCGCCTCTGTGACCTTAAACTGTGCTCGACTTCCTGGAGAATTAATGCTTGACTGAGGAAAAATTGAGCGAGCACCTCAGTACTCGGAGTGTTTACAGCATACCTTAATATAACGTCCAGCTCTTTGGTAGGCGAGCGATGAACGGTTTGGAGAATGGGTTATTAATGACTTCGCATTGGCTTTGCCCCGCCGTTGCCCAAAACAAAGGTTCTGAGCGAGCAGGCTGTGACAGACCCTCAGGCTAGCGGGGTTCCTCCAGCGAAGCTACAACTGGGGGAGCGGGGGTGAGACCCGAGGGGTGTCGGTCGCCCTCCCCTCCTCCAATTTGTCACACGCCCCCCCGCCATGCTCTGCTGGAGGCCCAGGGGGGCACGAGGAGAAGGTGCAGAGAGGAAGAGGGCTGTGGGTTGCCCCATGTCGCAGTGTGGTGGCTAGCCAGCTGCACTCTGATTTTCTGAGCTACCTGGGGACAGCGGCCGTGTTACGGATCGCTGGGAGTCAGCTGAGTGAGATCAATAGAGGAGGGAGTCCCGCTGGCAATAAGCCGGAGCGGAGTGGTGGGTGGGGGGCTCGGAGGCTGGGATGTGCTGTAAGGGGTTTGTGCGGTGCTCTCCATCGCACGTCGTGGTGGTTATTAGCAGAGTGTTGTTCACATGGTGCCTGAAGGGTGCTAGGTACAACAGATATAACATCCTGGGGACCTCAAGGGGAATCCGCTGGTCAGAGAGAAGTGCCCAGGGACTGAGGGAGAGAGAGGGAAAGAGAAACAAGCCAGAAGCCACAAAAATGACATATGAAAAAAAATTGTTTTTATTTCTCATGTGCACAAAAAGAGAAAAGAAAAGAGTCGAACAGAACTGAAGCGGTGAGGAAAAGCCAAGAGTGGCTGCAGCAGCCTAGCATGGAAATGACCCTGCACCTGGCAATGGCCCCCTCCCCTCCACGGGCTCACGTCTAGCTCAGCCTAGAGAGCAGCAACAGAGCTGCTTACGGCTGGATCTGCTTTCAGCTCAGGAATTGTTGTTGTTTGGTCCCTCCTTCCTGCTTTGCAAGTTTGCCATCATCCTGGACCCAGCCAAGGAGCACACTACGGTCTTTGTGGGGTCCCCTAGAAGCCCTCGTTCTGTCAGACCCCCAGGGGCAGCTATCATTCTCACTTCTTTTCCCAGAAGGCTGCTTTTGTTTTTAGGAAGAAAGGGTTATTTTTTCCAACAGTTCAGCAAACCAAAAATTCCTTTAGGAAAATTGCTTTTGTGCCTGTATAATATTATACTCCAGAGGAGAAATGGGTGCAGGGTGTTTTGTTTTCCTTTTGTTGTTTGACATCCTCACATTCATGCTGTGGTTAGTTCTGAAGTCTTGTCCTGAATGTGACTTGTCACCAGCGATGGGTCAGGAGCACGCGGACGTGGCCCCGTTGCCGCGCAGCAGGGCTGGCTGCCACTTACCCGCTGCCCCCAGGCTTCACAAAGGTGTCTGCTTTAATGGATCCACCCTGCGCAGCCCTCCCCGCTAACTGCCCCGCATCCCATTGGGCCAAAAGCTTCAGGGAACAGGACTCAAAAGTGCTGCCCAGCTTTAAATACTGTGGTCCGTGTTCCTCCCAGCAAAGCATGGCATTTGAGAACTCACGAGATTCCTCCCCTTCAAAAAAACCGTGACAGGAGAAGATAGTCACACATTTCTGCTTGGTCCATTAAATAAAGGAAACAAAGCAGAAGAGCTAAGAATGGCAAGAAAAGAAAGAAGTGAAGGGAGAGCTAAAGAAGAAGAATAAAGAAATGAAGAATTAGTTGTGAGAAAAAGGAAAAGATAGAAATGTAATGGAAATGTTCATTATCATTCAGAATAATACTTAACACTTTGATAGAATTTTCTTTCCAGGATCTCAAAGCACTGAGCCGGTGCTAATTAATTCAACTGCACAATACCCCCGTGGACTAGGAACTATGGTTATCCCCATTTTACAGAAGATTGGAATTGAGAAACTGGGCTTGAAAAAGGTTCTCTAGAGCCAGGTGGCGAACTGGGGAGTTTGAGCTCTCATACTGGTAACACTGCTCCCTCTCTGGATAGAAAAGTGCGCTGGGAATGAAGCATAATAAAAGAGAAGGGTAGAAGTGGATTGGAAAGAGGGTATGAGAAAGAGATGGGAGAAAGGGAAGAGACAGCAGAATGGAGGAAAGAGATGTGAGTCATAGACTTCACTGGATTTTGCATAGCAATATTTTTTCCTCCAATTCTTTTCTTTTTTTTTTTTCCTGTAAAACTTTTTAAAGAACAATGAAAAAAATCCATTTATAGTAAAGCAACTGTTGGCCGGTTGGGGAAGGGGTCTTTCCAAGGTTTGGCTGTTCCCTCAGGTTCTGGATTTGTGCTGTGCTTTATTGAACACATCGTTTTGTTTTCAGTGAGCACAACGAGACTTGCACAGTACAGACAGCGTGTTCCTTATCTACAGGATGAGACGAGGCTGTTTTAATAACTACCATGATGAAGATGGAGATGAACTTATATACAAGAGGAATTGCCTTCACATTACACACATTATCTTCCTACAAAGCAGCAATTGTTTTTGCAAATAACATAATATTAAATAATTGGTAGAATTTTTGCGTTTCCTGCATAGTCCAGTCTAATGGAATCTATATGAATATTGATGGTTTTCTTCTGCATAATATCACCACATAAATCCCTGTGTCAGCTACTAGACTTTAGCTATAATACTGCTTTACAATGCATCCACCGACTGTAAATCAAAACAACCAACACAAGAATCTCTTTGGCAAATGTAATTCAGTACATTCGCATGGGGGTCTACAGATGGTGGTGGAAGAGGATTAGACTGCCCAGTCCTTTGCATAATTCTGCTTTCCTTTTAATTTTCCTGATCAAACTACTTGTCGTACTTATGAACTTTCCAGACCAACCCAATGCCTGGTGGAAGTCCCCTTTTATCAGTGGAGTTACACCAACAATGGATTTGTCCCTGCGAGGGTCAAATCAAGCCAGTGAGCCAACCAAATCCAGCTTTTGTATCCTATCTCGTGTCTCAAGTTTAGCGAAACACCTTTATGAAAATGAGCATTTCCGAGCTGCTAGCTTCTCTTGAGGTGGCCCCTGGGCTGCAGGTTGCCAAGCGTGAGGTGTCACAATCTCCTTTTCTCGAGCCTCTTCGGGAGGTTCTAGGTGCCAGTACTGGGACTTACTGCCTCTGGCCCTGACCACGTGCTGGGTGGGACTGGGTGGTGCACAAGTAGAGCAAAGGCTGTACTGAGAGACTAAAAGGGAGACTTTGCTAACAGGGTCCAGCATCTGTCTGGTGTCTATGGAGGAAAACAGAAGGAGTGGTAAAGGTAAATTTTTAGACATTACTCAGAATTTGCTTCTCATATAGAATAAAATGAGATAATGGGCCAAATTCTGGTCTCAGTGACAGTGATACAATGCTGCTATTAGCAGCAGGTTACTCGGAGGTAAGACGTGCAGAATAACACTTTAAATAGATCAGGAGTAACCTCTTTGACTTTATTCTGTACAGGAACAGATTTTAGCTCTATATCTTCTATGTAAACATCCCCCCCACCCCCAAATATCCTTTTCATCTGGGCATCCCATTAAAGAAGACACAGACCTATAATCAGCTAGAGCCATGCAAGGGCTAAAAGTGTTAGGTGAAAGGGGCCTTTGGGATCAACACAGCTGTTTACTGATGATGGATTTCATACATACAAGTTAAACTTGGAGACAGAATACTGAGTCCACAACCACATCTCCTCAGCGGCTGGGATTTTATGGATTTTATGGATTTTATACATAATGTTGGCTGTACAGACTGCACCACTGTTCACTTTCATGCCCTTCGGGGGTTTGATTCTCAATCCTGTCTTTGTCCATGGACAGTAGCCCACTAGTTTTATCTGAAACCTCTCTAAAACAACAAGGATCTGCTTTGGCAGACTTGATGCCCTGGGGACAGGCTATAGCTGCCTTCATGTTTTCTTTGAGTATTTTTTAGGAAGTGTCAGTGCAAGGAACAGTTTATGAGTTTGCTGACAATACAGGAGTAATAAGCATTTCTATTGACAGCCTTTTGCAGAACAGTGTTTGCCAGCCACTTGGGAACCAAAAAGAGCAGAGAATCCCTAGAGAATCATCAGGTGAGCATTTGGGATAAGGGGTAAATATTAGGGTGCACAATATAGGGCTGAATATGAAAAGATGAGGCTGCACGTTGGGACTGGCTGGAAGGATGGGGGCATATGGACTTGAATGTAGGCCTATAAATTATCAGGTGTATGAGCAGATGGACTGGAAATTGAAGAGGGCCCATATAGCGAGGCTGTAGTGGTTAGGACATTAGGTGTTGGGCACGGATAACGAGGCTGTCGTCACCAGGCTATAGGGATCTGGAGAACGGGTGTTGGGCACATGTAAAATTGCGAAAGTTGGGATGTGGGTGAGCTGAAGTAGTCGTGGGTACGGGGATTAAGGTAAAAGGAGAGGAGCCTAAGGGCTAGGGAACCAAGCAATAATCCCAGCCAATCCTGAATTTGTCCATCTCAGTCTCAGCTGTCCAGAGGGCAATCAGATGGGCCCACGTGAAGCCCCACACTTTCCTTTCCACCACAAAGCGCAGCTAGAGCGCAGCTGGGCTTGTTTTCTTTGTTTGCCAACCAGTGGCATGGAAAACGTTTGTTGACTCAGAGTGCTTTTTTGTCGACTGATGTGTTTGGTAACTTTGTCAGATGTGACTTGTCCACACTGCTCCCCAGAGACAGGATTTGGGAAAGGGGGAGGAGGAGGAGGCGACGGGGTGGAGCTGGCATCCAATCCTCTCCAATACCACCATCCCATTGTAGTGCAAAACAGAAAGGAAACAAAACCCGAGAGTGAAAGAGGAGCATCGAGCGTCAGAGGAACTGCTCTGCCATTCAGGTGGCGGGGAGGGATGGGACTTGGAGTTTTATTTTTGTAGGGTTTTTTAATTATTATTTTGTGTTTTTTTGATGTTTTTGTTTGCTTGGGTTTTTTAGAAAATTGGGGATTTGTTCTTTTTTTTTTTTTTTTCCTTTTTACAGACCTTCATGACAAAGCATAAAAACACAGTTATATTTATATATCTATTTATATATTTCTTCATTTCGTCGGCCGGTTTGTAAATGTTGCTCCGTCCTCCTGTCTGAGCTGATTGTGTGTCACAGAAATGGTGGGCGCATGTGGGAGGTTCGCCCCAAGTCTGGCCTGCGGAGTCACCACGTGGGGTGCAGCCGGCGGCGGGGGGAGCCGTGCTGAAGAGTGGGGATGAGGTGCACAGAGAGCCCCTCGCGGGGGGCAGAGAGTCACTCGGTCCTTTTCTCGGTTGCCAGATGGGCCAGGTCTCTGTACTGCCATCTCTGCTCTAGCCAGACCGTTCCCTCTGTCCTGGGAGACGGGGCGATCGTCACGGGTTTGCACGTTTCGAAGAGTCCTCCGCGGAAGAGCGTATCTTTGGGGAACAGTGTTTCGTGAGCGGCCGCGTCCCCCGCTTCCCCCTGCCCTCACCGCTCCCGGCAGAAGGGGGTCCCGCAAGGCAACGCTCGCCAGCTGCGTGGCCGCCCGGGTCCCCTCGAGTCTCGGGAGGGCCTCGCCGAGGGGCTGCGGGGGCGCGGGGGAGGCCGGGGTGCTCAGTCTCGTGGCGGGGGGCGCGCGGCGCGGCGCCGTCGAGGCGAAGAGGGAGGAGGCGGGGGCGCGGAGAGGTTCTCTTCGCCTTGCCAGGGGCGGAGGGGTGGATCAGACAGGTACGATATGGAGGCCTAAGCTGTCGCCCTGCAGTTTCATGTGGTTTCCATGGTAACTAGTGGCGGTCATAGGCAGCGGCAGCAGTGGGAGGTGCGGAGCCCCGGGATGTGGCACTATAATAATAAGGGGAACCTGAAAGTTAACACAGGAGAAGAATGGACTGGTTGAAAGGACAAACAGTGAAAAAAAATAAAACAAAATAAAAAGTAAAACAACCAAAGGAAGAAAGGGAAACAAAGGAGAACTGAAAAAAAAGAAAGAAACAAAAGAAAAGGAAACGAAGGAAAGGGAGGGAGGCAGAAGAAGGAGCCTGGGGCCTCAGCTGCTGCTGGGGTTAGTGAGAGGCGGTCGGTGCAGGCCAGCCAAGGGCCACGTTTCGGAGAAGAGAGGTTAGCGCGGCCTCTGGGTCTGAAGCCCCGCTGTGGGAAGGTCCTCTTGCTCCTCTGACCACCAGGCAGGGGCTGAGAGGGAAGCACGTGAGCACTGAGAGCAGATATCCCACGCCCGCTCGAGGCCGCCGGGGAGGTGCCAGGGCCACGTGTGCTGAGCATATCTGATACAGTATAGTGGGTCGCTCTTAAAAAAGGAGGGGAAAAAGGAAACAAAATTACTTTGTTTATTGCTTGGGATTTTGGTTGCGTTTGGAACGAAAGCTCTCTAGGTGGTTATTGAATGTCTGTTAAATAGTGATTGATTATTAAGATCGCATTTACTGAGGTTTAACAACGCTGGAATAAAACGAGCATCTATTATCCAGTTGTTAAACCTCAGTAAATATGTAGTTAATAATCACAGGTGATTTATTTTACATATAATAAATATCTTCCTGTTCTCTTGCAAAGAGGTGTTGTGTTAGAAGCTGTGGTCTCACGGGAAGTTTTTTCCCCTCTGAAAACAGCCCTGACTTTTTCTGGGCATATTAGAGCCACTGGAGATGGATATATTCCTGCAAGGAAACTCTACTGGCAATTATAAACAGTGCTGCAGGCTTTCTGCCATTCCGGACATTGCTCCAGCTGGTCCTACAAGAAGAACTTCCATCAGATTTGCAGGTTCTCAGGAATTGAATCTGGGGTTAGCTTGGGAGAGGAGTGAAACCTCATCTGGGTTTTTGATCGGATCTTGAATGGATGCTGATTGCAGCTGGTGAGAGTAGCAGAACTTGAATTTAGCTTCCGATCTGATTTGGAATAAACTGTGGATGCAGCCCATGGAGAAGACAGAACTGAGCTGGAATTCTGAACCATCTCATGGAAGAGGAATTGGCTTCAGAACAGATACAAAACACATGAGAGCTATGTATACCCATCTAGACACTGGACTGGAGAGTGAGGAAAAAGGCCCTCCGTCTGGCCAAATACTTGAAAGCCCTCTTCAGAAACAAACAAACAAAGGGAAGAAAACAAAGAGACAAACAGAAGGAGCGCGAAGCTGGGGGGGTGCGGTGGGAAAGAGGTACTCACTTAGTAATGCAGGGTTGCTGAATCGCCAGGCCTCGTTGTAGGTCGTGTACTGAGGGTGGCTGTAGGGGTTCCCCGAGAACTCGCTCCCTGCAAGAAACCAAGGAAGTTGTGAAATGCAGTTAACGATGAAGATTTTTGTCTGCTGTTCCATCAAGCCAGTGTTCGTGTTGAATCCGTATGCTATCAGCAAAACTAGTGCATGTAGCTTCCTTGCCCAGCTGGGACTGTGCCCTTCAGGACACTGTAGTGTTTGTGTGCAATGTTGCTTGTCCATACGATTAAAAATCATGAGATTGACCTCAGAATCAAGAAATTAGTTTAAAATGATAAAACTCGATAATACAAGTAATAAACAAACTGGTTTATTTTTCTTTGCCTTCTGATTTCTGATTCTCAGGTTGCAGTAAGACTGCATACTTGAACTTTTTCTGCAACTATCTGTCAGCTTTCTTTTAAATAAAATCTAAGGTTATCCAATAGTGTCAAGCCTCTCAATAAACTCATCAGAACCAGCAGTGCCATAGATGCCAATATGTATGGCTAAGTTTCGTCCCTAGGGTACTGAGGGTGATGTTGTATTTGTGGAGAAGAATATTGTTTGAGTTTGTTATTGGAGATGTCCTGAGAGTAGGGTAGGATTAAATATATATATATAAATCAAAAACATATGAATCACTCTTTCTTACTCTATGATAGTGTTAATGAGAAAAGTGATTCAGATATGATGAGACCCACATTTATGGTCAGTCAGTGAGTGGCAGAGAAAAGTTGCAGTATTCCAGTTCCAGAAAAGAATTTTCTGATGGCCAGTACTTTAGGTGCTATCTTGAATCTGGCAGACAAGCTGGGCTGTGGATCCCTTCTTCGCATTTGGCAAAATAGGCCCAGACCGAAATACTTGTGAACTTTGTGATCTAATAAGACTCTGAACCAAAATTTGAATGTGGTAGAGTCTTCTTAAATATTCAGTTTTATTGTGCATAAGGAGCTGGGTCTGCTTGTTTTATAGATGTTTGTGCAGGGCTAAGGGAATTACATTTGGGAACTGAGGAGGTATGGTGTTGCATTGCCAATAAATACATCTCCCCAAACTTAAAAAACTGTGATTCTGTGAAGTAAAAACATGCCGTTATCCGATCATAACCTGGGGTTCCTACTAGGTGCCATGGAATGGGAAAGGAAGGCAGAGTAAGATGTGCTGGGTGCCTGTGATACAATTACTGTAGAGATGTCAATTAATTACTCTGTAATCTCTGCAAATCTCCCCTCACAGGAGAGTTAAAGCCAAAACCAGATTCTCAGGTGGTGGAAGTGAAGTGTGTTGAAGTCAGTGGATTTGCACTGATTTAAACTCGGGGAGGATCTGTCCAGCTGGGTCCTTTAAAGACACGCAGAATAATAACCGAAGTAGTCAGTATGGAAATGTGTATGTATCAAAAACGATTACCATCCAAAGCTCTTTTAGTCACAGTAGTATTTAGTTTCAGCATAAAAACTCATTTTGTATGACAGACCTCGCTAAGCATTGTTTTAACGATAGTAACTCATCATGTTTCCATACCTAGAAACATCCTGTACTGAAAATCCCGACAGCTAGCTGGGAAGGAGTGGGTGAAGCCTGCTAAGGTGACCAAGATGCTGTGGGATAGGATAGAAAGGCAGACAGCAATGCGCAGTCCAGGTCCACCTCTACTGAAGTGACTTATCTGTGGGATATACTGGGATGAATTCAGCCCCCGAAGAAGGAAAAAACGACCCAGATGAGAATTACTGCTTTGAAATGCCTCATACAGAGATCACTTCCCTGCATTGAGAGAAGAAGTGCTGGTGTTTCAAGGCTTCTCTCTCACCCTCTTCTGAGTTTGTCACCCTAAACTGTTTATAGCATTCCTAAAGCACGGGTTAAGTAGAGGAGAAAGAGCCCCAGCTATGGAGAGCTGGGGAGGAGGGAGGGCAGCCACTGGAAACAGTGTTTATTGACGAGGAGTGAAAGCATGCATGCAGCAGGATAATGAGCTTTTGAGCTCAACTGTGACCAAGAGGAACTGAGCTATCGCCTTC
This sequence comes from Anseranas semipalmata, assembly GCA_013399115.1. NCBI lineage: Eukaryota > Metazoa > Chordata > Aves > Anseriformes > Anseranatidae > Anseranas > Anseranas semipalmata. Next base: position 301,229 of record VXAA01002948.1, read on the forward strand.
CCCGATCACTAATGAAACAAGTGTAATTTCCTCATCAACATTGGATTCTGTTTAACGACTCCCTGCCGTTGCCATCGCCAGCCCTCTGCAGGCTCTACACTGCTCCGTGTAAGCTGCAGTTCCTTTCGGAGGATGCTCACTTCACCAAAGCAGTTTGCAGAAACTTGATGGCCTTTCTGGGAAAGTGGAAGAAGTGAGCCAGGGATCAGAGGTGCTCTGTCACCTTTGCAGGTAGCATTTCACAGATGCACAGATTAAGCATAGCGCAATTCCTGATGCATCCGTCCCTGAGTGACTAACTCCTGTTTTTTCAGGTGTGCACACAGGGACTGATGGCTTTCACCCACGTCCACAGACGGTGATCTGAAGTTATGGGCAAATGCAAATGGAGGACGTGTATCTTACCACATCATCTACATAACCCTCAGAGATGTTTGCATGCATGACTGCCCGTGTTGCATGGATATACTGCTACTGGAGACAAGCTCTTCTCCGGACTATACAATGAGAAGTCCAGTGAAAGGTTGTCACACATAAAACAGAGAACCTCTGGTTAGCACTGGTCAAACAGTCTTCTCAGAAACAGCTTTCTGCTGAAAAACGCTGTCTCATCGAAATGGAAATGTTTTGCATTAGCTTGTCAGCTTCAGTGGAGTTTTGGAAGGAAAAGTTCTGAAATGATTGCAAATTGAAACAAAGTATTATGTTTCAACTTTCTTGTTTTGTTTCATTTTGCCTTTCTCATCTCATTTAATTTCCTTTCAACTCTTTTATTATTTTAATATGTCTTGACATCTAGAACATGTTGACATTATTGAAATGTTTCATCCTGATGTTTGCAAATTGAACAATTTCAAGATTCTGACTCCTCATCCCAATGCAAGATAAAAACGAACGTCAAAAAGTCAGAATTTTGCATGGGTTGGAAATTCTGCTTTCCAACCAGTTCTGGTTTTAGCTCCGAACCTTTGTTTAGGGAAGATAGAGCCTCTTTCTTGTATTCACTCACATCTGGACAATAATGTTTGTTTGCCTGTCAGTGTGTTTCTTAAAGATACTCGCTGGGTGTCGTCTTGCTTGCCTGTGTTTCTGATGCACCTACAGCACTGGCTCCTGGTCCTTTTGGCCCAGGGGCAGTAACAACCCACTGGTGACATGCTCTTTGTTTTCCCTGCTCAACCTGGACTCCTAGCAGAGGTTGCCAGCAAGCACAGAGGATCGATCTCATGAGGCCTATATTCTGTGCAATCTGCGCTCTGGGAACCTTTACTAACAGTATTTCTTGGTATCTGTATTTAAATCTTGGCACATTTAGTCTTCTAATACAGAAACTATGAGGCATGAAGTGAGCCTAGCAGGTGGCAGGTTCAGACAAATAAGGGAGGTAGTTTTCACCCAGTACATAGTTAAGCTGCAGAACTTCTTGCCATAGGTTGCTACAGACGTTAAGGGCTTATATGGGTTCAAGAGACACTGCTTAAGGGTGTGGAGGGGAATTCTGCTGAGGGTGTTCAATATTAAACAGAAAGATACTGACTCTGCCTTAGGAAGTCTCTGAGCTGCAACTTGTTGGAGGCAGGGAGGTCTTTCAAGAACCTGCCTTACTCTTACACCCTTCCCCAGGCAATCACTTTTGGCCCCTGATAGAGAGCAGTGGCAGGAGAGACCTGCAGTGTGACCCATTAAAGCCAGTCTTATGTTTCTTCCCAGGAAGCCTCTTTATCTCCAGCTCGTTGGCTTCAGTCACATCAGAAGATGGGACCAGAAGGGCTGCCAGGCTGGGTGTGACCAGTGGGGTCTGACTGACACAGCCAGGACTTGATGCTGTGTAGAAAGATGCAGTAACTACTGCAGGATGCCCAAGGAGACCACAGGAAAAGCTTTCTGTAACTGACTGTTTCTTCAGATCTAATGTAAAGATATCTGTTTGACTTAAATAATCTCTTCGGAGTATAACTTGACTTTTGTCTTTGTCATCCTGTTCCTTTTTTTTTTTTTTTCCTTCCAGTATTTGTGTGGTTTGGGGGACACTGCTGTCTCATGGATAAGTAGCCTCTGCATCAAATCCCCTATTCTTGGATAAGTGATCCCTGTGATTAGCGGTCTTTAAAATCTTTGTCCCAGTTTAGGTATCAGTGTCATCCTTGCAATGAGGGTGTGAAACTTACATAGCAGTCACCGAACGGCTCTTACACCAGATCGTGTGTCTTAGAAGTTGGGAAGAGCCTGTGGTTTAGAAGTACATATTCAACGAGCCAGCTATTTCAGTGCTGTCGATCATTTCTGTACGCCATGACCCTCTGTAAGTTTTGAACTATAACTGACACATATGTTGATAAGTGAATCTACCTACTGTTACTGAGCATGTTTTTTTAATTGGTTTATATTGTCTTAGTGCTCCTCTGATTCTGGAGCCAAGTGGAGTTTAAACCATCTCCTTGAAAATTCAGTGTAGGAGGGGATGCCTTAAGTTTTGCCAACATGCAGCACCCCAAGAGTGACCAGCAGGCTGGTCAACTACAGCGAGGGTCTGCAGCAGGGGTTGGGGACGGTACTGATCCGCTATCTTTTCCTGATCTGGGGGTCAATCACATCATCTTCACAGCATAGCCCAAGATTTGTGTGTGTCTTAGGATCATAAGCAGGCAGTTTGTTAGCTCTAGAATGTGACCAGAGGCATTCGCCAGTACTGGTGGTATATAAGCAGTGATTTGTCATTTAAAGGTGTTGAGACTGACGTACAAACATCCGCTATCGGTGATATTTCCACTGATTAACTGTCCTCTGCAATGTGTGCTTGTTTAGCTAGCTGTTCCAAGGTTTGGATGAGGGCTAAGTCAGGCTTTTCACTCGCAAACCCTGGGAAATCGTATTGCAGTAATTTAAAAGCTTTCTGTCCTCAGCTTTCCACTGCTTCACTTCACAATTGCTGTCTGAGTCATTCCTCCAGTAGCAGAGGTTGCAGAACGGCCTGTTACCTGCTCATTAGCCATCACGACTCCCAACCCAGGGCGTTAACGTAAGCAGAAATCAGTGGCAGATGAAGTCTTGAGTCCTGAGCTACTGTGGCTGAGCAATGAAAATCCTGCCTCTTCATTCATCTGCAGGGGCTAGCTGCCATCTGGGAAGTGGGGAACAGAGCCTGTGGAAATAAGCTCTTCAGTTGCCCCAGGGTATATGGTCCTCTGCGCTCCCTACACCCTGGGCAGCATTACTGAAGTCATTTGCCAAGAGAACGTATTTCTGCAACGGCATTGAGTGGCAAAGGAAGAGTTTGCCTTTGGATGTAGGATTAGGTAGGTAGCTTCTTGGACTGGAGGCACTGTCTTATAAACAGGAGGTGGGTAAGTGGTTGGTTGTTGAAACTGAATAGTTAGTTTCTCCTGAAATGCTGTTAATCATTGCTGAGTTCTTAGCTAGTTCAGGCTGTGGACAGTAGGTCTCCAAAACCTGCAGGTATTAAATTGCCATTGATGATTTGCAGTTTGATGCCCTGGCTTTAGTCAGACGTAAGTTGTTACCCTAAGTTAGCGGATAGTTGAATATCCTGAGCCACGAGCAGTACATAATAATCTGCACGAGTCATTGGAAAATAATTACATTAGTTAATGAATACTAAGGTTAATTAATTACCAATTAATTGCCACAGGTTTTAGATAGCTAGTTGCCCATAGCAGCAGTGAATCAGTTACTGGGGGGGAGAGAGACGTTACAGAATGGGTCGTGAGCTACTTTGGTTATAGGCACCTGACGTTTTCCGTATGAAAAGAACAGACCATGATGGCAGCAAAGCAATAGCAAAGCCAACTGTGACAGCTCTTACGCTGCTAGCATACCGTTCAAACACATGGGCACCGTTACTGAATTCTGCACTTACCAGGAACCATGCCTGCCAGAGTTGAGGTTGGGTAGCTGCCTTGTCCAGTTGGGGGAACATGGGGTGGGTAGCCAGGCAAAGTAGTGCTTGCCATATCACGACCTGGAAAGGGAAAGAATCAGGACAGGGGATCAGTAGGGATAAGATCGCTCAGTACTGGTTCGACATCACCTTTTGTCCCACCATCACCTGACTAGCAGCTTGATGGGCAAATGCAGTGGGTCCTGCCCCAGCATATGTGCGGACCTTCCACTGAAAATTCTGGGGGAAGATTGTGGCACTTCTGATCTCAGGCTGTAGAGATGGATGTTAAAACTTAGCGCCGTGAGGCTCAAAAGAATTTGTTTGTTTTCACTGTAGATTTTTGAGCCTGTTAGAAATTTTGGATCTATTTTCACTAAATCAAAACGGCCCTAAGCTGCACAGAGAATGGCAACACATTCATTGCCAGAGTAGCTGAGGTCCTTTCTATAAGCAGTCGATGCAGTTCCAAAACTGTGGTGATGTTGCTTTAGGGCATGACCAATGTGTAAAAAGTGAGTCCAAAGTGATCCAAGAGTTTTCTGTGCCTGTCTCCGTTCCCACCTCTGCCATTCACCCGCTGATGGTTTTAGGCAAGTCACTTCACCTCTCTGTGCTTCTTTTCATGCTGCAAACTCTTTGGTGCAAGGGCACCCTCCCAGTACATTTGCACCATGCTTAGCATGAGACCAGTACTTGTTGGACTCCTTCCAGGTGCTGGTGTAATATATAATATAGGATCACGTGAATTAGCTTGAGTCCCACTTCATTTTTATCACAGATACAAGTTTTTGTTAGTAATACTCCAAGTCTTGGTATCTTTTCTCCACCAAAGAAGTGGAGAGGGGTGTAGATCGGGTGGATGATTGTAGTTTATTTTTCATCTCTTAGGAAGTGCAGCTGGAGGCTTCTTGGTTGATGCCAGAGGCATTTCCTCATTTGGACTGGTTAGCCTGAAAATGGGCCAGCCAGAAGGGCATTTTGCTGTTAGTGCTTATTGCATTTAAATGAACTGAAATCATCTCAGAAGCTGCTGGGAGTTTCAAGCCAAAACCAAAAAAAATAAAAAAGGCTAAATAAATTAAGATAATCTTTCCCCCACAGCTGCTGGGAGATTTACAGCTCAACCTCCAGTGTTGCCTACTGAGATCTCCGCCTGTTCTACTCATCCAAAGCCTTTCCCATCCCCTAGGTGAGCGGTAGCTCACTAAGAACTTTGTGCCATTTATTGCTCCTTTCTTAAATTTTGCCCATCGTGCCTGTTGGAGGACTGGAGTCTGATTCACCTTTGGAAGTGACAGTTGGACACCAGTGGAGTCACTGGAACTGTGCTGGGATATGTGAATGAAAGAGAGAGAACTGCCTTAGCTCTACTGGTGGCAGACCGGTAACTGATGCAGCAGGCCCTGGAACAAGTGTGGACCTTGGCAGGGGAATCAGAAATAAATAACAGTTGTACAGCAGAGTAAAAACTGAATCAAGATGGAGAATTACCCCTAGGGGAGGAAGTTTCTCTAGAATGAGGTGGGCTAAATCAGCGTTGTTGCTTTTGTAGATCTTGACCAAAGATTGCTGAGGTGATTTGCTCAAGAAAAGAGAAATGCAAGTTCTTTCTCTCTCCCTGAAGAGGTTCCTGAGCCATGGCTGACATTCCTAGCTCACCTTGTCTCAGATAATGGGCACGGAACTACTAGACAGCGACCAAGTTGTTTTACAGCCACTCCCCAATATTGATGATAATAAATATATAATGCCTAGGGGATTTATATTCTACACTCTTCTACTCTTTTATCGCCACCATTGCTTTAGTGATTTGTAGTTGCACATCAAGCAGTATGACTAACACCTACTAGATGTAGTTCTTTTTTTTTTTTCTCACATTCTTTTAAGGGAAGAAAGTTTTGTGCTTCAAATTCATGTATTTTTGGTTTCCTATATTGACTAGTCTGAGATGTAACAGCAGGTGATGAATGAGAAAACAGTGTCACTGAAAAGTTAGAGAGAACATTATGTAGTAGCAGGCAAAATTAATTCATTTTGACACTTCTGTTGAAGTGGGAACACATACACACTCACTCTGCTACCCGATCTATGCACGTATGCCCCTGTGTTTTTATGCAGATGTGAGCACACAGGGGCTGATATTCAGAACTCAGTGTGGAAAATTCATTGGGAAGTGATTATCTGTCAAAATCCCAGTCTTGAAAAAGAAGATAACAAATACTGTATCACCAAAATGAGTAAGAGTCCTGCAGAGAGACTTTTCGAATGCTGCTATGTAGAAGCAGCCCCCTTCCATTACCTCCTCTCATTACCACCAGGTAAACAGGATTATTAAATTCTTGTACTCCAGGGCTCTGACAAAGCTAGTATCTGTCCTGCTTCTAACATGCTTCCAGTTCCAGCCATTCTCCTTTCTCCCAGAGCCTTCTGAGAGCCGCACCTTCGTCACTGTGACTTTCTTTGAGCTTTTGAACGCTTTCTGCCAAGTCTAATTCTCCATAAAGGTCCTGAGGCAGGTACCTCTCCTGAAACACCGTGCCTTCTAGCTTAGAGGTGGCCATATATGACGGCATCCCCCCTGAAGTATATTGTTGGAGAGAGTCTGTCATGATAAGCCTCGGCTTAGGAAATGCCCAGAGCTTAGGGGCTCCTGTTGGCTGCAGTAAGACTTGGACAGTGTTATGAACACAGAAGTCTTCTCTGCAGGTGCTCACTGCTTTCCTAGAGGGAGGTTTAGAAATGCAAATCTCACCTGACAAGACAAGGGGAGGATGTTAGGTCAAAAGAGAAAAAATATACAGGAACGTGAAGGAGGCAGAGGTAAGATATGTTTCTTGAGCATTAGGAACTGTGTTCTGCACTCTGAAGAACTTGCCTGTTGAAAAAGCCCAAATCACGTTCTTTGACAGCGGGGCGACAACACCTAAAAAGACTGACACTATTTCATCGAAGCCATCCCTGAGCTTCTACGGCAATGATGCTTCAGTCACCTTGCACAGGAGTTTCCCCTCGTACCTACCTTAAACTCTACTTTCCTCCCCGCCCTCCCCTCCAGCCTGCTGCTCCTAAGTGCTGCCGTCTTCTGTGACCTCCTTCTGTCCTTCCCTTGAAGGCCATCGCCACAGATCTGTATTCACTTGATAGCCTCTGACCCACCCTTCGTGGTCACAACATTGAGACGTGATGCCTCGTTTCTCACTGCCTGGCCTGCCGCGTGAAGGTGCCAGCTCACGCTGACACTCCTGAACCAGCTGACTCAAACGCTGCTCGCAGCGCAGCCGTGGCACTGCTGGCCTACTGGCTATGTCTTGCTCTGAGCAACCTGCTGAGGGCCCCGGAGCTGGCAGACTTATTCGAGCAGCAATCATCAACCTTAGGCTAGCACGCAGTACCCTTGCTGAGCCCGCAGCACACTGGGGCATTGCGGTTATTGAGGCAACGCGGGATTTTGCTGTACAAGTGTTTCCCTACCAAGCCCCAAGCCCATCCGACTGGGATACCAGTCACTTCTGTGTAGTTACAGCTTCTTTTCCCATTTTATTCTGCAAAAATGAAGGACAGGCATGAAATCTTTTTGTGACTCTCCGTGGAGCTGAGAACACATGCTGCATGCCCAGAACTGGAACATCGTTGCTCTGGTTCCCGCTTGCACTCAAAGAGCTTGCAGCATTTACTGGTCTCCCCGTCGGACGAAACTGAACCCCTTGCCTGCAGCATCCCCACTGAGTTTGTGGCCAAGGCCGGTTACCTGCTATCAGAGGCTGGCTGCTGGGCTGCCCAAAGTGGGCACCATGATGAAGGAAGGCACTGTAGCAAGGCGTGGACGCATCGTCTGAAAGGGTCATGTGGAAGGGCTGAAGATCAGCCTGCCCAGAGCCGACCGGCGTGGTGGGGGTGAAAGGGGTGAGAGAGGCTCCATGAGGCTCTTGCTTTATACTGAGGGGAGAGGAGAGGTTTTCTGTGGTAGGGTAAGGGATGGACACAGACAGACAAAGGGAACAGGGGGAGGAAGAGGAGGGTGGGGAAGGGAGGAGAGGAAGAACAAAATGGGTAAATGAAAATGGAGTGGTTAAAATCTACAGGGAAATTAATTTAAAAACAAAAATAAAAATAAAAGGTTAGGAGTAGATCAGAGGAGCCAGTGCTGAGACAACAGCAGTAAACGCACCCGGGGGCTAGGCTCTGACTGCGGTGATGCCTCTGCAGGGCAGCGGGATACGAGGAAATGGAGTGCAGTGGCAGATGGGAGGAATGGGATGCAGGAAGAGGAGAAGTGTGGGAGGGAACATGCAGGAGAGGGAGGACAGGAAGAAGCGTAGGGTTGGGAAGGAGAGGAATGCTCTGAAGCTTCGGTCCTCCCTTTCCTGCTGCATTCTCTTGCTGTCTGAGGGCGTACGAGGATGCTACACTCACACAGCTTGGCCCAGGGAATTACACCCCTTTGTCTCTTCAAAGCCAAGGTAACTTTCCCCAGGAGAGCAGCCACGGGTATGAGCATCTGTTAAACAGGATGCTCAGCGTAAAGGGCAAAGCTTGTCAAGCCAAGCTCTGTAAAAGCTTTGACAAAAAAGATGCAGCTGAACTTTGAGGTGGTTAGAATGAAAAGTGGGACTCTGCCATTAATAGGTGAAGAGAGAGATCAATCGATCTTTTTTCCAGTGGCATGCTTTGTGGCTTTGACCATAAAAGCACTCAGTACTGACTCTGGTAGTTCCCAAAGTGCAGAGTTGCCAGACAGATACCTTGATGGAGAGATACAATGGAGGGGAGGAAATGTGGGGGACTTATAAAAGGTCTCATTTTCATTGTTGTTTGCAGTGGATCTCCACTTCTGGTGTGCAGATTTGCATAGGCACAATAGATGCAGCTTTGAAGCTGCTCCTAACTGAGCTCCTAAGGAAGAGGTCTGGGAGTTGTAGGACTCCGTGACCTAAAGCATGGGTGCTCCAGTACACCCAGTCTTGTTGGGTTAGCAGTAATAGAGTCCTGTATTTGAACACCTGAAAGAGAAGTGTGGATGATGTGATCAGATCCTATCCAAATCACCTAGCAAAACAGCCACCCTCAGGTAAACAAATTAAAGCCAATAAATGAAAGCCATCTCTCTGCCGCAATGGCAAATGTTGCCAATGGCGTATGAGATAAGTTAGTTGTGGTGGTTTTCATTTATACAGAGAGATATAGATGTGACATATAATTAGGTCATAAATCTGGCTTCATTAATATAAAACTGGCTTTAATTAACTCTAGGCACCTTCTTGTGAGGCTGCAACACTCACCTAGACAATAAAGGGCTGGGCGGTTTCTGTCTTGAACGCTGTTTATCCCGAGGCATTTGTTTCCTAAAGGTTTGTTACCTGGCAAAAATGATAGTTTGCCATCTGTGTCCTCCAAGTACCTCTAACCCGGGTGGCCAGCAAAGGTCTCTGAGCACCGAGGCTGCTTTGAGCAAAGCCATATGTTATGGGTCAGCTGATTGGGAAGGATCTGTTCTGGCCAAGGGCTGTGCAGTTCCTCTTGAGTTAGATTATGTTTGGGAAGCCTCTGGTATGCTTGGTGAGGACTGCCATTTCTTCTCCCTTTGTGCTATAGGAAGCTCTGTTGGGCAAGGAGCTTTTCTGGGGGACGTGGTGAATGGAATCTGGAGTAGGTGGTGCTTGTTGCGCAGTTAATTGGAGTCACCAGAGTAAGCAGCACACCAGAGCCCAGCTTCTGCCTTTTGCTACTGGATGCTGTCCTACAGTCCTGCAAGCGAGTCTTTACGTGCCAGTGCCCAGTCTCTGCAGATGGAAAACCCCCAAAGCTATTTTTTCCTGGATCTGCTGTCATCAGATGGCAAGGAGCACATGGATCTACCTGCAGGCCAGACAGGCAGAGTCACCACCAACTGTTTGGGAGTGCTGAAGCCTTTATCCAAATAATGTAGACACTGAATAATGCAGATACTTTGGATGAGCACATCTACCTGCAGGCAGAGGGCCAAATGTTCCCCTGGCTTTCAGGGGCTGCAAGGGAAGTGATCTTTTCAAGGAAACCACTTGACAGGTGTACCGAAATAAACTGGGGAGACCTTGGTGCTGGCTGTTCCTGGGTTCCCTTTCCGCCCTCCGTGCTGTGCAGGTGTGGGGAGCCGCTGGGGAAGAAGGGGCCGAGGAGAAGGTGGGCATGGGAGGCGTGGGTGGGCGGAAGCGAGAGGTGCTGTGGGCAGAGGTTAATCCTGTTTGCACAGCCCCCGGGCACTTTGGGTCTCCTAGTCCCTCCCCTGCTTTATTTCTCTTTTAAAGCATGGAATTTTCAGCTATAATCCTTCCTAAACCGCGGCATTTTTCAGGCGCTCTGTGTAAGTGAAACCATAATCTCTGGTAAAACAGGCCGCTTAAGCTGCTGTAGCATTAGGCCAATCTGATCCAGCCCCTGGATTTCCGCTCTGCCCAGCCACCACAGAGAGGATTTCAGCCTGAAAGGCTGCCTAAAGCCCTTGCAATGGGAACAACAGTGCCAGGCCTTGCCTTGCAAAGCTGCGCAGGGTTAAGGGACCAGAAGCTATTTGTCCCGCTGTTCTGAGGCTGTTAAAGCCCCTGTCAGGCTCGCGGCAGAGATGAGCCCAGCCCTCTCTTGAACACATCGGGGCTTATGAAGAAGAATTCCTCGCACCTCGCAGAGGCAGCACCACTTACTCAGCGCAGGGGGGATGAAGAAGTCAAGAGTAAGATGGCAAAGAGACTGGGACGCAATGCTGCTGAACACTGCTCTCTCTAAGCGTAGCGGAGGAGAGGATAAGGTCAGGCAGCAAGTGATTGCACAACCCAAACTCAGACTTTTACGTGTCTATTTATCCATCTGTCTTTCAGACTTCGCTCTTCAACTGCACAGACATAGCTTACATCCCATGCATCTTTTACAGACTTTCACCCTTTTGTTGTCCAGCTCTCCACTGACTGAAAGCACCTGAATTCTGTCTCCAATATAACTCCCGCCACTGCTACGCAGCAATAATTGCCCCAGCAGTGAATTATAGCTCTGAAGTGTGTCAGTATAGACGAGATCAATTGATTGATCTGTCTATCCACCTGTGAGTGGCACAGTCCCATTTTTCATTTTAACCACCTCAAACTTCAGCTGCACCTTTTTTGTTTTCAGTTCTGACTTTCTCCAGTCTCCAGTTCTTTTGTATTTGGGATGGAGAGCAGGGAAAGGAGCTCCATACTCGCCCCTTCCTGTCCCAAGTCCTGCTAGTGCCAGCGAGCCGTGCTCTGCTGCCTTGTCCCAGTCTTGTGGGGTCCCTCAGTGAGATGGCACCGGGAGCCCTGAGGTATCTGTCAATGTCTTACTGGTAGGAAATCGACCCGTAATTGACTGGGGGGTGGGATGAGTTTGCAGCCCCTCTCCAAAGAAGCAGAAAGCTATTCCTCTGCCAGGCTCCCTCCTTCTAAATGGCACACAGTATCCTTGTTTATAAGCAACAAAAAAATACCAGCCAATGTCACGGTGGGGGAAATTTGAAAGGGTCAGGAGGGTGGGGATCCAGCTGGGAACATAGCAGAGGACTACATATTTTCGGCATCTCCAGCTCCTTTCTTTCTGAGTGTACTCGCTGAGTTATGGCTGTTTTTCTTCCTTTCTAACCCTCTCCTCTGTTATTCTGGCGGAGAGCTAGAACTGGTGATCTCTGGCCTAAATTCCCCCTGCGAATGAAGGGATTTTGGCCAGACAGGGTGAGAGGAAGATTCACAGCTTTGGGTTCCTACAGAGACTCATCTCAGCTTTTATCGTGCTTTCTGCTGCTGAAGGGAAGGAAGCAGGGGGGTTCGCAGGACTAGATAAGAGGCTTGTTTTTCATTGCTGGTTTCCTGGAGGATAAGCTAGCTGCCTCCAGTGCTCCTTCTCTTTTCAGTAAAGGAAGAATGTCAAGATGGCACATCCCTGCGTAAGGGATGGCTTGTGCGCGCACACTTGACAACACTGCTCACAATCTTGACAGTGTTTAGTATCCGTCACCTTTTCCTGGTGTCTCAATAAAATATTTGTATGATCTCAATGCCACATACTCTTTAGAGCACATATCCTTATGGCATCCCTTAGGGATCACAGTTCTATCTGTGAGGAGCTGGGCACAGAGAAAATGTACGGAACCTCATGCAGGAAGCCTGTGTCAGGGCTGAATCTTATCTCAGGTGATTTTGAATCCTATGCTGGTACCCACCATTGAAACATCGTTTCCATATTCACCTTCCTCCTGTGCTAATAACTGCATTCCTTAGAAAGGTTTCACTGTGGCAAGCAGAATGGGATGGGGTCCTCAGCACTCATAAACTGGTGAATTTACACTACAGCCCGTGGAGTCGCATCACTTTATCCAATGTGAGAATCTCGCCTCAGAACTTCTCAAAGTCAGGCAGAAGACCAAACTGGACTGCCACAGCCTATCTTTGACTTTTGCTTTCTGCCATGTCAGAAGAACCACTTCTTCTGTCCTTTCTTAGGAGCTTCTAGCTTTTCTTTTGCAAGAGCATTATGCAAGTAGCACTGAAGATAAAAATCATCCTATTTTTTTTCCTTCTCTGTGTTAGTAACAGACCTTTGCTAGAACAACTGAAAAGTGTGTAAAAACTAACCTACTTCTCATTGTACCTTTCTTGCGTTCTCTTTGTTTTCCTGCTGACTGGAGAACGAGCTTTGCACGTTCAGGTTTATTTTCTGTTTCTGCATAGATCCATCCCTGTTTCTGGCCCAACACTTAACTTGTGGGTTGTTGAAATACATTTTTAAAGAAAAAAAAACTTGGATTGCTCTCCAAGAGAGTCAAGCTTTTAAATCCATTTCCCCATTTTTTATAAAACTGACTTTTACAAAACTAGATTTTGTCTGATCTAATTAATTGCTGCTCTCCAAGTAATCTGACCTGCTAACTCTGCGTGTTACTTTGGAGAGAAACTGAGGTTTGATAGTCCTTATACCCAGTTAAACATGGAGCATCCAGTAGACCTGTGATCTGGACTTAATCTTTGAAGCTAGTTGAATACTGTTAATCACTTGAGAACTCCACTGAAGGCAGCTTCATGTGGCTCAAAGTACATTCGTTTGCAGGTGGAACAGATGAAGGAATATATACTTCAAAGTCTGGGGGGGAAAAAAGAAGGTTGTGCCTGTACATGTGGCAGATAAGTTCAGTGGAGTTCATATTGTTGCCCCCTTTCTTGCGTCCCAGCCCATCAGGGTGTTGCATTTACAGACTATCCCCTGCCTTAAAGTCAAGTGTATGCTTATATTCCTTGGTGGGCTGGGACTTGGATGTTACATCTTAAACAAATTGCTTTTGAAATATATGCTGGGAAATATAATTAGAACTGAACACATTATTTTTGCACCCAGTCCACATGATGAAGTGTCTCTAAGGCTTTCATCACAAGATAGTCTACTGATCATAAGACAGGATAGATCTTCCTGGGTAGTCCACAGCAATCCTATACCTACAGAGAAGGGCCAAAGATTGCCCTAAGCTCTCCGTTTCTCTGAAAGACTGCAGTGGGTAATTTCAATTGTACAAGCAGCTGGCCTGGTTAAATCCAATAGAGTTGATGGAGATCAGAAGTTATTAACATCTGCTGACAGCTGTTGCTTAACTCAGATATAAAGCACAGTCTTTGCTGTCAGTGGGCAAATATCTACATCACAAAAATTTTCATCATAGCTATACTTACTGCTTCCTTCATTCAGCCTCAAAAGAAAAGCCCCAAACTGAATTGTTGGGAAGACTACATAACTCTCTTCTCTAAAAGAAAAGTCCCTTTTTGTCCCGCAGCACGGTGTGTGGCAGCCCGCAATGCCACTCCTTGCTAAGGAAATTGGCCGGGGAACGCCAATTCAGTGCTCTCACCATTACACTTGAATGCTTATTTAAGGAAGGCATGATTTCTTTCAGGCCCATCCATTTCTGGGTTCCTCACTTCAGTATGCTTTCAAGTCCATGAGCTTCTTCAGCATCAGAAAGTTATTGTCAGTGTAACTTCCACTGGAAGCATAGAGATAGATCATGTTTTCCCCCTGCCATTTCTGTCTGTTCCAGGGATCCTTCATCTGACCATCCATCACCCTTAGCCATTTGGTCTTGGGGAAGAGTAGTAAAGCCTTTTGCCTTTCCAAATTCCTTGGCAAGATAAGAAGATATTATCTCTTTTTAGATATGGGAAACAGTTGATGAGATTTGGAGGCCCTGTGGACATCTGCTTTTGCTGATTCCTCATCTTAAATAGAGAAGAGGCTTGTAGCCTCTTTGCAGAAGCGAGCCCGTATTTCAGAAGTGCAGAATATGGAACTCAGTGCCGTTCCTCATCCTCCCTGTCCCTCATCTGCAGCAGCTCCATGTGCTCAATTTGGCATATTTCCATACTGCAGGCTGCCCTCACAGAAAATATCTCCTTCGTTCTGATGAGGCGGGATCATAACAATCATGTAGCAGCCATGTGAGTGATTATCATATTCCATTTTCAGGGCGTGGGGGCATCCAGAGATGTGCCCAGCAGGCTGCTTGACTGCTGACGGCTGCAGCTGGGATGCTGCGCAGCAGACTGCTGCTCTGCATCTGGAGGATCTGCCGTCACCAAAGCCAATTTGTGGCCCCTAGCAGTTTGTTAGAGAGGTGTTCTCGAGTCAACTCATTCAAGCCTTGACCAGGGCTGTTGTTCCCTGCTGTCAGAGGCTAAAGCAGATTGGAGCAAGGGAGGAAATTTTCACCGGTATGAACAAGGAAAAGCGGGAGGAAATGCTCCCCCTCTCAGTGTAACAATATAAGTACAACCAAATTTAATGGTCAGTTTTAATCATTATTTAAAATAACAAGCTGGGTCAGCTAGTTTTACATTTACACCACGTGGCTGTTTTCTAAAAGGTTGAATTTTAGGGTGGTAACAAATATTTTGACAAATACAAAATTTACACTAAACGTGGTTATTTAATTTTTTGCTAAGTAGATGAACTGCATCTGTGCACATTTATTTAAGCAATTATGTTGTTTAACATAATTTGTCTTTACATATTATTGTATGGGAAAATAATAAATGAGTCCATATTATTATTTATTAGATTATTAACTTTTTACTTGTGATTTGTGTCAAGTTATATTTGGATGGAAATTAGAATTCAATTAAAAACAGTATTTGTAATTTATTCATGCTAATTATATAAAATGACTGCAAGTTCCCTGACTTCCTAAATATATTGGAACAAAAAAGGCAGGCTTTTCTAAGCAGGTTTTGCATTAAAAATGACTTATTAAATGAAGGAAAAGATATATATATAAGGAGGAAATTGAACTGAATTTAGAACTTGATTTTAGAACTAATAGATCTCATCCTTTCACACCAAGCATAATTCACTCACTGACAGAGGAAAACAAATGTTCCTGCTTTTTCAAATCCTAGTTTGTTTCTTAGTTTTGAGTGACCTGGTTATTGAACTGAACACAATTCTCTTCAGTTCACTCACTAAGCTGAAACAAAGGAAATATTATCTTTTCACCTTGCAGGAGGCTAAAGTTCTCAAAAGATTGTTTATCATTTCAAAAAACTTTGGATCCAGGTGTCTAGACAGTGATTTCTCCGTGCTTAGCATCACAACTTTCTTGAAAACTTTCACAGAAATTGGATGCTGTTTAACTACTGTTTTATATGTCTTTCCGACATATCAAATATCTTTAGTTCCAGTAATTATTTCTGCAACATTTATGTTGAAAATACTAACTGAATGGTAAAAATGTACTTAAAGTGAAAAAAAAAATCTGAGCCCATGCCAGAAGTGGAGGTCTGGAGGAAAGCGAGATCTATGGGATCTGTGCTTTTTTGGTGCCTTTGTTTGACACATCACGAGTGGCTGTCATCAGAATTTTTCGCCCTGGATGATACTTGTTCCTCTTGGGAAAATTGATTTCCCAGAGAGGAGGAAACATTTTCTGTACAGAACCTGACAGCTAGTTTGGTGGGTGATGATGGTTTAAAATATACCTGTTCCTGTTACTAGACACTAACCATGGCACAGAAGAACTCAGAAACCTCCTAACAGGAAGAGAAGCGCACACATATTCCCATTACAGTCAACGTTAGAAGCTGGTGCTGTGCATTTTTGGGGCCCTTTTTTCTTGGGCTTCTCTCTTGCCTTTACTTCTCTTTGTAGATCTCACTGGTTGTAGTAGGCTGGTAAACGAAGTCTATTTAGTTAAAACTGCCAGGTTTCAGTTAAGGGAAGTTGTTCTTTACCTTTCCTGTAATCTTACAATCTACCTAGTAGGTAAATCCTCCCCTTTAGTGGTCTGTTAATAAGCAAGTTTGCAAGCCATCCATGAGAAGTCCATTGTGTTCGATTTCCCATAGTGCTGTCTTTCTGTTGGATAGCCTCTGGGCTAGCTAACTGACTTGGAAAGGACTGCGATCCCAAATTATTAAAGTCCCCTGAACTCAGAATCTGGTTTGAAGACACCTGGAACGCACTTCAGGAATGTGTATTCCGAAAGACGTGACTTCCGATGGTGTTTAAAGAGGGATCGTAACCTTTGTTCTCAAAGGATTCTAGGCCTCCGTAAACATCTCGTGCTGTTAAAGCGCTCCTGTCACTACTGCCAAAAACGTGAGATTCTCCTCCGCCCACCTCTGTGGTGTTAGCTGCTGAGTACTTTCCAAAAATCAAAGACCTGCGGAAAGTACTGAAAAAAAGAAAGCTCTTGAGGTTTCCTGTGTTTGCCTAGCCCTGTACAGATTGATACTAATCTGCCTGATCTGTTTGCCTTCAATAGATATAACTGAATAGAACATCTCTGATCAACAGGCGTCTTGTCTTGGTGTTCAACTGCATGTACTTGCCTTATCTCGGTATGTTTAAGTCTGGGTCTTGGCCTCTAGGAAACCTGATTGGTATCCAAAGCTACTGCCCAAGGAACTGTCGGGGATCTGAGCCAGTCCGTTGGACATGCACCACCAAGGCAAGATGGAGCTGGCCCATTGACCTGTGTGTGGAGGAAGAGATGAGGCAGTGTTCTCAGGCAGCGTTTAAGAGCTTTCTCTCCCTGGTACTTTCACAAGAAAGCTGCAAATATCTGCATTGTCTGTTCTATATGAAGGACGGTGGGAGCATGTTTCCTAGCCTAGTGTCTTTGAATAGATGACCAGAACTTGATGACCAGGACTCCGGGGAAGGCTTTCCTGCCTGTTGGGGAGGTGGCTGCCTGTTTTGCAGGATTTCTAACTCTTCAATTCTATGAAGCTCACAGACAGATAAAGGGACTTCAGCATCTTCTGTACTTAATATTTCAGTTAGTTACTTATTAATTGAGGGTTTGATGGTTTTTGGAGGCGTGTATGCTCAGACCTGTGTGAGCCAGAGACGGGAGGACTTCCTCTAAGGTCTTCTGAAAGGGCAAGAATCCAGTGTCAGACAGCTTTGGTTTGGAATGGGCTGGTGATCTCTTTTCTGCCTGGGAAAACTGAGCTGAGGAAGCATTCTTGTAGACTGAAGCTAGATCTTACATCCTGAAATAACTGCACACGGAATTTGTACCCTGCATGGGTGGATTTGTTTCAGATATCAGCTGGCTTCCCAGAGTGCCTGGGGACCAGAGCAAAGAGGCGTTTCAGAGATGACCCTATAGCAGCAAACCAGGCAGCCCGCAATTCCGTACTCGCTGTTACTCCAATATCCCTTCGTGGGAGAGGGAGCTGAGAGGTCCCAGCCTCTCCCGTAACTCCTGGCCAGGGGTAGATCAGGAGGCAGCACTGAGTTCCTCACCTCCCTGGCCCTTCCTGAGAGCACTGCCCAGCCCCACAGCAAACACATCATGAATCATTCATCTTTAATAGATTATGCAAATCGGGGACATCAGATCGATGAAGATCAATATCTGCAACCATTTAATTGCCAACAAAAACATTTTAAGAATGAGCATTATCTGAAGTCCTTTCTTGGGTAATGGCACCATTAATCCAAACATTGGATCCTGGCCTAAGTGTAGAGGAAAAATTCTCTGCCCTTCTTTCCCCACTGCCTTTCAGGGTGTTAAGGTTTTTTTTCCCTTTTCATTTCCAGTTTCTGAGTTTCCCCATCATTACCACCATTGAACATCTCCCAGCGCTAATAGTTCTGCTTTTGTTACTCTGCGCTGATTGAAATGTTGCATACAGATTGAGATGTTAGTGCTAAGTTGCCACCTGGGAATGTCAAGCTGGGTCTGAAATGAACTTTTCTCACTCTTGGATCCAGATGGATCAGATGGGGATGTTCTCGAGCCGAGCTGGGAGTGTTGCAGGGAGCAGGGTGCGGATGGTGCGGGGCGGGGGGGACAAAGAGAAGATTTTCTGCTTCAGCCTACAGCCTCTTCCGTAAGGCCAAATCTATCTCCTCCTGTCCCCTTGTGAGAGCCATGTACAAAGCTCGCGCAGTGTCCCCAGCCTTCAGGAATTCAGCTGTCATGTTAATAGCCTGAAATGCACCAGGTTCTGTTAGGCAGAAGGACTGAAAATAATTATGTCAATGGCTCCTTTGAATATTAAACTCTGTGATTTTAGGCACCTCACCCTTAGGTCCCACTATGGGGGCCTGCCTTCCATGAAGGGAGGACAGTACTGCTCTCCTGCTGGCTTTGTGCCCCTTGGAGAGGGAAGTGTTTCCTGTAAGAGCTGTAGATCTGCTAAACGGTACATGGATGCCAGCTGAGTTTTGTCTTGCACAAGGAAAGGTGGAACAGTTTTGCCACAGCTGAGCCATTTTTCTGGTTGGCTAAGAAACTGTATGGCTGCAAGGATCCTGGGTCAAGCCTGGTAGCAGTAAAAGCCATGGGAGGTCTGGGGGTGTCACACTTCCTAGGCACTCCCTAAATACGTGGTTCACCTCCCCATGGTGCTCCATGCCATGTTGCCGACCTGACACTGGATCCCCTTTGTATTTAGGGTAACTGCTACCGATCCCGCCTGCTCTCAGGGTTGCTGGCAGCCAAATGCTGCATGCAGCAATACCCCTCTGCTCGGCGTTTGAGCAACCAGCAGCCGCCTGCCTCGGCCACCAGCGGCTTCGACCTCAGGGGCTGTTAGCTGCGGCTTCCGCAGGCCAGAACTGAGCTACAAACTGCGCCGCTCTTGATGCTGTGCCACCAGCAGCCTGCTCGCTGGCCAGGAGGCTCCAGCTCCTTCCCTGGCTAACAGGACTTACCCCTCCGTCGCGACTCACGGCTCACCTGTGCTGTGAGGTTCGCAGAGGGGCCACGGGCACTGCGGTGCATGACCAAGGGGGGCAGATCCCCCAGACTTGCCGGCTGCCTCAGTGACCGAGGAGGAGGGAGGCGCGTGAGGGGAAGCAGTGGCGACTGAAGCCTGACAAGAAGGGGCTGTGGCAGCAGATATCTCCCAGGACAGGCTGGGCCACCTAACACCAGCGGCAGGCTGGCCCCAGGACGTCCTGTGCCACCCAGGCTGCAGGTGCAGCCAGAGAAGAGGAAGCTGCCGAAATTGCCTCCTGCTTCTGTGCATCCCAATTCCTCTGCTGTCCTGCGCCTGCTCTCGTTTCCTCCTCCAGCTTCCCAGTCACCCCTGAGTTTAATGTGCCCACGGGTAGGGGAGGGAGCGAGGCTGTGCACAAACTTCTTTTGCCAGCTGCTTGTGGAGCTTACGGAAGAGGGAGCTTAGCAGTCACAGTGCAGCAGACCACAGTGTTTAGCTTGCAAATGCCCCTTCCAGATGCCAGGGCTGAGTAAAACTTAAACTAGTATTTCTCCCCAAGGAGACCAAGTGTGGATCAGGGAAGAGCCATGGACCTCTCATTCTCAGACACAAAGGAAAAAATCACCGTGCACGTTTGGACATACCCTTCCTCCCCCAGCGCCTGTCCCTAAGCCCCATCTCTCTCTGTGCTTGCCGCAGAGGGGTGTCTCGCGTTAGCAGAAAAAGCAGAAGCTAATGGTGATGAGGGAAATAAATAAAAAGCTTGGTTCTGCTGTTTGGTCAGGCAGCTTACCGGTCACCACAGGGTACGTCTGGGGTCCTGACACATTTGTCCCCAGGTCTGGGTTAGCAGAGGTGGATAGACTTGATTTGACTTCATCGAGACCAGGGGTCAGAGCTGGGAGGGAGTACTCATTACCCTGGGGAAGAGAGGAGAAAGACAGCTCGCTATTGATGCGCTGAGAGAAAGGGAGCGGTGTACAGATGGGGGGGAGGAAGAGGAGAGATGCAAACCCCTGCGCAGATGGAAGAGGAGGAGGAGGAGGAAATGGAGAAGCTGAAGTGACAAGAGGGCTGCAGGGGGGGGACCTGGGCTGAGCTGTTCCACCCTCCTGCGTGTTGCTGGCAAGGGGACGAGGGGTCAGGCCCAGCATGGGATCTCGTCCCTGTACCTGTAGCACGGCCGAGCCTTCACTCGGCGCTGTGGGGAGAGGGGTGTCTGCCCGCACGAGCTCAGGCGGGGAGGAAGGGGAAAGCCACATCCCCTCCTCTCGGCTGAGCGGCCGGGAGGTGTTTGCCCCGGTGACAGGGACAGCCGGGGCAGAAGACGGCAGCGACGTGGGCTGCGGGAAGCGGCCGGTGTCGGTCCTTGTAGCCCGGCTCTGTGCTGGGTCGTCTCCCTCCCCTCCGCCGCTCCCCCTGTCCTGGCTCTTTAAAAACAAACAAAGGAGCCTCATCCCCTGCCTCTGTCACTCTGTGCACTGGGGTATGAAATTGGGGAGGGGGGAGCCACATGGCTAACAGAAGGGTGGGAGGGGGAGAGCCATTGAATCTGAAAGGGTGTCCTGTCCGAAAGGCTCTGGTAATTGCCTTTTTATTGTGGCAGCCTCCGGACCAGACACGGGAGCTGGAGAGACCGGGAAGGCTACAAAACAGCAGGAAAAGTTGCTCTGATTAATATTACGTTAAATTAAAACTGATTTTCTGCTCTTTCTGCTGCGTTTTTTTCCACGCGCTTCCCCAGCCCCCTCCCCACATCTCCCCCTCCTGCAGGGCTCCCCACACGCTGCCCCCTCCCCGCTCCGTCCCTGCCTGCCTCGGACTGCCTCGTCATTTCCAATTCCTTCTCGTATTGATCTTCCTGTAGAAATCAGTTTTGTAATTAGCTGCAAATTAGGCCTTCTACTGGGGGTGAGCCTGCCCCCTGATTTATCACCAGAGTAATTCGCTGTGATCGGAGAGAAATTAAAATGAACTCAATTAGGCTTCGGATTTGCTTTATGGGCCCTGCTCAGAGTTTCAGGGGGAAAAATGACTGTGCTGGTGCTTAATAGTCTAATGAAAGTAAATAAAGGTTATTCATTGTAATAAACCCAGGGACTCTGGGATGAAGGGAGTCCACAGCCAGCCTCTCCTTCTCTTCCTTTGTTGGTTTATGGCTTGGGGCGGTTTAAAAAGACTTTTGATTTTCATTTTATTAAGACAAACAGCTTTTGGGATAAAAGGCCGGGGGAGAGGGGGAGCGAAGGAGAGGGGGGCAGCGCTGCAGAAGCGCAGAAAACTGGGATGAAGACAGGAGTCAAGTCTCAGCTTCGGGCCATGAGGGAGAATGCTCCAAGGCCGTGAAGCCCTGTGACTCGCTGCTCGCCGGCGTGATGCGAGAGCGCAGGAGTTTCCACGCCGTGCTGGTGTCCGCGGGTGCACGTTTGCAGAGAGCAGGGGTACAGGGCACGTGGGGACTCGGGGAGGGCGCAGCGTGTGTATGGTGAGCTGTGTACACGTGTACATCGGCGCGGTGATAGGTTACAACTAGAAAGTGCTGTAAGATGTGAAGGTGGTGTACGCGCAGTGATAGCTCAGTGCGAGAGCAAGGGGTGAGGAGAGGGGCTTCAGGGAGGGAATCTCCCTGCCATCATCCTACGGGCGCTTGCAGGTCCGCACTGCCAGGCCGGGCCCTCACCTGCTCGGATTTGATGTGCTCTGATGTTTGAAAGACGTCAGGGTAAGAAGGACGCTCAAAAACTCGATCTAAAGCTTCCAGCTGCTGCTGGGTGAAAGTGTCGCCACGAAGGTGCTTCCGCAAACTGTCCACGCTGCTCTGGGAGTCTCCGTTGGGAACTGAGCCCTCGGACACATCTGCGGGGCACAGACAGAGAAAACAGGGAGTTAGCACCACCCTGGCTCGGTCGGCAGCGGCCACGGGCGAGAGCAAGGTGGCAGGAGAGGGGCCCTGCGCCCCGTGGGGACAGCCTGGGGCCGGGAAGCCCTTCCCTCTGCTCTGGCCACGGCCTGCCGGGCGGCTCCCGCTGCTCCGTGGGGAGCGCCTGCCCGCCGGGAGCCGGGCTGTGGAGAATGGCGCTTGGCTCGGAGATGAGTTGCAGTTCCACTGATTTGCAGTGTTCAAAATCGCCAAATCTCCATTGCTGAGCATAAAATGGGAGCAAAGCGCAGCGATTAGCATCGCTAGGAGGCTACCAGGGAGGCAGCTCTCAGGAAAACCAGAGTGCTGAGGGTGGACTTGCACTGTGTGGGGCTGGGGAAGCCTGAAATGCAGAAAGTCCTCTGTTACAACTGGGAAGGGACTCGGTGTCTGTTGTAGCCACCAGTGCCAATAGAAGTTATGTCTCCATTATAATTTCCTTCTCATCTGATCATGTCCTGTCATATCCCAGATGAGTCTTTCATCCCTTTGGATAACGTGAATGATCCTGTTTCTGACTCCATGTTTCACCAGAGACAAGCCTCTTTCCATGGAGCGCTCTGTCCCATCCAACATATGTTGGTTCCTGTTATGATCTCTGTCCCATTCTGCTACATATTAGCTCATAATTTAACACAACCCATATCTGTGTTATAAAATTCCCTCCTAAAAGAGGTGAATCTTTGTCTGTGACTGCCCCCCTTCCTATCCAGAATGAATTACTGTGTTGCAAAATGTAGTCCTGCTCTGTGGGAATCGGCGTTCCTCGTAATCCTTTGTTCTTATCAGGAAAAAAGCCTTTTTCTGGTAGAAGCATCATCAGAAGTGCATCTCTGTCCCTGCAACAGCCTCTGAACCAATCTGATCTCACTGCTGCATCTCCTGTCACGTTCCAGGTATCTCAGTCTCTGCTGTGCCATCCTGTGTCTGTTAGAGCCCACTCATCCCCTCTGAGGTGAGCCCGTTATAAATGTCCTGCCCCATCCAAAGTGAATCTTTCCCTGTGATAAACCATCTTATCACCCATCTGTTTTTTTTTCCGTTATCCCCCGACTCAGATGAGGTGCATTTATCTCTGTTATAACCCCTTTTTATCTGGAGTGAGTGAGTCTCCTGCTATTAGCATCTGTCACATCCAAGGTGAGTCTGTCTGTTAGAACCTCCTGTCCCAGCTGAAGTGAATCTTCCTTTGTCATAATCCCTCATCTCATCTGAGGCAAGTCTGCTCATTATAATCTTCTCCAACTGTGCTGAGTATCTTTCTGCTGTCACGCCTCAGTCTAACTTTGGTGAGACTGGTTATAGTCCTCTGTCTCATCCATGCTGATATATCTCCATACCCTCCATGCTGAATCTCTGCCTACTGTTTCATCAGACACAAGCCTGACTTCTGATAACCCTGTCTGAGCTGAGATCAGGTTCTCCCTCTTACACTACAATTACCTTCCTGCTTTTTCACTATTGTTCCTCATGCTTCAGCCTCTCTCAGTGGCTTCCAGTCTGTGAATCTCCGAAACCTGCTGTCTGACAAGGAGGTGGTTGAGGAATCTGTGTAGAACATTTCCCTCCTCCATGTGACTGAAAGTGTGCTCATGGCCAGGCGATGCTCCCACGAGCCTGGAGTGGCATTCTCTGCGCAATGGCCAGAACCATGCCACTCTGCTGCTTCATCTTTTAGCTCATGGACGGTGCCAAGATGGGTATTTTCCTGGCACAGTTAATGCCCAACTGGTGGCCCAGAGTAATAACTGAGCCTGCTGCCTTCTGGCTGTGAGATATATCCGTTTATAGGTGATTATACGATATGATATAATCAATAGTACATTATATACAGTAACGTAGTACAGTACCACTCGCAAGACCATAGAAAATATTACATATTGATTTGTCCCAGCCAGCAGCCTTCCCTCGAGCAACCCCTTCTCGCCTTCTCTTTCTTTTCCACCCCTAGCCAGAGCAGGGCTGTTTACTGGCTCTGATCCCTGGCATTTTCTCCTTTCTTCAGGCTTATTTGCACAAGGGAAAATTCTTAAGTTCCCGAAAGCTGGAGTTCATGACATAATTTACTAAGAGAAAACAAGGCAAGGACTTAGCTTGCTGGGTTGCACACTGTTAGTGGGCTGTTACTCAGACGGGGCCATACTGCAGGGCAGCTGCTGGACAAATGAGGGTTTCTACAGGCTCGTGCTCCTATCTCCAGGAGGCACTCCTCTCTGGTCCTGCCTGCAGAAAGCTGGCATGGAACTCCTGGCTCCAGGCTCAGAAAAAATGGGTGTTTCTGTATCAATGCTTGTCTCAACCTGTCTGCAGCTTGTGAAGCTGTTTGCCTTTGAGGATTTTTCCATGTGCCAGTCAGTGTGCATGACTGTGCAGACCGGTATGTTAACACACATGCGTATTTTTGCAGTAGATCATGATTCTGGTGTGCTCGAGATTCTGCATCGCTGTATGTGCCTGAGCAGCCATTTGTCTGTGGTGGCCGTTCTAGCTTATAGTTGGTTTTCAAGGATGGCAGCCCTACAAGGTGCGTGGTGCTTGGTGTGAGTGGACGGGCGTTCACGTAAATGGGAGAAGTTGCTCCGATTGTCATTAAACCAGCTTTTACCCTGAGTGGGTCGCCCTGAGCGTTTGCCTGGGTTTGTGCATGCCTGCACCTGTATTTACAGTCCCTGCCTGCCTGCCCTGTGCACACGTGTCCCCATGTGTGCGTGGGCTGTGCCTTTGTGTGAAGCAGCTGAAACCACAGCTTTCCCAAGTCGCTGTAGGACTCTCTTTTCCTTCATTTATTCAGGGGCCCTTCAGATCTTGACAAATCTGTCACTCTAAATTTGCGAGAGATTATGGTGCTCTCTCCCTAGCACGGAGAGAGGTGATATATGATATCTGCTGCCCCTATTGATTGCCTGATCTGGTGGCAGAGGGCTGGCGAAATGAACTTGAAATGAACATCATGCCTCAACTCATTGTGCGTATAATACACTACTTAATCCCACATTTTTCAGCCGCTATGGAATTCAATTGATCAATCATGTCCCTCTGATAGTACTGTTTTAGGGGTTATTGCTGCTCTGCTCACTGACCTTTTTATTTATTTATTTATTTGTGTCAGCGTGCGTGTGCGCGCGTGTGCGTTGGGCACACTGAGGACCAGCTGATAAGAAAGGGCCTGTGCAGTCAGTGGGAAATGAAGGGAAAGGATGAAGGGAGGAGAAAGGGAAGGCCTGGGGTTAGATAAGGAAGCAGAATGATCAAAGCAAGAGCGTAGATAAGGAGAGTGAAAAAGTTGTAAGGAGAAAGGCAACGCTTTAGTTTAGAGAGGAGCTTTGGAGGTGGGGGGGCACTCTGGCCTAGGCAGGCCAGTCTGCCCTCCAGCTTTAAAATCTATGAAAGAAAAGGAACTCTTGACAGAGGGCTGTAGGCTACCTAGAGGTGGGCCTTGTCTAAACAGCTGGCAGTAGTGTTGGACTTAATAGTGGGGTGGCACACAAATCCCAAACATCACAGAACAATAATATGAGCTGTGCATATAGGATTCTAGTTATGAAGCAGAGAAAGTTTCACAGAGATGATCCTGCAAGACAGATTTATAGCTCTTGTGTTGCTAACACTGAGACTTTCACAGTCACGGATCATTATATTTTCTTCAAAACCAAAGGACTGTAAATCCCCTGTATTTGTTTTCCAGTGTCAAAACCTATAGAGGTTGTGTTTTCATTTTTCACCTGAAACTGCCAGGACAGAAACTTATCTCTGTTTTTAGACCAAAGCTGCTATTCTCGTCTAAGCATCTGGCCCTGTGAGCTGGAGCTTCAGGAGAAGCCTCAAATGTCACAAACACAAACTGTGGGAGCTGACGATTGTGAGGGGGTGAGCAAAGGTGCCGATAAGGAACAGAGAGGACTTGGGGGAAGAGATGGGGTCCATCAAAGGCACGTGGGTGAAAGTGAAGGGAGAGCTCCTGGGGAAAACTTGGCTTGGAAAAGACTAGCAAATGCCATGAGGAATGGCACTGGGGTGGTCAACAGCAGCTTCAACTGATGAAGAACACTGCTAGGAATAAAGCTTAAGGGATGGGGATTTGCAAAGAAAGAAGCTCTTGGGAGGGGTCTTGTGTTGAAGCTGCAGGATGAGCCTGGGGACAGGGAAGTGGCTTTGCCACTGGGAAGTGGCATGACCTTTCCCAGTTCACTTCTCACTGGCACGGGAACCTCTGCGGCACTGTGACACAGGGCACCTCTCTGTTTAATCAGGAGGGTCTTAACAAATAGCTCGAGAGGTGAACCATGGCCTCGGTCACCGTGTTCCTCACAAGAGCACACGGCTGCTGTCAGCGTGATCAGCACTGGCCTTGCACGTGTGACAGGAAACATCTCTCCTCCCGAGGGGCTGCTGAGGGAAGGTACAGAGCCAACACTAGCATAAACCTTCAGCACAAGACACAGAAACGCTCCACAGGTGTCACAGATGTATCCTGACAGATAACAAGGAAATACTCTGCCAGAGGATGCAGGAACAACCTTAACTACATCTGACATGGGGACTGTGCCCATTAAACGGCTCCCAAGTAAAGAAGGGTTCCCAGGTCTGGAAGCCACCAGGCCACCGTCATGTACAAGTAGCACAGAGCAGTGTGGTACAGTTACTCCCCTAGCTCCGGGCGATGCAGAAAGCAGCCTTCCTCCGGGTGGGACGCCCATCCCCATGAGCAGTTCAGAGGTGCTCTTAGCATTGCTGCAGTGTGAAGGCTGCAGGGGGTCATGACAACCTGTACAGCCACACAGCTGACACGCGAGCAGGGAGATACCGTCCTCTTTTTGGGGCAGGGGCTACTGCTGCCCTAGTGATATGTCTGGTGCCCTGTGGAGCCCCGGCCTCAGCTGGGGCCTTGCAGCGCTCCCAGTCAAACCCCAGCCAGAGCAAAAGCAGTGTGACTGGCATGAGGGCTGCCAGCCAGGTGACACAGCGGAACCCATCTAATTGTCAGAGCCTCCGAGAGAAACTCATCTGTCTAACGCGGCAGTGCTGAGTCGGCTGCCGAAACGCCATCCCTCTGCTCCAGCGAGGTGACCCTGTCCTCTCCTGCAGGCTGGCTTTGTCACTGTCCCCTCCGGGGCGCTTAGCACGGAGCAGCCCTGTCCCCCTCTCTGGGAGCTGCCTCGTGGCTACGAGTGCCGCCCCTTCCCAAGCTGTCCTTTGTGCCGAGGATGCTCTGTCCCTTTATCCCATTTCCCTTCTCTTTTTTCCCCTCTGATGTGCTCCTGTCCCAGCGCAGCCCGGGCCTGTCAGGCATCTTTCCTGGCCATCCCCCGGGGGCCCTTCACAGCACTGCCAGTTGTTGCAGTTTCAAACTCAATTGTTCTCCTCGGTACTGAGGCAAATGGAGTCATTAATTACCTTCTATCGGCTGGGCCGAGTTCAGAACGCGATCAATAGCCAGCGCTTGTCATTCACGGCAGCCGGCGCTGCACAGCCCCTCACACTGCAGCCCCTCACTCCGCAGCCCCTCACACTTCAGCCCCTCACACTGCAGCCCCTCGCACTGCAGCCCCTC
>VXAA01002948.1:329325-375175 GCA_013399115.1 Anseranas semipalmata
CACGCTGCAGCCCCTCACGCCGCAGCCCCTCATGCCGCAGCCCCTCACTCCACAGCCCCTCATGCCGCAGCCCCTCACTCCACAGCCCCTCATGCCGCAGCCCCTCACTCCACAGCCCCTCATGCCGCAGCCCCTCACTCCACAGCCCCTCATGCCGCAGCCCCTCACTCCACAGCCCCTCATGCCGCAGCCCCTCACTCCACAGCCCCTCATGCCGCAGCCCCTCACTCCACAGCCCCTCATGCCGCAGCCCCTCACTCCACAGCCCCTCATGCCGCAGCCCCTCACTCCACAGCCCCTCATGCCGCAGCCCCTCACTCCACAGCCCCTCATGCCGCAGCCCCTCACTCCACAGCCCCTCATGCCGCAGCCCCTCACTCCACAGCCCCTCATGCCGCAGCCCCTCACTCCACAGCCCCTCATGCCGCAGCCCCTCACTCCACAGCCCCTCATGCCGCAGCCCCTCACTCCACAGCCCCTCATGCCGCAGCCCCTCACTCCACAGCCCCTCATGCCGCAGCCCCTCACTCCACAGCCCCTCACGCCGCAGCCCCTCACGCTGCAGCCCCTCACGCTGCAGCTCCTCACACTTCAGCCCCTCACAGCACAGCCCCTCACGCCGCAGCCCCTCACACCGCAGCCCCTTACTCCGCAGCCCCTCACGCTGCATGTCGCTCAGCCCGGCAGGAGCCTGGCCATGTCGGACCCGGGCTTCAGAGCCCGGTTTCAGGCTTCAGCTGGGGGCAGCGAGCCTGCAGCACCCGTGTCTGAGCTGGCCCTGCCCGAGGGGAGGTCGGGGTCAAAGACCGTGTTTGATGGAGCAGATCACACATTGTCGCCTGGTCAAAGCATCTGGTCCTGGTGTCCTGGTCTATGCAAGCTGGTCCAGTCTGGCTATTGAGAAGTTTCTGGAAGCTCTGGTTTCATCCTCAGTGATTGTTAAACCAATACTCTACTCCCCACAGCTGGGACAAGGGCAAGGACTGGCAGCCCCAATCTGCTCATTGTTTCACCTGGGTAACCTCTATGCCCTACTCAGTAAGGTTTGGAAAAGGAAGGCTGTAAAATTTGGTGTACATTTCCTTCCAGAAGTATTTTTGCAGTCTTTTGGGCAGGATGAAAGAAGGCCCCTTCCCTAGACAGGTCAGTTTGGTGTCTCAGCACTTTCAGTGCTGCAAGAATTGTCACTTACGGCTTCGACTGCCATAGCTGAACTGGTGGGGAGAAAGGTGAACCTCAGATTGAGGTGGAAAAGATCCCGAGTGAGTGCCAGACAGAGATAACGGAGCATGGAAGGGGCTGGCAAGATCCAGCAATGTGCGGAGAAGGAATATTATCGGAGATCTACGCTGTGGCAGTGAAAGAAGGTAAGAGTAAGAGTTCAGGTTATGGACAGTATCCTGCAGGAACACGGATGGTGGAAGATGTGCTGGAGGAATGTCACCTCAGGGAAGTGGATCAGCCTTCATGGCTCTGCACGTTTTTAGATTCCTGTGTCCATTTGCCTCAAGGGAATCCACAAGCCTGAATCTGAGTATGCAAATTGGTGATACTGTGCTGGTCCGTGCATCTCTGTGTAATTCAGGTGCGTTAGCAACACATAAACTGTGCGCATTTGTTACTTACATGCTCAGGCTCAGAAACAAAGGGATTTTATGTTTGGAATTGCGGGCACAGCTCGGGCGAGGAACTGGTGAGCACGGAAGGCTACTGGTGCACGGAAGCGAGCGTGCCTGGTGAAGGAGGAGCGAGAGGTGTGCCCCGACCTGAGAGCCGGGCGCCGTGGTGCTTCGGCACGGGGGCTGCGTGAGACGGGCATTGCGGCAGTAATGCTGGGCTTACATGAACAAAATGGCAATGCTCAATGAGAATGTAAATGAAATGAATTGTGTGTGCAAATGTGTAATGAAGTGTGTACTCAGATCTGTCTTGGATTATCATGGGAGCATGCAAATGTGCATTTAAGGAAGTGAGTGTGTGTATGCGTATGAAAATCATATGTATTTACTACAGCATCTAAGTGTACGATTGCAAATTTGGCCCCGGGAAACCAGGTCTGTGCAGACCTAGTATAGTCAGCGCATCCAGCTGTACCGAGAACTTCAGTAAAGGCTTTTCCAGGCGTTAGTCTGCAAACGGCCACCTCAGACGCGTGTGCGCCACGCACGACAGCGTGTGTGGGTGTGCAGATGAAGCGTGTTAGCCCAGGTAGCCAAAGCTGGCGGTTTCTGTGCCAGCCGTCACTACAGCTTTGTGACCTTTGGGTATGCTGGAGGTGAGGGGACGTATTCTGCTGCCAGGCTGTTGTAAATCTGCAACGATTCCCTTACCTCAGAGGAGTCACTGGGGATTTATACCATGGTAATGAAGGACAGAGCGCCGGACCAGTATCTCTCACTAGCACCGCTAGCCAGATAGAAATGCAGCTGGCTCCAGGAGCCACTACCTCTGCTTTGTTTATGTTGGCGGAGCAGCAAGCAACACTATCACACAGCGGGCCAGATCCCCGGGTTAGTGTAAATCTTTAAGTCTCTTGCACTCAGCGGTTATACTGATTTACACATCCTGAATGTTATCAGAAGGGTTATCCTGATTTATACTGTTGTGGCTCCAGCACATTGCCTCTAGCGCAGGGGCTCGGGGAGAGCTGCTGCTGCAGGGAAGCAGGGCGCTGGGAGCTCTGCTGTTCCCTCTGCCAGGGCTGAGATGTCCGCAGCATCGCGGGCATGCGCCGGCTGCCTTAGCTCCCTTCTCTTGTCTTCCTAAGCCCGTTTGTTGGGGAGCTACTTCTTGGCAGGATCCCCCTTGGTGAGCACATAAAACGGGTGCCTTTTGTTAGCTCCAAAGGACAGAAGCAATGCAAAAAATTACATCGCATGCAGCCCTAACTATGCTTGTTTAGAGAAACTGCTTGCATTTATGAAGTCTTTGGTGCGGAAAGCAGGGTTGCAAATGACTGCATCAGAGCGACAGTAAAGGCCATTAATTTCCTGTTATGTTTTCCTGTGTTGGGGGCTTTATTAATTTAATTTTACACTGTCGAACAACAGCGAGCGCTGACACCGCCACACTCGGAGGTTTTTTTTCCTGAGCAGTGCTTTGCCTGACATGCAAATCAACACTGCTATCAGAACCGCTAGAGACAAGGGAGGGAGCACAGGGCTGGGCTGTTCCCAGCCAGCCCCATCGCCCAGTTTCTTGGAGATCCCTGAGAATCCAGTGGAGCACACTGGTACCTGAGAGATCACCAGCGCTAGGGCTCAGCAGATCTGGATCAGGCCATGGGTGCCTCTAAGGCACAGTCTAGAAAATCCGAACTCCTCTTTAGCCTGCTTGGTTCCATTGGCTTGGTCCCCCACCAACATGCCTCTGAATCCCTCTTCTCCTTCTGTTTCCCTTGCTCTAGCCTCTCCCTTCCTTTCATTCCACCTTATTTCCCCTCGCACACGCTTCTGCCTTAACCTCCCAAGTCAAAGAAGGCCGTGCCTGCCCCTGAGCCAGGTGCTAGTGAATCACGTTATTGGAAGCCCTCCTGAGTCAGCACTAAACCAGTGCTCAAGCAGAGTGTTTTTAGAGCTGCCATTTTTGACGTGCCGTAAAACAAAGGCTCCAATCACTCAGAGTCATTAAAATTCCCATGGCATTTTTTGCAAGAGTGCAGACATTAACCTGGCTGTCCTGAACAAAATCCAGCCTGAGTGATTACCCACAGCATATCTTAATTCTCCTGTGGTTTCATTTGGACATGGCACAGCAAAATTTCAGTGTTGATGCTCTGTATTGTTCAACATCTGCCATGGTCCACCCCAGAACCAGCCACATTTCAGTAGTAAATGAGATCTTCAGAATGAGAAGGTTAATAAACAATGTATTATATAGGATGGGTAATTGCAAAATGCCATGCAGTGAAAGAGCTACAATATGCAATATGCTGCAATCAGCTTGGACTGGCACCACGCAAACTCTTTTTCTGAATGCTCATTCCTGTAATAACTGTAAATCATTAGTAATTTGGAATCTTTCTGCACGAACTCATATACAGGCCCTTACTAATATATGAAAGATCCTATACTGATATGACCTATAAAATATGTATGTTGGAGATATGTTCCAAACTGTAAGAGGTGGTCTGCAAACAAGAGGGGACCCTGTCGTCGGTAGCAATCAATTTCTGCAGATAAGAGCCTTAAGTATCCTTGAGGCTTAGCCAGGGGTTTATTTGGTTTTTAGTTCACTGGGATTTAGTAAAGTTCTCCCAAAATGTAGGATAGATCTGATCTGCTTGCATCTAGGATAGATCTGATCTGCTTGCAAGGTCAGCTCCTGTGTTCAAGGCCCACCTCATTGCACACTAGATGCCAAAAGCCAAAGCGAAAAACAACAGCTCCTTTGGGAAACCAGTCGTGGAATTGTGCCTGTCCTTTCTAACAGCCTTTTCTAACACATGTAAGAGAGGGCTTGAAGGCCCTCAAGAATTTATGGACATTTCACACACAATAACCAGTTCAGTAAGGTTTAATCAGGTTCCTACTAAGCCTGTCCCAGTGTAGGCCCCTAGCTTAAAAGCAGGATAACACCTCTGAGCTCTTAACAAAGGCAGGACCAGTGAGAGAAAGAAATCCCAGCTCCCATCCAAATGGAAACTGATATCCATGGCCTAGCTCCTGGTCAGGCACTGTGCTCCTGTGTGCTTCCCTGTGGTTGTTGGCTTGTGTGGGAAGAGGACTTTGTACCTTGAACCTGATGGGATGTAACTGGGAAGATGTCTGGATGGATGAAGAAAAAACAAAGGAGAAATGTGCACCTAGGCATTATTTTTAGGCCCCTTGACAAACCTCTGACATTGTAAAGGGCCTTAAATAGGCATGAAGTGCATTTAACACCTATTGATGCGTGAGAAAATCACCTTCAAGAACTGTGGATGGAAACAGAAGATAGACATGCCTGCCATGTCTGGACAGACAGGTATCTATAACCGCTTCTACCAGGCCATCTACTGCTAGCCGAGCTGTCCTCCGTGTGCAAGGTCTCAAGGCTTACCCAACACAAAATGCTGATCGTGTCAGGCCTTGCTTGGCAGCCACGGAGGTAGCTGGAGGAAATCCCGTATTCCCTGACAGGTTCTTAATGTGTTCACAAACTGCATTTTTCTCTAATGCAAGTTTTAGGGGCAAAATTAATCACGTTTTTTTCTGCCCCTCTCCCCTGCACTTGTCACATCCTTGCCCTCTTCTGTCCAGCCAAGATTCTCACGGGCTAATCACTAGGTGAGATCTTGTTGCTTCCCCCTGGGATCGAGTGCAACAAGGTTGGAGGATCTGATGCTATCACTCAGGGAAGCAAAGAGCTCCAGCTTTCCTTTCAAACGGCAGCAGCCCCCGCTTGGGGAGGAGGGGTTTCTCTCTGGCCCTGACTGAGAACAAGGTGCTTAGTGTTTTCCTTCAGCACGAGAAGACACCCCTCTATAGGAATGATTTCTGTCTATGAACGACAAGTGATGCTTAATATTACATTGATGTAGACGCGGGAGTGCAGAGATAGCCAAATTAGGAGCTAATTGGTGCACTGGGGATTGCCTGTTGGGCCCCCTTGGCTGCTGGGATAAGATCGGGGAGAGAGAACGGGAGGGAGCACAAGCCATCCTCTGCCGACGCCTCTGCAAAGGTTGGGATTCCTGAGGCCGCTGTTGTCTCGTGCTGTCAAGGTCAGCAGGTTCGGGTTCACTGAACGGTCAGGATGGTTTGAATTACTGGCACCGCCTGCCGATGCCTCCGCTGACTGTGATCCGTCTTCCTGCGCCTGCTGCGGGATGCTGCTCCCCAGCCGTGTGCCGCGCCGTGTGGGGTGCGGGGGGTGTCAGAGGCAGATGCTCTTGTTAAGGGGCTAAGGTTTTAGGAAGATGTAAGGAGCCACGGCAGTGCCGAGGAAAGGCACACACCCTGTGTACTGAGCACACGGGGACCGGGCTCCCAGAAACAGCAAACAGCAGTTCTGTTCCATTTATCTTTCGCCCGGAGAACTCCCCCCCTGCAAGTTTCTGCCTTTCATGGAGGTTGGAAGAGCAGCTTGAACAGGGTCTATCAAACCCGTATGGGGTGAAAAACCCGTTGGTGAAGACTTCTGTCCAGTTTTGTATAGGTGGAATGCCCATGAGCAAAGACCGACCTGCAAGTCTTTACGCAAACCACGCCGCTAGGACACATCCCGTGGTGCGAGCGGGCAGGCAAAGGGCAGGGGCAGCCTGCGGAGAGCACCAGCAGGGGCCTAGAAAGCTGCCGGCCTGGGGCCACTGGGAGGAACCTGGCCCCCTGGTCAGAAACCGGAGTGCTCGTTTTGGCTTCTTATTCTGAGGTTTGCCGTGTGCCTCTGGGAGTCACTCGGCTCCTGGGTGCAGCCAGCTACATTTGCATCTTTGTGCACGCGGCTTTCTCGCTCACACCTCCCCAGCTGTCTGCCACACGCATTTCTGCAGGGGTACGCCCGGAGGAGAGTCGGGACAATGCTGAGAAGGGAGCTGCACGGGGCTGCCCACGCCTGGTGCCAATACAAGAGGCCTCTTGCGCGGCAGGCTCAGTGCTCATCGAGACACAGAAGAGGTCAGGGTTAGCTCCGTACATGCTCCTCTCTAGGAGGGAAGCCCCCATCTCCTCTAAGCTCGGCTGTTCCGAGCGGATTCTCTGCGGGGCCTGCTCCCCGTGCATTAGAAAGTGCCTCGCGCCTGCCTTCACCTCTGCTCGCGACTCCTCTCCCAGTTCCCTCTTCCAGCGCAGAGCAATGGGCTCTGGCAAGAAGGGTCAGGGACAGTGCCCGGTATCGTGCTGGTTTACATTAATGAGATACACGCAGTGTAATCCAGCAATGGAGTCAGCTCTACAAAAGGAGGTAATAGCAGGCTGCCATGAACAGAGCAGCTCAGGTAATTGGTTTATCTATCTAGAAGCAGTAGTAGCAATCTCTGCACAGACAGAGTAGCAGTAAAGTCTCTTCCTTAAGGCTATTTCCTTTGTCTTTTCAATTGCTTGCACATCCATGTGAGATAGAGAGAGAGAGAGAAAGAGAGAGAGAGCTAGAGAGAGAGGGAGAAATGTTAATTTGTGAATTAATGGCTTTTCTCAGCGGAATTGTAAATTCAAATGTCACCTCACAGGGTGACACTACGCTGGGCTGCTGAAGAAGCAATGATAAGATCCCCCCATTCCCATGCCGACATATACCCATGCCCCTCCCCTCCCTGAAAGATAGCTGCGGAGTGGAACATGCTACTTTTAATTTGCAATAACACCACAGCAGAGGGATGCGAGGGCAAGTGCTTCCCGACCCTCCCTTCCACAACAACCCGGGCCACATCTTTCCCGTTCCACCACTACCTTCTTCCACCCCCTCTTCAATCCCTCCTATTTTAAACTGAGTCCAAGACAACACATTATCTCAACTCCCCCCACCCCAAACTAATCAAAGGATGAGCTAAGGGAGGGCTCTTTAGAACGGATGCCTCTGCAACCCTCTCCTCTCCTGCAATAATCAGGTGAATTAATGACCCTGAAGTTAAAGTGAGCGCTGATACTCAGGCGTTGTGCAGCGTAGGGGAGAAAGCCTTCATTGTTTTCGAGCAGGAGGCGGGCAGCAGCAAGGGAGATTCATGGATGGAGATTGAATATGCAATTTTCTTTCACCTTGCCAAGAGCTGCCCCTGGGCTGTGCCTGGCCTAAATTTTTTTTTCCTCTTGCCATCTCTGCCTTATCCGGCCCTCCCACCTCCCTTCCATTCTTTCCAGAAAATTACCTTCAAAATTGATTTCCACTTTTACAAACAAATATAATGGGAACATGAGGGGGAAAAAAAAATCTTGGGCTGTGATGAATTAGGGCTGTCAGGTGCTTCCAAGTCTCCTTTGTTTTTGTTTTACTGCCCGTTAGGTTCTTTGTTTTTCCAGCAGCTTGGAATAGTGCCCCTGCCCACACACTCCCTATGGTCTGTGGCTACCGTCACGGGATACGTCCATCACCTGATGTCATTGCTGCGTTATCCCTGCTCTCCATCACTGCGATGCAACAGCCCCTGTGAACAGACTGCCCCAGCCCCTGGTACCAGGATGCAACTGATCTCCTCGTGCACATAGAGCATGTCCCACACTGCTGGTACCTGGCTTCTGCAGCCACCGTACGTGTCTGTTGAGTTGCCTCAGATCTTTTCCACTCTGCTCCTCCTGTTCTCCTTTGCCTTGTTGAACTGATTCTTGATGGAGGTTTCCCAGCCCTCACTGTTCTGATGGATCAGCCCATGTCACTGGCATGTCACCTTGATCCCTGCTGTGCCTCAGTGCCATGTCACCTTGATTCGATAGCAGTATTGCCCTTCTGTCTCATTGCCATGTCACTTGACCCCTGTAACAGTGTCATCATTATCTCCCACTGTCATGGCACCCTGATCCACTGCTATACCAGTCCTGTGTCCCATTGCCATGTCACCAACAACCCTCTAAAAACACCATTTGCCTCCATGTTGACAGCTACTCCTATCCCTTTTGCGGTTTATCGTGTCATCCACTGTGCCTTAACCTGAGATCCTCCTGGATCCAGGCACCACGCTCCCTCTGACTCCCATAGTCTTTATGTCCGTGAGAAATTGTCACTGTCACCCCCTCAAATGCAGGCAGACCCGGGGCACAGCTCTAGAGTGAGCAAGAGGCTCCCAGGAGAGACAGGCGCAGCACAGCTAGGGAGCAGCCTCTGCACAGGGGGACCCGCGGAACGGGCAGAGACGCTGGGAGGAGTTGTCGCTGCCAGACTCCTGCTGACACATCAGCGGCAACAACCCCTCCCAGGAACGAGTCAAAAAAACAGAGGGAGAAGATCTAACTACAGACTAGATACCCATAAGCAACCAGTCAGACAAGCATGCATTCATGGCACTCACACAAATAGACTAAGAGAAAAGCTCTGTGCATAAGTAAGACTCACAAAATGCAGCCAATAACATTTAAAAACACAGGAATTCAATCTGGAACACAAGGAAGTACTAATGCCGGTGCGTGTCAATTAAATGTAATTTCTGAATAAACAACTTACAAAAGTGTACATATGCTAACTAAATGAAAACCTGGAACTCAGTGGAATTTCCTTAAGTTCACATATGCAAAATTAAATCATGTAAACAAATACAAACTATTTACATAAATAAACAACCTTCACGCGAGCAAGAACAACCAAGATACGTATATAGAACATACACGCAAATATATAACCCCAATGCAAATACACATCTGTACAAACTATATACAGAAGTGCACAGCACTAACAGGCTACGTATCTAGCAACCACAACGATACAGTGATGCTCCAGGTATGTAACGACACATACGCACAAGATATACATACAAATATACAACATCCACATATATCTTAAAATGTGAATACAAATACCTGGCATTCATAGGAATACATAGCACTAATACTGAGCCATATGTGCCCAGACATCCATATGATCCACAGTATGCATACTCCTACTAGGCAATAGTATACACAGCTTAACATACACATTTTCCAGGTCTCTGTGGGCATGCACAAAAATACGGGTCCAACCTGCCACTCACCCCAGTACATAGACATAGATAAGTGGAGATCCTAGCACAGGAATCCTAGCACAGAAATACAACAAACAAACAGGTGTGCATTCCTAGATACACAAACACACAAGCAGAGACGCACACAAACACAGCCAAGGCCAGACCAGCTAGTCTTCGGATAGGACCAGACGTGCCAAACTAAGCAGCAGCGTGAGCTGTGGGAGCAGGGCGATCCGTGCGCGCTGCTGCCTGTGATGTAAGCTGTTAACTCTCCCCTACCTGCAGCCTCCCAAGCCATGCACCCAGACAGACTCTGGGTGACAGACACCACACACACAGACTCTGTCCCTCTCTGTTACACAGACCTCCAGCTTCATGGTGCAGCAGCCTGCATTCCTGGCGGGGCTGTGCTGCTTAGGCACTGTCATCTCCTTTATCCGCTCTCCCCCACCTCGCTTTTCCCACACCTAATCTCCCTTTGCGGACCGTCCTCCTGCGGCTCATTTAGAGGCGCAGGGTGAGAGGCAGGCGCCTGCGCCTCGTGTCCTCCCAGGAGTCTGGGCAGCAAAAGACCCTCAGGAGGGAGAGGTGGGTGGCTGCTGAGAGTAAACTGCCTCTTCAGTTCACATCTTCATCTAGAACGGAGGGCAGCGTTACCTACTCTGGGGTGTGTAGATGCAGCGAACCTGGAAGTTCCCCGTAGCCGCTGCTGTTTGCAGTGATGCACCATCGCTGCAAGCCGACAGCCGCTGGGAACTCAGCCATGCTGCATGAAGCCGTGGTCCCAGGGAAAGTAGGAGGAAGATGCTGTCGGAGTGTGAAACACTCCAGAAACTGCTCACCCCACATGCCCAGCCATAAACTGCTGGGTACACACCACACAGCTGTGTTTGGTGACTGGGACAGGGGGTTAGCACCTGAGGCAATGTAACTGCATGTGTCTCCAGTGTCATTAAGACTATTGCTGACCTGCAATAAAGGACTCATATAGAATAATGCAAACACACCAGCTGTGGTGACAAGAAATCACAGCATGAAGCAATGCAGCCACACCACAGTAATGCTGTTGTGTCACCTGCAGGGCTCCAAACACTCTCTGTTGTCTTCGACAACACAAGAGTATTGGGAGAGCAGAAATGCATCTATTGCGCCCTGAGCTGAACGTGCACCAGATGTCACGATACCGTCGGGTG
This sequence comes from Anseranas semipalmata, assembly GCA_013399115.1. Lineage (NCBI taxonomy): Eukaryota > Metazoa > Chordata > Aves > Anseriformes > Anseranatidae > Anseranas > Anseranas semipalmata. Next base: position 340,084 of record VXAA01002948.1, read on the forward strand.
GAATGACTTGCAGACGCGTACAGGTAGCACAGGAAAACAAATGCGTTTCCATCCGGGGAGTTAAGAGCTAGACCTCTCTGCACTAGTACAGCTCCACCATGGTAACTCATAATCATATTGCAGATGGCAACGTAAGCATGCTGTATGTCCTGAAACAACCCCAGCGTGCTGTGGAACAACATGATCGTACTTCGTGAAAACACAATGCTCAACGCAGCGCCGCAGTGACATAGCCCTATTGACTTCACTGTCATGACCAGATGACAGTCTGTTGTCAGTCAACAAATTACATCAGCTGCAGTAACGACTGCATGAATTGCAGGGACGGTACAGTGCGGCCGGCAGCCAGCAGTTACCACCATGAAACAGCCTTACATACATCCAGCCATAGCACCTTCACGGCTCCTCTTTGAAGAGCATATGGCCTTGCGTGCGGGGGGCAGCATAGCAAGCAGCAATACACTTAATCTCATCATTAGCGTCACAAACCCACAACATGATAACCACGGTCACACCGCCTGCAAAGACATATCGATGGCACTGACAGTGACACAAAGCCACCCGAATGTCACAACCACATCTCCGAAATGATATAATCATTGCCACTCTGAAGAGCACAAATGGGGTAATACTTGCAGCGGCACACTCAGCTGCTGTGTATCTGCTCAGAAACTGAGACCTCTGTGAACACATTGTACGCTCTCCTCTCTGCACTGCTTTTCGCTGAAACGATTGAGTTCAACATTTTCTTTAAGACATTGTGTCCTGGGGCAATATCTGCAAACCAACTTTCCGGACTGGGACTGTTGCAGCTCTCCCTGGCTCACACTCCACCCACAGGAGGCATTTCTGCCTTCCCCATAGGAACACAGACATCATGGCCGGGTAGGGAAATCCCCAGTCTGACTGCTGTCAGAACTCTGCCCTGCACTCAGAGTCCTCTCATCTGGAGTGAGAGAAGAGAAAGCCACCTGTAACAAAATTAACGCTTCTCAGTAGAGGATGCTGTGGTAACAGGAGTCAGGAAATGCTGTGTGCAGCACCAAAGTGAAGCATCGCACCGCAGTGCCGCTGCCTATTCTGCAGCTACACGACTGACAGTGCAAATGCTCCTAGTGCTGTATGCAGAACCTTGTTCTGAGCAGCTCGATGCCATGGCCTGCAGTGCAGCCCCGTTTTGAAGAGCAGGTGAATCATCGATACACGTATACTCTTTGGGAAACACTGCCCGACCTGCCGAAATGGGGGTGACCCTTCAGCGTCCCCCTGGACTGATGCAGCCCTGCTCACTTACTTCAGTGTAAATCACTCTGATCATCAAAGTGACAGGCGAAGAGAGGAAAGGAGGAACTTCTGCCTTCCAAGGTTCGCTCCCCCATCTCCACTGGGGATTCCTTCACTGCAAGCAGCCTGAGTATTACTGCCATTTACAGTAGCAATCACTCCGTCCCCTCCTCTCCCACAAACCTACTGCTGATATTAGCACTGATCATACTAACAAGCCTGTGGGTTTTATTACTACTGATACTAATAATACTGGACACATTACGTCTGCTCCCACCAATAACAGGCTGCAGATATGATCCCTGCTAATGCCGATAATACTGGGGGATATTATCTCTGCCATTGTCAGCACTGCAGATATTATTGCCAGTAATGCTGTCAAATACTACAGATATTGTCAGGGACCAAGATTAATAATGCTGAGATTGTTACAGCATTAGCCTCACTGGAACACGAATCCCAAATGAGAATTTGGGTCTACAGAGGAAGCTTGTTTGTGGCCTGCTATTGAAGAGAAAGAGCTATCTTTAATAGCAGTGGTTTTGTAACGATCCCAAAAGTTTGACCCAGCTGGAGATGGCCTGGTATGCAGGGAACAGTTTGAAACATTGTTTTCATAATTGTCTATCTATCCATCTATCTGTCCTTCCCTCTCTCCCTTTTTCTCTATATATAGTGCTCAAGATTACAGTATCGGAGTGCTACTATTTTTTTGTTAGCGTCACCGGGTCACCCCAATTCTCATCCTTTTAGCTATCAGTCAGGGGGTTACAGAACAACAGAAATATTTGCATATTATTTTCCCCCTTTATCTTCCTGGACTTCTCATTGCTGCTCCCGAGTCTGACAGCGACCCTGCTCAGCTTGGCCTGCCAGCACTGCATGGAGCAACGTTAGGGTCGTGAGGAGCCAGGGGTTCCCGTGCCCAGCTGCAGCTTGGCACTAGAGCTCTCAGTGGTCTCGGGAAGGGCATAACATGCTGCGGGGCCGCTCCTGCCGCTGGAAGGTGGCGGGGGTAGTTGCGGGGGAAGGTTAGAGGGAAAGGACAGGAACGCCGGCTGTGGCATGGACTGCAAGGAATGGCACACAGCTAGACAAGTGGTGGCTAACTTTTTTAGCCAAATTATTTGAAAAATCATAGGAGGCCAACTCTCTGCTTTGTCTAATCTGGCACTGAAGTCAGAGAGTTTACAATCACTGGGCAAAAAACTAAACAAAAGGAGTACAGGTTCTTAACAGGGCAAACCCTGACCATGCTTCCTAGGCACTGACCTGAGGAAGCAATGAGTTTTGGGGAAAGACGTGTGATCTGGCAGTTCTTTGTTTTGACCAGCGGACACTCAGATCTGCCTCCCTTCTCGCAGCGCCATAGTCTTCCCAGGCCACCCGTTCAGTTGCAGCCAGCACACTTGGTACGCTGGGACTTCCCCTCTTCCCTCTAACTCCCTGTGAGGGACACACCTGGCTGTCAGCATCCGTCGCTGAGCCCACCTCATGCATCCGTCTGGTTCCTTCTGTCCAACTCGGGAGTTCTGCTACATCATCTTGACACATAATTATCTCTCCTCTTCTTAATCATCTGCGCTACTGTCTAATGTAGGCACCAGCTGCAGCAAGGAGGACCTGGGGGAGGGGGTGTGCTCGGATAGAGGCTCCTCTGCTTTTCTCCCACCCCATTCCCCCAGCCATCACAGAGGTGGCGAACAAGGTTTTCAGAACGGGGGATTCAGGAGCACCTTGGTACTTCCCCTCTTTTTGCTGAACTGCATTCCTCACAAAGCGTCATCCTTGCAGCAGAGCTGGCCCAACGGAGCAGAAAGAAAGAGAGCGTAGCGCTGCTGCTTCTGCCTTCTTTAGGGAAGAGCCACCCCCAAAGGGCTGGGATAGTAAACGTGCATTGGGAAGAGCTTTTCAATGTGGGAATAAACCCTGCAGTTAAGAAACTGCAACAAGACAGAACTCGGAAGCCCTGGGAAACACTGCGAAGGTTTATATATCCAGCATGAGCATGAAATAAATACCCGCACTGGTCTTCTTGCCTTGTTTCTTTACTCCCATCTCAGTTAGGAACACTCAGAGCCCTCAGAGCTACAGGGGAGGTTGCCCAGGAGGGAATGCTGGTCACTGGCTGTGCAAAACCTCCCCTTGGACCTTCTAGCTTTAGGGCCCAGCCCTGCAAAGTGATGGTGTCTTTCAATGTTTTCTAAAGCCAACGTGAGCGCAGGCAGTCAGCTCCTGGATAGGGGTGTTCAGCAGCTGGCTGAGATGTCTCTGGGGCAGGATTGTGACATCTCCCTGAGGCAGATACCTAGGATGGTGTCATGTAATGGCCACCTCCACGACTGTCTGGTACCTTTTTCATTTCTAGTGGGATATGTGGGCTCTTGGCCAACAGCAGGGAGTTGCCTAGTATTTCTTGCCCTTCATAAGTCAAATCCGGGATGAATTAAGGACAGACACAGAGAGTTGTTCTTACTATCAGTATATTATTGTGAAGTGTCACAGTCTTAGGTGTCTGTTCGATTGTTTTTGTGTTTAGTTGTACTGCTCCAAAAAGCTCAGGTTCTGGGGCTGGCAATGATCGTGTGGCCACATCTAAGTGGGGTGATCGTTCCAGGTATTTGGAAAGAAATCTATTTTGGAAAGAATACCTGGATCGTTCCAGGTATTTGGAAAGAAAATCTAGCTAAAGCTAGATTGAACTGCTTCATTTCAAAATGAAATACAGAGGCACCATGGTGAGAGCTTGTGATCACCAAGCTGGAATGCATGAGAACAGGGGTTCACAGAAACCCCAAATACTGCCGAGAGATTTGCACAACCATTAGAGAAACTTGTCACTCAGTTTGAAATGTCATTATTTCCTCTGTATGTAATGATGAGACGTGCTGGAGAGGCTTGCAATGTTTGCAGTCTCTTACTCCTGACATTTTTTGACTTTGAGGCATTGACTCAGCCCTTCCATTGCTACATTTTTCTCTTAGCTGGGCCCTACTGCCATCTAGCTGGGAAATGGATCTTCCTCTGGGGCCTGATCCAATTTCCAATGGCATCAGCAAAAATCTTCCCCTCTGCTTTGACAGGAGCTGAACTGGGTCTTTGCTTCCAGCCTCTAGTTTTACTTTGTGTTAGGGAGAAGGGGGTCACAATGGCTGCCTTTTTCTTGGGATTATTGTTTATTTTGATCCAGAACTTAGAAATGTGAGCCTCACCAGCACCAATGCTGAGAAGATGACTGGCATAACCCCCAAATGCAGCACCTCTCTCAGGAGAACTTTCTCTTCTCACCACGCATCACAGAGCACCCTGGTATTATCTCACACCGCACAGCCTGGGGACTGCAGCACACGCAGCACAGTGAGCCAACATGCTAAGAGGTCCCCCATGCAACAGGTAACAGTGGAAACAACACCCTGAAGGCAGGGCTGGAGCGAACATGCTGGTCAGGCACTACTCTTAGAAAAAGTTCACCTCCCGGTCCTCAACTTTTGAATGCATCACATTAAAAGAGCAAGACAAAATTTTACAAAGCCACCATAAATGCACCAAGACCTTACCCACCTATCCTGACTCTGTCTGTCTGGACCTGAGGCTCCAGCTTTTGGCTCATTTCAGGATTCACTTTGCCCTGAGTCCTTCCCAGCAGGTAGGAAAGAGAAGGAGACAGCTTAATCCTAGTTTCTTAGAGCCCTAGTGAAAGGCTTGGATAAGAACCTTAGGGCCAGAGCACTCAGAAGAGCTCCTGTTCTGCTTTCCGACTGTTGCGAGCATGGCAGTCCTGCTGTGGTAGGCACTACCATTGGAAACCGGGCCCTTAGGGTCACCACAGCTCACGTAGCTCGTGGCACACCACCAGGGCAGGAGCTTGTTTGCAAGGGGAATGGAAGGTACTCCCGCACTGCTGGTGCTTCTCCGAGATGGCATTTTGTTTGAAAACGAGGGAGCCGGGGAAACCTTGTTTACCCACAGTTCAAAGGCCGGGCACCTGCTGGCACCAGGGGAGCTCAGTGCCAGCCGTTTCCAGCAGTGAATGAACTTGGGATCAGCTCCAGCAATGGAGACGGCTCTCTGCCTGCCGAGCAGATGTCTGGAGACACAGCCTGTCATGAAAAGGCCTCGGAAGAAGAGCATTCCAAGCCAGCAGGGCAGTGGTGGGGAACTGGTCTCTGTTGCTAAAACTGATCTAGCCCCTGGAGCAGCTGCAAACCTTGGCCTGAAATTGGAGCCTGTACATGGGGACAAAGAATATAAAAGGGAGGGTGAGCTTCTGCCCTCCCCCTACCTTCATCACGTTTCCTCTTCTCGCCATTCGACCGAGGAATCCCCAGGATCCCGTTAATGGAGTAAGAGCCCACTGGATCATTGGAGGCACTGGAGACGGGAGGGGATGCTGTGCTGGGCACTGGACAAAAGGAAAAGGGAAAAAGGGCCATGAGGAGAGCAGCCAGCACTCAGGGATCCCCCAGCTGAAAGCTACGCATGCCACCAGTCTCACAGGAAAGCCTGGGCGCTAAGCAGACTCCCGGTCCCTCGCCCTGGAGGACTCACACTAACACTGCACTGCTAATGTTGCCGCACCCCGCTTTGCCAGCCTGTGCCCATAGCCCCGCAGCCTTCCAGAACAGGGCCCATAGGAACAAGCAAGTGTCCTCCATCAAGAAGCTAAGCCCCACTGTTATATCCGCGTCCAGAGCATGCCAAGGTAACAGCGCAGTGCTGCACAGGCCACATCCCCTAGTGACTTCCCAGTCTGTCCATACTTTGCCAGATCATTTCCTCTCAGCGTTTTTCCACCCCGAGCGCACATACTCTGTCTTAGCCAGACCAGCCTCTTACGTGTCCACCCAAAACACTCAATGAAAAATCACCTTCTCTTAGCATAGGTTAGAAGCTTTTCAGTGTCGGGCCAATAAATTCGGTTCCCTACTGGAACGAACCATGAGTTGGTGATACATACTCCAACCCAGATTAATAAAAACCTCGTGTCTTTCTTTTGCACCGACCAATGTAAACCAGCAGACTCCTCTGCCACTCAGGGACATCCAGGACTGCTCTTGAGTTTCAGTATATCAGAAATGACAAGTCATCCAGGTTAGAAATGATCACTTCCTGATAATTAGGGCTTTAGAGTATAGAACAAATAGAGTTATGCATCCAGTAGGCAAGCCCGTTATGTTCCAGCATGCCCCAGTAATTAGGAGAATATCCCAGTTCCCTTATAGGCCACTACCCATCGTTCAGCTCATAAAGCATTGAACTGAAGCAGTCAGCACATCCAACAGACGCTTTCCAGGATGGAGCAGAACCTGCCAATACTATCTGATGCAGACCCACACTTCCCAGTATATCCCAGAGCAATGAGAGACTCCAGCAGAGACTCCAATCGCTATCCCAGCTCAGCCAGTGCATTCCCTAGACATTGCACTACTTCTCCAAGAAGGAGTGATATCTGCCAACTCCATCTGGTGTGGTCAGTGCTTCCCAGGCCAGTGAGCAAGTCCAGATTAAAAGGGCATCCAGAAACGCTCGTCCACACTGGGCCATTAATTCCATTGTGTTCCTGAACACGGTTCATGTTCAGGAGTCTGTCTGCCAGCTCTGTCCCATATAGGCCAGCACTTCCCAGTAAATCCTTGTTTAGCAGCTGATTCTCAGTAACCAACAGTATCTGGGACAGTGTCTGAGACCACAGATAAGCCACAATATCCCGGAATACTGCATGTTTTCTCCTGCTCTGAATTGTTACTGGGTAATGCAATGCTAGCAACAGCAGACATATGCACCATACAGCCCACAGAGACATCAGTGAAAAACACCTCATCACACATCTAGCACAGCACCTTTAAACACAACAGACTAGGAAACATTTGGTAGCTTCATTATAGCCTCCATCTTCTGCTCACCTCGATAAACCCATTTCCCCTAGCAGAAAATGCATTTTCTCAGTGAAATACACCCATGGGATACCTGACTGCAGAGCGAGAAAAACGAGGGGCTCAGTTGTGAGGTATCAGGAATATCGTACCCCGATCTGTGTGTTACTAGCTAAGACATGGACTGGTTCCAGCAAAGGGAGAGAAGGGAAACAGGGAGAGGGGAGAAAAGCAAGTCAGAGTAAGAAGGAGACAAAAGGTGAAGACTGGTGCTTAGGATAGCGGTAAATACTTCTCTGTAGGGAGGCGAAGGAGAGAGCGTGAAAGTGAAATGGATGTTGAGGCAGGATCACCTTGGGCAAACTCTCTGCAATGCAGCTGGGGCAACAGAGAACGGAAACCTCTGGGTTCTCTTGAGGTTTCTTCCCCTCCACTTCCCTTCTCCTTAGCATCTGCTTTTCAGACTTTGTTCCCTCAACTGAACTTCATTCTCACATCTCTTGTCCTGCCACCACCCCTCACCTCATGCCAGTCTTCTTACCGATAGTATGTCCTGGCGCAGTCACACCTGTCCCGCTCCCATCTGGTGTTGGGTGAAAAGGTTGCTGAACTTTGGTTCTGATAATCCTGGAAAAAGAGCAAAACATGTTCAGAACTCAACTCCTCATGCAACTTCTCAGTGCCTGTGAGCCCAGCTACCAGAACCTGAAGTTCTGACCTGACAACTGGGTGCAGCAGTGGCCTCTTACGACTTGTCACGGTCACGATTCTACTGTTTTAATGGTCCTGTTCCCAAAGAAATGTCCTTGCTATACTCTGTCATCTTCTCCCCAAACCCGGCTGTTGACTGTATAACTGTGGTGCTCAGCGAGCAAGCTGGGATCCAGTCTCTCCTGTGTGTTAGCAACTGCATCATCATCTATGGTCTGATCTGCCAGCATGATCATAAGGCAGCCTTTGCAGCTAGTAGAGCCGCTGCTGGATTTACGAACCGTGTACATTTCATTTTGTTGTGTACTTCAAAATACCTTTGTGGTGTAGAACTGAGGGATTTGAACTGATGGAAGGCTCTCCTAAAGCCCTTGCCCTTCATAAATGACACGGTGGGAGCAGAAGGCGTCTGCAGGGAGTGGTGATGGGATATAGGTCACTGGGAAAAGGAAGCTCCAGCAGAGAGACACCACTGGTGTTCATCAGGGGCATGAACACAGCATGGGAACCCAAAAAGATGTCTCGGTGAATGCCACAAAGCTCATACTGCAGCTCAGAATGAAAATAAACTGAACTGCAATTGTTGGTGCTCCGTTTCTTGTTACACGAAGTCTTTCACCTCCAGATCACTGGTTTAAACCCAGCTGAGGCCAGTGGTGGAAGCGAATCGCTAGCACCTAATGCTTGGCTGAGGGGCCCTGCCTACTGGCAGGTGCTGGGTGACCAGGACTCGAGGACAGCTGTCTCACCAAGGGACTCAGTCAATAAGCCATGACCTGTGAAGGCCATGGAGACCAAATTTCTTTCCAAGCTTAAAACAAGCCTCTCCAATTAGGATGAAGGCTGCAGATGCTCTTTAGGTTTAGTTTCTGGGACTGTCAGCCCTGCATTGTATTAACTTTAACCTCTCCCCCAAAATCTCTCCAAAAAGTGAAAGCAAATAATGTATTCTCCCTGCTCACCCGAGCACTTCTCTTAAAAATTAATTCTAAAGAAAGAGTTGGCAAAACTTCAAAGAGCAACCATACAGCTAGTGGGCGGTATGGCATGGATAAAAGTAGGCAGAGACTTTGAGAGGATATTTTTGAAAAAGCTCCACAGAGCGAAGCCTTCGTAGGAAAGAAAAGGTATTTCAGAGCATATCACCTCCGCTTGTTAGGAAACTCAAACAGAAACCTGGTGAAACCTGGGCAGTTACTGCAGTGGCAGAGAACGCCTGGGACTTAACTGGAGACAGGTAATGTCAAAGTCCTGGCTGGGGATGAAGATCCATCCCGATCCTCACCCCATACAGCTCAGTGGTACCCAGCCCATAGCTGCTGAGGACCCAGACAGAAGGGGTCTGAGGGCCTCAGGGCCAAGGGGCCTGATTCTGAGGTCACGCTGGTTTGCACTAGCTGAGGAGCTGATCTGGGAAGTCTGTGCTCGAGCAAATAATACAACTTTTTTCTTCTTTTCTATTTTTTTTCCTTTTCTTTCCTCTCACATTCCCCCTAAAGCCCCCTGAAGTGCCACTCTGGTTGTGTGAGTTTATTGATTTCCCCCAGCCCAGAGAAACAGAAAGAGGGGATGGGGTGCAGGCAAAGGGATGGAAATAGAAAGCTATAAATTATTTGTGACAGGAAAGCAATAGTGCCAGAGTGCTGAGCACAAGTCCCGTGTCACTATTAGATTCCTTTTAGCCTGATGACACTGTAAAAGAGGTTAAGTGTCTGATGGAATCGTACACCTTGGGGGCAGGGGCAGTCCAGGAGCAGAACAAGCCACAGAGAGCGGGTATATCAATTCTCCAGGCCAATAATATTCCCCTCATTGATCGCAACACAAAGTTCAAAAATCTCATTATAGCCAGGCAGACCTGGAACTTTTTAAAAATCAATAGAGTGATATAATGTATGTATACTTTGTATAAATGTATCTATCCATCCATCCATCCATCCATCTCTCCAAAATCTGCCTGAGGGTGTCCAAGTTAACCTACACATTATGCTACGTTATGTTGTACTGTAGTGTAGCACAGTGAATGGATTGGAAGACTTCCCCTGCAGCCTGAGGTGACATATTATAAAATGTCCTACTAGCACTGAGATGACATCAGACAGGCCCATTCATACTGAGATATGACATCAGCTTCGCCGTTCATACTGGGAGGTGGCATCAGCCAGTTCAGCCCCGCTGAGGGGACGCACAGGGGGAGCCTCATTAAGTGGGACGGGCAGCGAGGCCGTGCTGAATCATGCTGCGTGGGAATTGCCAAGTTTCAAAAAGACATTTAGAGTGCAAACAGCCTGCGAGACGATGGCGGTATAAAATTCCTGTCCATGTTCCTCCCAAACCCAGGCAGGGATAAAGAGGAAGGTTCAGTTCCCTTCCCCGTTCAGTTCCTGGGCTCTGAGCTGAGAATGGCAGTTAGTGCCCACCACGGCTGTGTGTGCTGAGACGTGTCCTTTAGGAGCTGGAGTGAGACTCACCAGCTCATTTCACCGCATAGCCGACAGCTGGTAATGATTTTCGGTCACTGCCAACCAGGGCCAGCTTCAGCTGGTCACCCCGAGGTGAAGGGCTCTGCTGGGAACATTCCCCTCCTAAGAGCACAACTGGTTTCATGTCAGGAGGAAGTGTCTGGGAACAGCAAGCTAAAGGGAGCATGTCTGGTGTCGCAGCCTCGGGTGGCTTGGTTCAGCCCATTCCTGGCACCGAATAGCTGAACCAACGAGGTCTCGGTCTCGGGCAGAAGATATTTCCTATGGCTAGAAGAAGAGGCAGGTCACGAAGAGGCTTTCCCCAGCAGCGCTCCTGTGCCACACAGTCATGACCTGACTCTGGTATTGTAAGGAAGGAAGAGAATTTTCAGAGCCTAACTTGAAGTGCAGGATATGGCCATGCATCACCCTGGGTCACTTCATTTAGGGACAGTGATAAACAGCAGCGTCCCCAGGAATTGCTGCTGTCGCTTCGACAGGCTTTGAGTGAGTCATGTACGCGAGACCACCTAATGAAACAGCAGATGAGAGATGAACAAAGCTGACCCGATCCTGTAGCAACAGATGCAGCATAATAATGCAGTCTTTAAACTTTGGGATGGCTGAAAGCTAACCCTTACCAGAGACTGAAATATGCACTAAGCCAGCACTGCTGCCCTGAACTGAGGAATTCTGCATTACTGCTCTGTAAGAGGGAGCGAAACCTTGATCACCTCTTGCTGCTTTTGGTGCCTTGTTCTTGCCTCTTTGCCTGCAGAAAGACATGCCTTTTTTTTTTTTTTTTTTTGCACAACACTTCCTCAGCTCTTCCCAAAAGAGGAAGAGACAAAAATCTTGGCATACCAGTCAGTAGTGCTGATTTCTTGAAGCAAATGCCAATGTTTTTGAAGGTATTTCTTTTCTCCAAAAGAAATTGTCACTTTGGACTAATTTCATCCCTGCTCTAATTCCATCACAGTCAGTGACTCCAATAACAGCATTTGTGTTTAATTAGGGGCATAAACTGGTACTTATTGTAAATTCCCATTTTTCATTTTCCAGTGGGAGATTTTTGCACAAGTTGTCTACTTTGAGTTTTGGAGAATATACACAGATTTAATACATAACCTTCTGAAGTTTCAGCGACAGGACATTTATAGATCTTTGATGGCAGTAAAGCAACCGAACTTCATTTCACAATCTGAATTTAATATGTGATATTATCTTAAGTAATGGCATATAATGTCATTACAGTACATAGTATCATACTGTGAATTATAAATCCATTCCTGGAATTCATGAGTTACTATGGTTGGCTTGCAGTAACTCTTTCTAGAGTTAATATTTCAGACAGCTCCAGCTGAAACCAACTGCCTGTTTCCAAATGAGTTGACTTTCTTAAATGTTCCACATTAGATTGGGAATTTCCAGCATTTGATTCCTATTTCGTTATTTGGGGCAGTTTTAATGCAATTCCTTTTGCTGATTCTGAATGCATATGGACAGATGAAAATCATCTCTTGTAATAGGACAACAGTAAAAAGCTCGAATCAAATCTGGTCTAGGATGTAGAAAAAATATTAAATGATAAAATTAGCTGAGACATAATCCTTTCTGAGAAGCTGAACTTTCTCTCCTTGTAAACAAGCAAGAGAAAAATCTCTCCTAAACCTGTCCAGGAATTATTTGCTAAAAGAATGACAGATCATAAGAAACATCCCTGGCTTCTCTGACATTTCTATCCAGGCTGTCTTGTAGACTGACATACTCTGGTTACTCTACTCTTACAGTTGCTGGAAGAGCCTTTAGACGGTATCACAAAGAAGAAATCAGAGCAGGGCTGATCAGAGGGAGGTGAGGTAGGTCTGGGTCAGCCGGAGGTCCCGATCTAGCAATTGTTTTAATCCTGGAAGAACCACGCGAAGCTGCGCAGGGGCAGAGTGCTTTGTCCTGCTGCCCCAAGGAGACCCCGACAGATTTCAGTAAGCGCTGGTGTCTTACTTTGATCATATTCCTTTGGCATGGATTATTTTCCAGAGTGGAAGGGTACACTCAGTGGAGCACCAAACTCCTTGTAATTGTTTTGGAGTATTCATATTTTAAATGGTCCATATTAGAAGCACATTACAAGACCCCAGGGTGTGCATTACTGGGCAATTAAAGCAGCTCTTGGAAGGCTAGCACTGCTAAGCTTCAGCCTTGTTCTCTGCCGCGTGTCCGAGGGAGGCCGCGACGGCCAAGGAGCGGACGCCCCGCGGCGCCTCACTGCTTCATTAGCGCGCGGCTGCGGAGCCGGGGCAGGGGGCTTGGTGCGGGGCTCGGTGACACGGCCGTGCCTTCCCTGCGTCACACTGCTTCCTGCAAAGGGCTGGGGACCGCCCCAGTGACGCTGGCATCAAAGTATGCCTGAGGAAAAGAGGCGGGAAGAGGCAGCTTTGGGTTCCTTGGTGACAGCTCCTGTGGAGCCGACAGTGTCCCACCTGCAGCCAGGTGCTGTGCAGGCATAAAGAGCTCTGAACGTGGCTTCGGCTCAAGCAGGAGACAGTCTTAACGTTTCTGTGCACAGGTCTAGGTGGGGCTGAATTCACCGTTGAGCAAAAAGGGGGAAGAAAGTCTTGTTTGCACAAACAAAGTTCAAAATGGAAAGCAAGCTTCATAGCATGGTGAGGAAAAACGACCAAGGGATTTGGGGGGTGAAGGAAGGGAAATAAAGTCTGACAGTAGCAGCCTAATCCGACTTAAGGGAAGGGCTTCATTCCTTGCATTGTCATGGACCTCTCATCAGGACTCTGGACAAATGGTATCTCTCTGTGCTCTGTTTCCTGCCTGAAGTGTGAAGATAGGAGCGTTGCCTTGCCACCTGGGGCACAGTGAGGACAGCTGGAAGGAGGAGTGAAGGGCTCAGGCTCAGTAATAACAGGGGCCAAGTAAGTGCTTCAGCGAGCTGCAGCACTGCGTTGGCTTCATGCCCCCGCTTGAAGCAGAAGTGACATGTACCCTGCTGACAGTGGCTGCATGGGAAGGGAAGGGAAGGGCAGGGAGGTGGGCAAAGGCAACGGGAGCTGTATTTCAGCTACGCTGACTTCAGTGGTCACATCTGAATTTGCAGCAGCAGATCTGGTTGGGGAGATCAGAGCTGCCGTTGCCCCCCAAAAGCGTAATTCCTGTTAGGGCTGGGGGGGCAGCAGCTTCTCCTACTGCTCTCAAAATGTACCGCCACGCTCGCAGCCCTCAGAACGACAGCTGACGTTGGCAGGAGCAGCAGACTCAGCTTCCTTGCTAGCTGGCCTGGGGCTCTGGCACCCTCTGCCAAGAGAGCAGAATGCCTTCAAACCTTGCCATATTCAGGGGCCACGAGCAATATTCACACATTCAAACTCTCTCCTGTCATGAAATTACATTTCCTTCTCTTTACCTTTTGGAAGGGAAGAAAGAAGAAGGGTGATCTTATACTGTATTAGTATATAAGCATAGGTATGATAGATCAATTAGATTGATTAGACAGGTAGTCCTAAGAGGTGGCTGAATAGGGATGATCTATTTCCCTGAAGCTTCCAGATAGACGAGAGGCAGAAATGGAGATGCCTTGCATATCTTGAAACACAATCCCTGCCCTCCTTGAGAAGATTTGGCTCCTTATCTGCTGTTAATCTGTGTAGCTCCATCATCTTCGCTGGAGCTACACTGGCCTCGTGCCTGAAAAGGAGGGGAAATAAGTGCCACTTTGTTCCAGGTGAGTCTGCTCACGCCAAAGCACAAGAGAAAACCCAATCCTGCCCTTTTCTCACACTGCAGAGACCATTTCTTGGCTGCACTCTGAGGAGAGACAGAATTCACAGCAGCAGTTTTACTATCTGAAGGGCTTAGAGAGGAGCTAGGATTTTTTTGTTGTTTTAAATCAGTGACCCATGATGACACCATACGGTTTTATTTCATTTAATTTGAGCAGAGCATTAATGTTCAGCTTCTAGCAGATCTCTGCCCATTCCAGTACTGCTGCGCTACACGGTACAAGTCGAGACGTAAGGAAGAGGGGTGGAAGGAAAGAAAGGTGAGGCCAAAGATGCCTTCTGGGAGCGGGGAGACCTGCCAGGCAGGGCACCGGCCTGCCAGCTCCTCCTGGTGAGCAGTAACACCCAACTTCGTGCCACTGGTACGGGTGGGTTTGAGCCATCAGCCCCGTGCGCGTAGGTTGCCTACCCTGACCTCCCAGAATAAATTGCTGCGAGAGGCTTTGAGGAACATTTTCCTATCCATCCAAGTGGATTTGTGCTAGCCCTTTGCACGAGGGTGCAAAGCCCAGCTGGGAACCCAGAGGTGTGCTCGGGGAGTTGCTGTGGTCTGCAGAGCTGCGGCTACACCGCCATCAGGACCCAGGCTGGCTGGCTTAGAGCTGGCTGAAGTGTATCTACATGAGCTGCAGTCAGCAGTGACTGCAGCAGAGAAATGTCCTCGGGCAGGTGTTTCTACTTTTATTACACTCAGTTCACGTTTGGAAGGCTTTCTTTGCAGTCAGGAAACCCAGAAATGCATTACAATCCAAACATCTAGAAGATGTCATTCAGTTTACAAAACATTGGAAACAAATTGGGCGTCGGTGTTTGACATCCCAGATGTAAGGTGAATTAAGGCATCCTAAAGGACAAACAGGGTTCTGCTGGTCTTGTACTTAGAAACACAGGCCTGGGAGGAACCACCAGGCTCATCAAGTCCAAATTCTGATACCAGAGGCAACCACAGAGCAGATGTTCAACTCAGAGCACCCACGAGAGCATCCATCCCAGCAGCTACAGACCTATCAGCCCCCCTCAACAAACTCACAGTCTCTGTAGCAAAAGACCAAAAGCTTCACAAGCTACAGGAAGCTGCGGGGAGGGAGCAGGAGAAAAGCATGGCCAGCGGCTACGTCCCCTTCACCAGCAGGAGATTTGTTCAGTGAAAACAGGCAGAAATTTTTCAGCTCTTGGGAACCGATCGTTTTCTAAGTGACTCCATCAGCGCCCCTACGCTGCAGTGACCGCAGGTCGAAGCGACGTCTTCTGTCACCTGCGGACCAGCCGGCCTGGGGCCTGCGGCGCAGGGCACGGCTCCGCCAGCTGCCGGCACGCCGGTGACTGCCGCGCAGCGCGCTGGGGCTGGCACAACCGCGGCTGTGCCAGCAGGTGAGTTAAGAAGACCTACAGAAACGCGTGGGCTTGCCAAGGTTAAATATCTTAATCTGGAGCATGGGAAGTTTTAATTGAAAGCTTTGCTTTGAGCCCGTTTCCAGTTATTAAAATTCAAGAGTCTGTGCCGAATTCCTTGTGGACATTCATTTTGATTAACAGAAGACGTGTGTACTAGAAAAAGAGGCTTGAACTGGGAGGAAGCAGATAACTGTAGATAACACTCTCAACTCTCTTGCAAGTTGTGCCATATCTGGTATTTTATACAAAACCTCAGATCATGAAGATGAGCAATTACGTGCACATTTCAGCATTCATTGAAAACCAAGGTATTCCTGGCTTTCACGACTGCAAAGAACGGGTGGAAGTGGGACCTGGCTGTCTCCCAAAGGGCCAGAACCAGAGGCAAAGAAAAAAACTCAAATACATTCCTATTTACAGTCTTGTGAATTTCCTGGCCAGCTCTCAGTTTTAGAGGCTATTCACTCAGGACTTTTTAATTCTGGGGTTTGGCAGTGTTTTATCCCTGTCTGATCTCTGTATCCCGCAGAGCGCTCCCCTGCAGTACTCGCTGGAGTCTGTTGGACGAGAAAGCGGTCCTGTGTGTGTGGGTGTCGTGGCGTGGGCCTCCCTCGCGCTTACCACGACTGGTGGCAGTTTCACAGTGGAACCCTTACCAGCAGAAGGTGGTGTTTGACCACAATCAAAACCAAAGCTGTGCTGGAAATGTGTCAGTTTAGGTCTAAGGTTATTTTTGCATTGGGCTTTAAATAAATGAACAGAACTGTGAGAACTTCGACCTATCAGAATGGAAAAACTGTTCTTTCCCTTTAAAATGACTTCTTAAAGGTGAATGAGAGGCTATGCTAAAAAAACCTGAGAAGTAGAATAATATATTTAGATTTCAGAGGAAACAGCAGGTTCCAACTACACTGAATGTAGTTGCAGGATTTTATTAAAGCCCTGATTCAAATGAAAACCAGACTGAAAATTTGGAAATTTCCACAGAGAGCCTGACTATTTCCCTTCCTGTCCTAGTCCTTATGCTTTTGTCATTCCTTATTCCTCGCCTTAGCACCTTGCCCGAGGCAGCCAGCCCCAGGCAGGCACTCCGGGGAGCCGGGTGCTCCGCGGACTCCCAGGACGACACTGGAACCTACCTCAGACAGCAGGCTCGTTTTCCTAGCTTTTTATAGTGCAAGGACAGATCTGTAGCCAGGCTGCTTGGCTCATGTAAGTCACTGACAGGTCAGAAATTCAGAGAATATGAGCTACATGTTTATGTGTCTGTGTTGTTTGTGGCCTAAGAGCACTAGCATTTGTCTCTTAGGATGTTGTAATTTATCATACAGCGGTGTGCGTACTTGTTTATCTTTGCCTACAGGTCTATATTTATAACTGTGGCTATACGTAGTTAAACGTTTGGGTCACATATCGTATTCAGACCCCATGAAGAATTAATAAACATTTATTCAACCCTTACAGTTTTTAGCAGAGTTTAATGGGCAGACAGGCTCAGATCTGCAGTTGTAACCATCACTAGCTAGCTGTATTGAGCTCGTCGTGCAGCACCAAGTGCAGTTATTACAAGCAGTAAGTCATAACCATCTAAACTCATCTGTAACAAGGCTGTACCATCCATTACGTAATATCTAATATGTATCAACATGGATATATCGTTTATGTGGCACCTTGCTATGTTATAAGGCCCTTCCCTGGGGGTGCATTTGACTAGTTGTGTGGGTTTGGGAGTGCAGATCTGCATTACTCCCAGCTTGCGTACCTGGCACCCCCCTGAGCAAGTGCAGAGCTACGTGTTTTGGTGGGCCTTGAGCAAGCTGCTGCTTATATCCTATTCCAACACAATCGCAGTGGCTGCTAGAGACTTCACTGGACTCCTGGGTCCCGTTTTCCTACCTCGGTATAAATACAGCCTCTGTCCATAGGAGGCAGCAGGCTAAGGGTTTACCTACAAATGGCTATGCAAAATAACTAATTTGAATTAACTGGAAGTGTGAAATTAAAATGGTCTAGTTAAACTGCATTACACCTGACTCCCTTGTTTAGAATTAAGGCAGCTTTAATTTAGTTTAGCTTAATTCACTTTGGAAATAAAGTAAACTAAATTCAATTTAGGACACTCAGATTTTGAATGAGCATCCAAACAATGTTTTAATGGTTTTAACCAATGCACTTTCAAAGTT
Organism: Anseranas semipalmata; assembly: GCA_013399115.1. Classification (NCBI taxonomy): domain Eukaryota; kingdom Metazoa; phylum Chordata; class Aves; order Anseriformes; family Anseranatidae; genus Anseranas; species Anseranas semipalmata. Next base: position 357,783 of record VXAA01002948.1, read on the forward strand.
AATTCAGATTAATTTTGTCGTTTGTCCATATGTAAGCAAGCCTGTTGCCTATTCCCCATCAATGAAACCATCTCAGCTGAGACGCCTTCAGCAATTCCAGGTTGACAGACAGCCTCCCAAGAGCCACGGTGTTTAAATGACCCTCCCACACAGGCAGGTGCTTCCTCATCCCCCATCCCTGTGCTGGTAACTTTTCTCCCCGTGCCTGAGCTCCGGGCACTGCTCTCTACAACTGGCTTGGCACACTGAGCCGGGTGCTAGCTGCTGTAAACCCAGAAGAGGTTCACCAATGCTTCAGCGCTGTCTGCAGATGTGAGTTGTAAATATTTAATTATTCACATTTTACAGGCTTTTGCAATGGAATATTGTATTGTTCCTAGCTCAGGCAAATTACAAATTTGCCTTTTATTTTATTAATTTTATTAATTATGATTTTCTTTTGGAAAGTCATGATATTCTAGAGAACTTCTAGTGATTTTTATCCACTTAGGTTGTTTCAGAGCATGATATCCTTAAGCTGAACTATCTGTTCATCTAGTGAACTAGAATACTTCCAGCTGTAACTTAGCATTGATTTCATAGCTTCACTCAGCTTCGCATAGGGACAAGACTGGATGCAATCAGGACCTCATAGGTGGAGGCGTATGGAGGAACAATGGCACTTACAAAACTATACTACTTTTACATTTTTTTCTTGAATATTTTGTAGTCGAAGAAGACAGGCGGTAGCATATGGTGGTCCAAAGATTTTTATCTTGGCATTTTTTAAAAGGCAGTTGCAAAATCAACTATGAACAAAGCAATCTGAGAATTAACCCAGAAACATATCTTTTGTGCAAAAAATCTTAATCTTTGAAAGCATAATTATGGAAATTTCGATCTTTTCATTACCTTGCCTAAATTTAAAGCTACAGTGTATATTTGGTCAAAACACAGCTTAGGAGGAAAATGTAGTCCAATGTTATTTTTATCACAATGCAAAAAAGCCCGTGAAAAAATGTATTTTGGTAAAATCTCAACTTGGCTAAAGGACCTGGCCTAAATCTTTGCTAAGAAGCCAGCCAGAAAAACAAACAAAAACCAAAGCAAACAACAACAAACAAAAAAGTACCAAAAAAAAAAAAAAAAGCACACCTAAATAACCCAAGCCATCAAGTACTTTATATGGTTAGGCTATATTTTTGTGTGCTTGTTTCATTATGGAGTTAGTGCTGATGAATGATGTTGGTTGATGGATACTACAGTCTCACATCTTTGGTATAAAATTAGCACTGTTACCAGTCTAATTTAACGAGACAATCCCATATATTAATATGCTTGTGCAGAACGTATTTGAGTGCATCTGGGCATCTGTTTCTGTGCAACTAGCTAGAAAGAGACCCCTGTACGTGAAACCTAGATCTGTAGCAGCACATCAGTTTGCGTGACTCTCCTGGCGTGGATGTACAGGCGCTATATATAGGTATATATGCATGTGCACAGGGATGTACAGGGCTATGTTGCTGTATCAGAGCATGGGCGTGTGTGCCTGTGCATCTGTCCGCACGTTCATCTGCATGTGTCAGTCTGCAGGTGTGCTTCTACGTGGGTGTGTAAGCTGGCTGCAGTGCTCTCTGAATAGCAATGAGCTCAGCAGAAGCACATATATATTTGTATACGTGCGTGCATCTATCTGCGTATGGATGTGCTTGTGCGGTGTCTGTGGACGCGTCTATCTTGTGGGGCTGTACTGAGGTGCCTGTGAGTCCCTGAGATGGATGCTGCCTGTCGGTCCCTGTGACTGTGTGCGCTGTCGGTCCCTTACAAGATAGTGTCCTTCAGTGGCAAAACCACTGCCTGGGCAGCAGGAGACCTGGATCCTAACCCAGCCCTGCTGCCGATGGCTCCGTGGCTGGGCAGGCTCTTCTAATTTGCTCTGTGCCTCAGTTTCCCCTTCACTTTTTTCCCCCACAAAGACTGTGGACATGGACTGCCGCCTACTCTAGGGGCAAATGCCACTTGCAATGGGGACCCGGTCCTGGGGGCACTTCCTGGCCTTGCAGCACTGCCCTGCGGTGACGCTCGCCCTGCACTGCCACCTTTGTGGCTGGCTGCGGGTGGCTTTGTGGGAGTTTGTCCTCCATGCGTGTACTGAGCAGGGGAGGCGGAAAGGAAGGAGTTATTAAATGCCAAGCGGATATGCAATAAATCCCATTGATTTTACAAACTCCAACTTGTCTTCAATCTCTTTCCATTCCTTATCCTGGGGGCATTGCAACAAAACCCTATTTTAAATACCTTTTCTTCCCCCTCCCCCACTTCCCCTCCTCCCGCTCCCCAAAAAAGTGTCAATATTTTATTTGGATTTTTAACTTCGCTCCATAACAGTTGTTTGACCTCCTGACTCATGCGAGTCACATAAATTCTGGGACTTTATTCAGGAGCCATGTTCCTGCTATTGAATAAGCAATTTGGGAGGGTGAATTAATGACTTGTGCTGTTGCTGGAAAGTCCCTGAAGAAATATTAAAATTGCTTGCAGACTGAATCAATACTCACTGAACACCCAGCATGAGGACCTGGGCTTTTTAATGGCTACAAACAGCCGCACTCGGCGGAGGAAGGGGAATTCCTGCGCGCACACCACGCGCACAACTGGCAGCAGTCTTCCCCCGGCCCTGCCGTCGCTCCCGATACCGACGCGCTCTTGCACCCCCAGCCTGGTGATAGCAGACGCCTGCCGTGCCCGGGAGGGGGCTCGGCAGCCCATTGCCCTGTCTCCCTCGCAGTAAGGCTACGCCGCATTCGCAGGCAGTGGTTAGTGTGCTATGGCACGGGGATGGTTCCTCGTGCCCTGTTACGTGGGCACAGTCTGTGCCGGCACTGCCGTGGTGCCTCTGGGTGCGCTGCCACCCTTTGGGAAGAGGCATGTGTGTGGGGTGGCCCTGCTGCTTTGGGTGCCCGGAGGCGTTTGCATCCTCGCGTAGCGTGGCTGCGTTGCGTTCGTGACGCGCAGCGGGTGTTGCTCGGTTGCAGCACCGTGCTATGGTGAACGATGGGCCCGCTGGTGCTCCTGGGCACGGTGTGAGCGAGCTGCTGCACTGCCCCAGCCTACTTCAGTGGTCCTGGGCACAACCCTGCGTGTTCCCGCGTGCCCCTGGGACGTGCACACTGCGGTGCGCGCGCCCTTCGGGCTCTTACTGTTTGTTGCTTGCTAGAGCAACACTGATAGAGCCAGGCTGTGCACACCCCAAGTTTTGCTGTAAGCCCCCTTGCCAATGGTGGGTTTTGGTGCCAGAATTTCCAAGCCCCCTTTGAGCGCAGGCCGTGTGTTTTGCCATTGTACTTTTGAATGGCTGTTTTGTATTTGCTCGTTGGGCAGCTATTATTGCATATTAACACCGGGTTGCGTGTGCTCTGTATGACCGCATGTCTGTTTCATTGATTCCATCAGTATTATTTTGTAATCGTGTGTCTCTGATTGAGTTAGTGTGCATTTCAGGGCTCCTGTGTATTGAATAATGATGTCAGGGATTGGGTTGTTTGGCTGGGTAATGGCCTCTTTTCAGCATCCTAAGTGAACGTGTCCTTCTCCTGTTTCCCTGTCTCGGCTGGGGCAGGATCGCTTACACTGGGCGATTCCTTAAGGCACTCGCACGCAGCCAGAACATCCCGCTGGCTCCCCAGCTCTCTCTTCTGGGGCCAGGGACCGCGGCCGTGCACGGCACAGCACACACGGGCTGCACACCCACCCACAGGAACGGCACAGGAACACCTGTGTGTGTCAATGCGTCCTAAGGCTGCGTGAATGCTTGGATGCGTGCATGTGGCTGATGCATTTGGGGTTCAGCTAAGGCTTGTCTGTCACCTGTGGGGTTGGGTAAGTCTCCTTGTCCTAAGTTCCTGGGAAAATGTATGCAAGACTGTACCGCATGGTTTCCAACAGAGCTGACAGTCTGTTAAAGGGTCTACAAATGACTACGTATGTCTACAGTGAAGTGCAGGTTTGCCTTGGCAAGGGTCCTCTTGTGTGCCCTTATATACGGACACACAGAAGGGCACCCACGTCTGCAGATGCCCGCGCTGCCTGGAGATGCTCATGTCTGACTTGGCCGGGTCTCATATGTAGGAGCAACTGTGATTGTCAGCTGCATTCAGCTGTAAATACGTGCCACTATTTTAGGCGTGCAGGGAGTCTCTGGGTTGGTGCGATGGCCGCTGACGCGTGTGTGCTGTGCACTACTGCCCTAAGTGTAGCCGCATTCGGTCCCTTGAAAACAGGCAGAGTTCGGTTATTTCTCTGCTGAGGAGCGTGTCACTGCTGCATGGATTTACTTGCTCTGCACAGGCAGCGTGTCTGGCCTTGGGTCTGCTCTGTGCTTCCCCAGCCATCAGGATTTGGCCCAGCAGCAGTCACACCCAAAGTACATGGGAAGGGTTGTGAAAGATGCAGAAAACTTCCAGGGAAAGCGCTCAGCTCTGTCCTGTCACCAAAACACCCCTCTCTCCATCAGTCCCCTGTACTGCTGGATTCAGTGAGCCAACGAGCCCAGCTTAGCTTTTTCAGCGAGCTGCCAACAGGTAACTCCCTACTGCCCCTTGCACGAGCTCGAGCCTTGCTGCCTCCCCTGCCTCCTTGTCTGTGCTCTCCCACTCTTTTCCCCTTCCTCCTCCGCTCTCCTGCCTGCCCTCGCCCTAGAACAGGCGACCCCATCCGCAGCCCACCCGGTGCTTTACCGGCCCCTGCCCCGCACCCCGGGGTCGCAGCCGCTCGGGGAGCAGGGAGGGGAGAGAGGGAGGGAGCGAGGGAGAGAGACCTGCTTGAAAATAATTGGAGGCTGTTAAACAGAGGAGCCCAGCATATCACTCTAGTAATGGAAATAAATTCCATTGTATTTGCATTTTAATTTTCCACATAAACAAAGGCCCAGAGTGTGCTGGCTTCGCCAGAATCACCGGCCAGAATTTAATTAGAAATGAAAAGTTTATAGGGTCCTCTTTAATGCGATTAATGCACAGTTAACATTTATCACATACATATGCTGGAATCGCCTTTTTTAAGCAACCACCGGCCATGAAATGAATTTCTTTTCAACTTTTTTAGCGTGCGTGAGGAAGGCTGTCTCTGGTGAGGCGGTCCAGTGAGCACACTCCTGACAGCTTGGTAAACTGCAGCCCGCAGAGGCTTAGTAGCCCCCATCCTCACCGAGGAAAGTTCAAGGTGGCTTAGAGGGAAGCATGGTCTAGTGGTTAAAGCCTGAGGTTGGGAGTCAGGGGATCTGGGTTGTATTCCCAACTCTGCCACATGCTCACTGCATGACTGACTGGCTCTCGGCGTCTGTTTCTCTGGGTGTTAAAAATAAAAAAGAAATCAGCCGGAAGAAGATATCTCAGCCGCAGACCCCTCTGACTCCCGAGCTCTCCAGAAGCTGGCCCAGCCTCGTTGCACGGGGCCTGGCTCGCATCCTGCGCTGCGCTGAGCTCAGCTCGCCCCCCAGCTCCTGTACGCGGGCACCCACCGTGGTTGTGTGGGGTGGGGGCTTGCCTGCCACTGGGGGCTGTGTTCGCTGCTGGGGCAGCTCGGAGGTGTCCTGAGAGGATCCCCTCATGCTGTTATGGTCTGAGAACCGCTGAGAGCGGCCTGTGAGGTACTGGGAGCATCAAGCCTGAAGCTCAGCTTAGCACATGCCCAGTGAGGAGCAGCCACCAGCCCTCGCTGTGGCAGGGGTGCTCTGAGCTCCCATACCTGCGGGACCCTCGGGGGTTGTCCCCACGGGGCCACCTGCACACAGCTTGGAGCCTGTCTGCGGGGGACAGCAGGGGCGGCAGGCCTGAACCTAGCAAACCATTGCTGTCCTCTCAGAACAAGCTGCAGAGCTGAAGGGTGGGAGGCGACCACCTCCCTTGTGAGCCCATGTGCCCTGCCAGGAGGGCATCCCGCTTCTCCTGGCTCTCAGGGTCCCCTGTTGCCCTGTCCCCTTTCCTCCCACGTAGCCACCGCTATCCCTGTTGTCCCTTCCTCATGCCCCCTGCCCTGGCTGTGACAGATGGGGCTGACAGCTGCCCCCTGCTCACACACTTCCTTTTCTGGCTGGCAGATGAGCAGAGCAAACAAACCAGGCCCATGGACACACGGTGTTGGCGTGTTAGGGACACAGCAGGGGAAGGAGGAACATGAAACCTCTATTGATCCCTTGAGGAATGATGTCCCTTCCTTATCTTATCAGCTTCTCTTCACTCTTCAATTATAGTCTGTTGAAATTGGCCTCTTAACCCAAACAAGATAACCTGGGTAATAAGGAGAAGAGTGGGAGGGCAGGGCAGAGTCCAGTGCATTGGGCTATGGCTCTCATTAGAAATACTGCCTCCAGAGCACCCCGCCCCGCTCTCCCCAGGTCCCCCTTCCCACAGCCCTAGGTTGTGCCTCAGACGAACCAGCACACAGCCACAGCCTTCCAAGTACGTCCTGCCATGTGCGCCCATGCTCCCTCAAACGTGCTAGGTCCCCCAAAGAGGCGCAGTCCCCACACTCATACACGGCATCCCTGTGCACGCGCGCTGCCCTATGCATCCTATGCTAGCATGTCTTGCAATGTGTTTGTGGTACGGGCACTGCCTGCCTCACAGGATGCCTTCTCCTTGGCACATCCGTGGTAGGGCTGGTACGTCACCTTACACCCAGCTCTACCCAAAAGAACTACCGAAAAATGCACGGGGCGCTGCTGGCCCCCCCGTGCATCTCTTCATAGGCACCGTTCATCAGCACGTTCACGCTATTGCCCTGCCAACAGCAAACCTCGCTGCACCGCGGTCAGGCAGAAACCTCTGCAGAGCCCCACGGAACTGCACGGGCTCCCGGAGGCGTGCATTGCCATGCCTCTGCTCTCTCCTCTACCTCCTGGCATGTAAGTGCAGCGTTATGGCGTTGTTTCCATGGATAAGGCCGGTCTTGGTTCTTCCACAGACCAGCAACGCGCACTTGGTATACGTCCCTGCTCCCAGCCGGACATGTTGCCCTAGTGATACGCCCATGCTCCTCCTCGTACACATGTCATGGGGTATAGGGCATGGCCGACCCAAATATCCATTACAGAGAAGATTGTCTGAAGGAACAATAGAGACCCAGCGGTCTATCTGCACAAATGCATGCAGGTTTCCATGCTCAAATTACTTCACTGTGCAGAGAATGATCCAGTAGCACATTCAAATGCTGCAGAAGGTGCTTTCAGTTCGGAATGGTGGTGCTCTGAGCAGCACAAAGGCTTCGTTTACACGGCTGGCACCCTCCTCTTGCACTCTTCTGAAGACCACATTCCCCAGGATCACTCTATCCCCCGCCTTTCACTGTGCCGGGGCATTTCCCTGCATGCACATCCACCTGCAGTGGCCCTGCTCCCTTCTGTCCCATGTCTCCCTGTGCCACCAGCTCTGTGTGCTGGGCACCAGGAACCCATCTGACTTAAAGAGGCAGTCACCCGCAGTCATGTATTTTTTCTTCCAACATCCCCTCAGGTCACAAAAATTCATGTAATCCATGGAAGGGGGTTGGAATCATGGGAGTCTTTTTATGGACTCCCATGTGCTCTTATGTGCAGGCATGCAAACTGGTGTGTGCAGCCCCTCCCTGTGCAGCATGAGTACCCCCCGGGAATTCGTGCACAGCCAGGTATGCGTACGCTGTCCCCATCCTCGCTGTCCCCATATGCACAGACCCTGACGTGGGCACATGGAGCCTGAAATCGCTGAAGCCACGTAAGGGAGTTGGATGTCAGCACTGGATGACTCTCTGCGTCCTGTTTGGCGCAGTGGCCAAGCCTGCCTTATGTAAAGCCACAGCAGGTCTGTTTGTCTGTTTTTGACACTATCCAAGCCAAGCCTGCCTTAGCCTTTCGCTCTGTCATTATCTCTTGCCCCTTCCTCCCACCAGCCCCACCCAGCTGTGCTCTCCGCGCGCTCTGGAAGCCTCGTGTTGTAGCTGTCTGTCTCTGTCAGAGGCAGCACCGCAAACATTGTCTCTTTAAAACTCTAAATTTGCTGTTTGTTCACAAGGGAGAGGGAATTTGTGGCATTATTCATTTTCCACTTTGCCTCTGGTTGCTCAGCCCTGGTCCATTTGTACGTAGCGCATCCCAGCCGTACGCTTCCCCTGTGCACTCACAGTATGCAAATGTGGATTCCTTTTCTCCAAAAATATTATTCCATCCTCTTCTCTTCTCCTCCAGATCTCTTTCCTTTCCCATTGATTTTATAAATGTTTGTTTTTTTTTGTATGGATAATTTCTGTATAAATGTATAATTTTTCAAGTTCAAAAGCCTAAATTCAATCAACAAAGGAAGGTTTTCTGGCCCTAAAACTAGGCAAATATTAACAGCAGGCACTGTTACATAGCTACATTGTCAGCAGTCTTTCTTTTTAAAGGCAGGTGACCAAAAATTGTTTTTAAAAGAAATTCTAGAGAAGCACGAGTGTGTTGAAGGGCAGTAGTCCCCTTAGAAGGGCCCAAAGAGTCTGTCGCAGTTTTAAAGTGAGCGCCTGACAGTGGGCAGTGGGGTAATGAGGTTGCCCGCATATTTCAGCCAGCTTGAGGAAACGGAGGACCTATTATGGAAAACGAGGGCTAGTTCTGGGATATCGTTGTTGCCAGAACCATTTAAACTACCCTGAAACTAGAGGTGGTGCAGAGCATCCTATTTGGCAAGTATGGGAGGGTTTCATTTGTCGTCGTGTTGCAGTCTTTGCTTTTCCTTGTATAAATTACGGACAGACATCCAGCCCTCTCCACCGAAATACAGTGGCGGGCCTTTTGACCGGAGCTGACAGCTATTCTCGATGCCGTGTACCTCCTGGCCGGGTCTGGAAGTTCAACCCCGTGCCTGGCGCCCTGCAGAGAGGGAAGGGCGCTTTCCTTGGGAGGAAGAGGAACTGTTCATAATGGGACCAAAGGAAGAAAATCTGAACTGGCCCCCAGGAGAAAACAATTAGTAGGGGCACACTCCTACATCTCTCTGTGTGTATGCATGTGTGCGTGTTGGGGGAGTTGCTAAAAGTCTGGGGAATGGTATGCTGTGCAAATTTTAGGAAGGCTACCGGAATTGCAGAGCTAGGGGATGGCAGCAGCAAGGCATGTCCTACTTCTATTTTTCGTACAGGCAGAGACAAGCCACCAGAATTTCCTCTCCTGATTTAACAGTGAGGTTTGGGTAAATGTTTCATCCACAGCATTTTCTGGGAAGCATATCTGTGAACTCACAGGCCGTTAGCTCAGGCTTTTGGCACATCACTCTTTCTCCTCTCTGTCAAAACTACTACACACATAAATCCCAAGCCAGACAGAGGACAAAGGAATATCCTTCCCCGACCACATCAAACTCCTGCCTATGCTTCCTTTAGCCTACCAGCACTTTGTGTCACCGTCTACGTGCCTACCAAGAGATACATGTTCCCTGCCATATACCGAAATACTCATATGTAATATCCAGCCAGCAGGCACATTTCCCCGAAGGTATGGATCCGCATTGCACTCCCAGTCCCCATACAAATGTCCTATAAAAATATGCAGTATGACTCTGTCCTTTTTCCTTCCCCATACCGACCCGAGCACATCAACCTTCCAAATTTGCCCACGATGTATATAGATGTGCCCTCTACCCTCCTCCTGTCCCGTCGCTCCTCCTCAGTATCTAGATGGACAGACATATTCTGTCCGTATGTCTCAAACACATCGTGCATACGTCCTGTCATTCTTCACACCCCAACCACAGCTATTTCTCTCCTATGGCTCTGGGATTGAACTATTGTGTTGTCCATTTCCCAGCGACAAGGGGTCTAGTTACAGGGTTATTGATTGGTTTTCATGCAGACAGATGGATCTGCCTTTGGTCTCCCCACCAAAATCCACCGCTGTATGGGCTGATTGTCACCGCTCTAGGGATAGGATTTCACCAGGAGACCACCCTCCATGCAAACATCCTTCACCCAGGCCACGGATGGTAATAAATGGAGTCAGGCTGAGCCATAATAAAAGCAATTGAGTGGGTTACCTGTGCAGACGCGAGATTTATACCTCCTCATATTTGATGTGATTGTTTTATTGAGTTCTCAGCGCAGTTAGGATGCCGTTTATTTATTTATTTATATGCCTACTTATCGGGAAGAGGGGGGAGGCTGTCGCAGCCTAGCCAGCATTCGCCCTCAGTCCTGTCAGAGCCCAAAGAAGAGGGCTCTCCGGTTTTGCTCTGCCTTTTACCTAGACTTGGCTGTGGTGGGTGAGCCCTGGCCACATAGCTCATTCCTCATAACAGACAAAGATGTTTGTTTAATCCCCAAAACCTTGAGGACTGCCTGAATTATGAGCCTCGTAGATGCTAAGGGGATGGTGTAAAGAAAGACACGTGTATATGGTGATTTTCTAAAAATCTCTCAAAAGAAATTCCTATTTACGCTGTGCCTGTTTTGGACAATGGGCTGTGATCTATGCACAGAGCCCCTTTATGCTATTGCAGTAGAAATAGGAAGCACCAGCATTGCTTCTGACTCTGTCATCACATGTGAGCATTCAGAAATATTAGCAGGTGCAAATTGATTGGAAATGAATATTTGTAAGTGCACTCTGAGGAGTTTGGAAACCAAGTGATTAGATTTGTGATTTTCAGCTGGGTAGATAGCCATATAAGTGCTACCAAATCAGCTCTCAGTTACTGGCACTAGAGAAAATTGGAGGGTAACGCTGAATATCATACTGTCTAGTATTTCATCACAAGCCTAACGGTGTTTGTTGTGGGTTTTCCAGCTCCTCTAGTCAAGCGATAGCACGAGAATTTCAGTTCTCATTTAATAAAGGATGTTTCCAGGGCTTGTGGGGGCTTGAAAAGGGACCTGTCAGCTCCCTGGAGACTCACAGGACTGCATTGTTGAGGTGTTTTTAAAGTCGTTTAGTGGGGGTCGGATATCCAAATCCCTTTAAAAATTTGGGGTAAAAAAGAGAAAACGAGTGAAAACAAACCCACGTTGTATTACAGGCGCTCATGATTTGTATGCCAATCGCACAATTTAGGGCTCTGCCTTAGCATTTTTAATCAGCTGGGACTGGTAAATATGTCCATGCGTGTATAGGCTCCACTAGATTAATTGCTATTACAGTGGAAAAATCCTCATTCCTATTAGCTCTCAGTTTATAGAACAATTGTTTGGGAGCAAAACTCAAACACTGACACTTTCAGGAGCAGCGGACATTGTCGGAGCCACCTACACCCGGATGGGGTTTCCTAAAGTCCTAGTTAGCTGCACTGCTGTCAGGCCAATGACAAATGCTTTTGAAAGTCTTTGTCTTTCCATTTACAGAGACCTTTGCCAAATCGGGCTCCCTAACTATTTTGCTGATTGTAAGAAGCGAGCCTAAACTCCATTTGAATTCCAACATGCCTTAATTAAAGACCATGGCAAGTTAATCAAAGTAAAGCTCAGCCTTGTTCAACTGTCTTGAAGTCCTATCTTTTCATTCAAGTAATACAGAAATCTTTTGTTTGAATGGGCTTCAGGATCAGAGACAGGTTTTTTCAGATACTTGATATATGGCTGAAAACACGACTGTGTTTTGTATGCATCATGTCACCATATCATAAAGGGTCCAGCTGGCCTGCTAGAGCATTATCTATCTCTTTAGCCAACGCAAGATTATTTCTTATTGTATGTTTGCTTGTGTTATTAATGCCATCCAGTTATATATATTCCAAGAAATTAGGAATTCCTATGGGATGCAATTCCACAACTTAATGGACCTCCCTATCAGGAGGTGCCTTCTGCTACCATTTAAATGTTTCCTTTCTTATTTCCCTCCCTTCGTTCCTGGCTATACTGCTTTGTTTAAACGTGAATAATTCTTTTCCTCTTGGATGGACTGTGCCCTTCAGATGACTATATTGTTCTCACCACTTCGTCATTGCTTGGCCAAGCCACTTATATTTTCTCCTCTTTTCTCCCAAAGTTAAATGAGTTTTTTCACATAATAGTGATTCTGGTAAATGAGGTTTAGCTCTATAAGACTCATTCACCCAGCACTGAAATGCAGCTACCTCTATGACAGAATGCAGCAATCACTCACTAGACGGAAAAGCTTGAAAATGTTTAACTTCCAACAAAAATCAACCTTTCTGTACATCTATACAAAAAGGAAGGGCTGGGATTTTTAGATGACAAAGAGGCTGGTGTGGTTCTGCACTTCGAGGTTCACAGAAGAGGGAGCTCAAAACTTCCCAGTCACATCCACTTCTACTCACAAACTGCCTCTGTTGAGCTAATATCTGTGTAATATGAAAATTAAAAAAAAACGCGGCTAGCTTATTGTAGTTACCACCATACAACCTTCCAGTGGCCAGATATGAGGAATAAGACAAAGAGAAATGCTGCGAGCATTCATTTACTCCTTCAGCTGCAGTAACATTGTCTGTAACCTCTGCTTTATGAGCCTGTCCTTTATTTGCAATGATGAAAAGAAGATAATACCAGGTTTGTGTCTGATGGAAAGAATCTGAATTTAAAGGAGTATATTCCTTGTAATGAAGCCCTGTGTGACCCAATTGCATTCATTGCTCAGCCGAAAGCGAGTGCCAGTAGAAGCACTTCTACCTTGAGAGCATGCCCTGATGCAGGAAATTGAATGGGAACCTTACACTCGGCATCAGCGAAACGAGAGGATCCCTGCTAGGATCCCAAGTTTCTTCTGTGTGTACTAAGGAGTGCCAGGTTACGAGACTCGGTAAATTATGTTGGGTGCCGTCGGACAAATCTTCTTCGCCCTTGCTTTGCACCAGCCCGTAGTCAGTCAGAGGCTAATCCAGTCTACGTGGCCAGTCTAATTCTTGGCCTCCCCGTTGAGTAAACGGACACGTGGCTACTGAATGCTGCTGGTGGCAATAGGTTTGTGTGACACACGCACCTGCTGGTCCATACACTGTGCAGTTTTCCCAGTTTTCACTGCAGACCATGCAGTTGTCACTGGTTTGGGTCAGTACGAACAAACTGCCACTAGAGATGCTGTCCTCCAAGAATGCCAGATTAGTTTGGTGGGAAGGACCGGGAGAGATTCCTGGTGCCTTTGGCTGTGGTGTGCCTCAGGGGAGTTCTCAAGCTAGGCTAGCGAGAGTGACTCAGAAAGCTCTGTTTGCATAACATTGATTTCTTCCGCATATGACACAGACCATGCCCTACTATGCCTGCCTTGTTCCGACTCGATTGTTTGTCTCGAGACGTTACAGTTACCTCAACCAAGATTCTGCTGAATTCTCTCCTTTGCGTGGGCGAAAGCCTCAGCTGATGTAAAACAACCTAGCTCCAGTTTTGAACCTTTTCTTCTTACGTGTTGAACTGCATGGGATTTTTTAGTGAAAGATCCCACTGTTTTACAGAGGTAGCTAGATACTGTTATTTTCATTTTACAGATGGTAAAACAGCCTCATAAAGAGTCTGTGTGACCTGACTAAGATCGGCCAGAAAGTTAATGGCAGAACTGGTAAGAAAAACCTGATCTCCTAATATGCTGTTCTTTGCTCCGAACGACAGGCCTGCCCATGGCCACTGAAATTGGCCACATGCTCAGTATTTCATTGCACAAGTGTATTTCACTGGTTATTATAACCTGAATCAATGTGTGTATCTTTCCGTATGTATTTTAAAAAAAGCAATCATTATTGGAAGCTTTAGCTAGGAATCATTAGCCGATTGTTAGATGATGTAACAGAAAACATCTCCCCAAACCAAGCACATAACACTAGAAATTAATGTACACTCAGTGCATAAGAGAAAATTGACAAAATATCTAACAGCTTGACCGAGATAATATATCCACTGAACTCTATTCTCTGCCATGACTTATTAGCTAGATCTGCTCCCAGGAACCTAGGGTCCAAAGCATATCCAGAAGGCTGACTGAACTTCGTAATACTTTGGCTTTGGTTTTCCTTGGGTAGGGACTAATAGCGAGTCCCTTGTACTGAACCCGGCCTCAGGAGAGCAGAAGTAGGGGGACAAATTGTGGGTGAGTTGTTCTGTTCTGCCTTTGTGGACCTGTAAGGAATTCATGCCTTTAAGAGAGGCAGAAAATAAGGCTTTAACTCCAATGTCTGTTGCATTGCTTGCTGCACAGCCATGAATGTCTGCCCATGATGTGCCGGTCCTGTTCCCACTAAGGTACATTATCTAATTCAAAAGACTTTTCCAGGATTATTACTGTCCCATGAAACCTGTGTTCTTAGGCTAACTGTATATGCTGCAGCACAAAGCAAAAATTCTCATTAATGTCTGCAGCCAAGTTCATAGTTAGGAGGCCACCTCAAGGTTTACAGCAGGGCATACGTGAATCCAGTTGAAATATTCTAACCGGAGTGACCGAAGATGGCTTGTTTATAGTCATATGATAGATGGAAAAGTTCTTGTAGGAGGTAGGGTGCTCGAGCGATTTGACGTAGGCAGTAATTGCTTACCAAAGAATTAAGAGATTCTGTCACTTGCCAGCTTCTCAATTACATGCACCGCTTGTATGTGTGTTTACACAGATACATGTATATATATATGCGAGTATGTATACACAATAGGTTTATCATGTAGAGTAGCTAATGTATGAAAAGGGAACAGGAAAGCTCCCGGTGTAGAGATGACTGCTCTGTCTTGATCCTGTCAGTTCTGGTGTGGTTTGCTTATTAACTAGCTTACTGTCTAGGTTTTTTGCCATAATTAAAGCAAAACTAGCACATTGCAGAGGCATATTTTTTTCCTGAATCTTGAGGGGGTCGTTAAGACATGTTTGCTATAGTTTGTGTCTAGCCTTTATCTGCATGAGTTTGGAATGAACAAGTTTCTGATAAGTCTCAATACTGAGTTACGTGTCGTCCCAAACGCATCCTGATATCGTCAGTGCGATACTGACAGATCGGTGCAATGTAGGCACATATAATTTATCTATCGCTAAAAATAATTAATGGAAAATATTTTTTTTTAATGTTATAGGGAGACTGTAAAAGTGGAATGGAAATAGCGCTGTTTTGTAGTCTTTCACCCGAAAGACTTTGTTAATGCTAGACTAGTACCCAGAGAGACAGAAAACAGAATATAAGTAATACATTTTCAGAAAATCTTATAATAAGCCAAAGTACTTTTTTTGCTATATACAAGGAGATCTCCATTCAGAAGTGTGGTATTCACAGTCTTTCTAGGGACCTAGATGACTTCTCCTTTTTCTGTAAAGACCTCGTTTGTAGTCTCAAGATATTAAACGGCTCTTGGATGTAGCTCTAACGGTTCTAGACACTGGGCCACTGACATGTTTGCTTTGGAAACTCCACATTTTGAGAAAATACAAAGACAGATATTTCTAGCGGGTTGGTTTTAAAAATTGTCATCTATCTGAAGCCGCTCAGAGAGTCGGAGTGTTAGATGAACTCTGGTTTGTGATCGTACAGCAGGTAAGGGGAACGCAAAGGAATGTGCTGCTACAAAGCATTTACTCAATTCTCTGTTTTCTATGACAACGGAAGAGTGAAAAAATGTGTATTTGCATTGTGAACTTAGTCCTCTCCTTGTGTTGTGTGAGCTGGAGTCACAAAGTCACTGGAGTGACGGAGCTCACACTACCCTCCGCGGCAGCAGGATCGGGCCCTGATACGTTTGCTATTTCCTCTCCTGCTGCAGTTTTTCCCCGTTCGCCGACCTGTTCTTGCCTAGCACTGACTTGCGAGTTTTGCGACCTGCAATGTTACGGGCTCACTTCCTCACAGATGCGGGTTTCAGGGAGCCCGTACAAAGGTGAACGGTGTGAAGTTGGGTCCGAATTTTTAAAATGAATGGGGAAGGCTTTAATCACATGAAGTCAAAATGCTCCTGTGCCTTGGTGACTACACACTCAAATGCCATCACAGTATGAATCAAATCTGGTGGGTCACAGCTGAGCCTCGCTAATACAATAACACTTAGCAGTTACAAAGCACTTGTCCTTCTCAAAGCGTTTTATAAACGCAATCCGACTGACATCTGTTCCCGTCTCCTTCTGAGACGGTTCGAGCTTCAGTCCCAGGCTGGGGAAACTGAGGTGCGGAATGCCCAAAGCCCTGCCGCGAGCCGGTAGCAAAGCTGAGAGCAAAATCTGGCCCTCGGCCTTCTCACCGGGACAGCGCGAGGCACCGCGGGCACCGGGGCCGGCAGGCGTCGGGCTGTGGCTTCGGTGACACTGGGGCGCTGACATCCCCTGAGCTAGCAGAGGTGTATGTGTGCGCCGGGTCCGCGTACGCTGCTCCTCCAAAGACCCCGGAGCCATTCCTCTGGACTTCTGTACCACTAGCTTAATTCCTCCCAGGGAGAGCTGGCTGTCCTTCCGCAGCTGCCTTTGTAAGGTGTCTGAATGTCAAACTGTTATTATTTCAATACCTGACTGCGAGAGTAACAGAGACCTGGAGGTTTTTTAGGAGGGTGTATAATTAGCCGATCAGTATTATGTTACCCTGTTCATAACTTAATAACCATTTTAATACAGATGGCACACACAGGGATAATTTCCTAGGGTAGCCTAGCAATATATTACAGAGACAGTGTGTCTGAGGGAATCTTCCTTAGCCAAGGTACATTCCACTAGCTAATTCTACCTGCTGTTTTCAAGATGATTTGGGATAATTCCATATCATTTGCAAAATATTAAAACCCATTTATATAGGATGCCAGATTTAGAAATACACAGCCTGAGTTATTAGACATATTTTGATAGATCTGCCACGTAAAGCGCAAGACAAAAAATACCACTGCGTTTTCCCTGCTATTTATTTTTTGCTTCCCTTGCTATAAATACACCAGGTTTTAAAAAAATCTGGCTAAACTTGGTGTATATCAAGAGGACCAATATACTGACTCGTGCGTTTTTATCTATGCAGGCACTACGAAAGTCTGCGTGCATATTTACGTACAGCCTGTGTAGGCTTACTGGAACGGGCAGCTCCGTATATTTGGGATCGCGTGCAGAATTTCACCTATTCTTGCTCTTACTCTGCCGGTGAGGTATTTTGTGCCTGCGTATGTACCCCTTGCAAATATCGCTGTGTTCCTGTGTCTCTAGAGCTCGTATTTCCGCGGGCGCAGCAAGGTACGTGTGGATGCGTTACACTACAACAGCCAACGACTTCTGTGCGCAGAAGTGTTCCCGCGCGTCCCAAAGCGTGGGGACCCGATGTGCGTGGCCTTTGGGTGTGCAGGCGTGCCAAGGGCCCGCGCGCTTTGCGGTGGGCTACCACTCGGCTGTACGTATGGCGGGCCTTTCCCCCCCGTCTCTGTCCCTTCTTGCCTGCCATGCAGTTGTTCCCGGCCCGAGACCCGGCCCGAGTCCCTCCACCAACAAAGCCGTTCCCTAGCAGCTGCGGGGGGAGGCGGGGGGACCCCCC
>VXAA01002949.1:0-90061 GCA_013399115.1 Anseranas semipalmata
ATGGTTCTGATGTTTGAACGTGTGCTGCTTTTTCAGTCTCCTGGAAATCATCTTTCTGCAGGGCCGTTTGGCAGAAAGAATCTATCCCACCATGCCTTGCTTCTCTGTATGTCTCTACATGCGTTTTTTATGTTGAAACCTCTTTTGAGAATGAAACATTCCTCTATGGCAGAAACATAATTTTACTACCTACTAGTGTTGTTACTCACGTGGTAGAGATGTCCCAGAGCTTCCTTACGGGACGTCAATTATTCTCATTTCCCCTTTTGTTTCAGTGGCGTGAGCATTTCAGTTCTAGCTGGATGAGCAGGCATGTTACTCCCTGGCTTAGAGACTAAGCTAAGGGGAGAACTGGGGTTTTCAGGTGTCACGGGGAATGGTGCGGCCTTAGGTAGGCTGTTGTGGAAAGACTGTGTAGATATCTCAAGATGATTTCCCTGTCTGACCGTAGCAACCCAGAGACGGGGTCCGGAATCCACCTCAGCTGCTTCGCCGGAAACCACGAGGACTGTGATGGGTAAATAGCCAGCGATTCCCTTCCTACTTTGAGTACTCGGGCAATGCTTTTCTCTGCAGCGACGAGCCGGTTCTGACATTTGCTGTCCTGAAAAGTAGGTCCATGATGCAGCTGGTGCCTTGCAGCTCTTGATGAGACATTGCTGCATTTTTTGGATCCCTTTTGAGGGCTCGCCTGCACTACAGGCCTCATCGGCTTCTAGGTTTACTCTGTTACCTGTGGCTCCCTGTGCCATTTGGAAGACAGGATCGTGCCAGGGGAAGCGATGCAGTGACGTGGAAGCCTGCCTCGAGCAGGGCTACGCCTCCCTGTTTGTAGTTGTGTCTTGATATCACCCGTGTGATGACAGCCGGTGTGAGGACCTGAAGGTGGTTTTTGTGTTTGATCTTAGCTACCCGGAGACCAAGGCAGAAATCCACCCCTCCTTCCTCCCTGGCGACCCAGCAAACTGTGATGGGTAACTAGCAAAACCCTTCTTGCCCATTTTCTCCTTTCTCTCTCACTCCCGTTCGTGCCCCCTGCCCCAAGCCCCCTGTCATCGTTGTCATCTGCCATGGGGAGTATGAAGGTTTGTTGGTGCAGCTTGGCTTGCAGAACCGCCTGCCGCACTTGTTACGCAGTCGTGTTGTCTGCCCCCCTGCTTTTTCCATTGCTTGCCAGCACTGTGTGTGGGGACGGACTGTCAGCTTGCATGGAGGACGTGTCATTGCACCTTGCTTTCAGCTGCCATTGCCCTGCTTCTTTCCATCACGGGAGCGGTCTTTGTTTCTCAGACACACTGAAGCGAGACGGCGCCCAGGCCAGGTGGGCTGGCACACGGTGGCGGTGCTGCAGTTGCGCTGCCCAGCGGGGTTTCCTGCTCCAAGGGTGCAGCTCCCAGTTTCCTCACGGCTGGCTTTCCAGGCGGCCAGCTGTCATCTGAGCGTTCCTTTGCGCTGTCACCACCTGGAAGTGGCTGCTCTGCCGTCGTGCCGCTTTGCAGGTCGCACTAGGACTTGGAGCCCGCTGCCTCCTCTCACCTTGTAGTGGAGCACAGCGTGTTCCCTCAGGGTTGAAAGCTACGGTCAGCCTTTGGCACCTGGCGGTGCTGCTGGCCTCATCGGGTAGCGGTGGTTCTTGCCGGTCTGGTAGTGGTGCAAGATGGGAATTTTTACGCAGGCGGTGTTGCGCTTTTAGCAGAAGTGTTCTCTTGCTTGGGCCTACGTTGGGGTGAAGCATCAGTGTGGAGATGAAGCTGCTGTACGTGGGAATCCGTGTTTGCTTAAGGCATTGGCTGTGGCACTCAGTGACAGTGTGGGAGAAGCTCATGGCGACAGCTTCTTTCGTATTGGCGGGTGTGCAAGGCCAGGCGTGTGGCCTGGCAGTATTTTTGACCCACGGGGTCCCAAAGCATTAGGTGAGCAGACCAGGAAGCCTACAAACTTGAACTTTAGTGCAAGTTAAAAGAATATGAACCATATTAATGTATCCTTCCCTCTAAGATGCAGGTAAATAGCAGGTTTCTAGATGTGCTGGCTCTCTTTCTTGGTGTCTCACTCTGTGTTAGAAGCTGACTGTGAAGTGTGATTTTTTTGGCACTGGAGAAATCTTTCTCTTGTGCTTACTACTGAGAAACTCACCTGATAGTGTTTCTGATCTTTCATTTGCTTATCAATAACCTATTAAGGTTATTTTGAAATATACTTAGATGATGTAACCTTGATAAAATAAATACAAATGCCTAAAGCTTAGTAATTCCTTTTTTTTTTTCTTTCAAGCCAATTTGGTATCTTCAAGCTTAAGTATTAGAAGCTCAGATAGATGTACACATATATTCTCTACTATTCTTTATGTCAATATATTAAGTCTCTTTCTTACTTTTTTTTAGTATTTGGTATTTTTTTGAATTTATTTTACCTTTGTTTTGTGTCTGTTTGTATGTGTACACAGATTGTATACACAGATTTTAAAAAATTAAAACTCACTAATAGAGTCTTAGTAGAAAACAAAGCACTGAAGACAGTTAAGTCTTGTGCAGAAGTATATCTGTATTGTTCATGAGCTTTGTGGATTTTTTTTCTACGTTTTTTTTTTTTTGTGCCTTAATCATTGTATTGGAAGTTCTTTTATCTTTTGTATTGTCTGGGTTGCTTTCAGTTATGTGGACCATACTGTCTAAAGTCATATTAGTTTTGGTTGGCTGCCACTTAGTTGTCACTTTATCCACTAGCTTCAGTTGCCACTCTAAACCAGCACTGCTCCATTTTCAAGGTAAGGAATGCTTATTATGGATGGACACCTGCATTGAAAATTAGGTATAAGAACAGAAAACTATGTATATAAACAATAATCGTAGATACTATCAACTGTTTGTTTGTATGTTTGTTTTATAGCTTTCAATGATATTCAGCCTGTTCTTTCAAGCCCTGTGACACCTAGTAAACCTGAAATAGCTGATACTGGACCAGGTACAATAATCACTGCCTAGTTCTTATTAATCAGTAGCTCAGATCAGGCTCTAAAGCTCACAGAAATGACTACAGTGGTAATTTTCACTTTCAGTGCACATTTGGGTTTGACCGTAACACCTGAATTTTGAGTTTAGATTTCTGTTAGTGGTTGACATTGTTGCTTTCTCACGCTTACAATGTATATGGCAATTCATAGTTACCTGATTTGCCTTCAGTGTTTTGAAAAATATGCCACATAAATAATTGAGAAAGCAATATTGTCCAATGCTATTGATATAAATACTGTGATGTATGCTGTAGGCTGCATTCTACTGCTGTAGTCTTGTTAAGAATATTAAGGAGAGTGTATCCTTTAATTGCATGAAATTGGGCACAGATAAAAGTCAGTCACAGATACTTGATGCTTTTGGACTGAAACCATAGTCGGATCAGTTGTCAGCTTTCTAGTCCAAATTTTGTATAGTTTAAATGTCTTGACTAATTGATTGTTCAACACATCCTCTTCATTAAATTTCTGCATTTTACACCACACCATCTTCCTTAAGTAATGGACCAGAACTCAAAATGTGCAAATGCTCAACTTCAAAATCTTACTTGGCAGTGATTAAGATCCAGACCAGTTGCAATAAAGGCAGGAAGAAATGAACGTCCAGAATTTCTGCACATTACAAATGCAATGATTTATAGTCACTGAAGCTCTGTGCAGTTCAAAAGACTGAATTTCTCTCTAATGCATACTAAACTGATAAACTGAAAAGTGTCCAAGCATTAGTGACATATTTATGTTGTTCTTGTAAAAACAAATATGCTTTTGTGTATGAAGCAAGAGTTTCTTCCATTAGCTCTTTACTGTCTTATGACTGTCACCATTTCTTCCAACAGCAACAATTGAATCCATTCTGGAATCTTTCACACCTAAAACTTACCGTCCTTTTCAATGGCCAAGGGTAACATTAGGTAATGTTGTTTTCACCCAGTGAAAAACTCTGTTTGTTTTGAGCACTTCATCCCATATGAATGCATTTCTTCCAGCATATCATTTCACATGCATCGTCATTGTTCTTTTTCCTGGTTATAGTCTTGTTCTGCCATTGTCATTAGACTCTGATTCTTCTTGATATATTTATGTATGGGAACATAGTTCAGCGCAGTTTTACTGTCCTCAGTGCAGTAAAAGTTGCCTCTCAGTAACTTGCATGAAAAACTCCATCATCCTTTTATCAGTGTGTTCTGTCTATCTTTTTGTCTCATGCACACGCATGTGCTGTCTTTCTCTTTGATATGTAGATCTTTCATAGTGGAAATTTTAGTTCTTTTGGAGACATCAAATCTATTTCTGATCAATGCACAGCATTTCAATATCATCTCTGTTCCACACTTCAAACTCTGATTTCATCAGATGGCTTTGATGTTCCACACTGAGTTATCTTTTCTTCAGCGTGAACTTGTGGCATGTGCTGTTTGTTGTGAGAAACCCTTGTTAAACAAATTTTGATTGCAAACTGAGCTCTTTCTTTCAGCTCCAAAAGAAATACCACTTACTCCTTCTAAACTGAAACCATCTGCTACCCCAGAAGTACATCATGTGAAACCTGGTAATTGTGCACACCATTTTTATAAGTTGGTATGGAGAGACATATGTTAGCTAAAAATATTTTAGCCATACTTCCTAAAATGGACAGGAACTGTGCAATACATTAGCATCTTGACTAACTCATCGTTTGGAAATCAGTCATGTGATGTTGCCTCACAAAGGGAATGAGAGTTAAGCTTAACAGTTTTACGCAGTTGGGTCCAGTGATACAAATATAAACAAGCTCTCTGGTTTTGTAACCTAATTTAAAGGACTGGTAGGGAAAAAAAACTTCTATTATTCTATTATCTCTTTTGCCAGTCCTCATCTCCCAATTCCATACAGACATAATGTGGCAAAGATGGCATTTTTGCTAGTCACAACGCTTCGTTGATTCAGAGTAAAGCGCTACTCATGTGATTGATAAGTCCTCCCTCCAGGAACTCAATGAAAAGGATTGTCACTTCAGTGGAAGTAGGAGAGCTGCCTTTGAAGTAGAAGAGTAAACTTTCATATTTGGGTGAAAAGCTCATTCTTTGACCCTTGGAGCATTATTACTGTGTGGTATATTTTCTCCTTTTCTGCTTTTTGATCAAAAAATAGATCTCTGTAGTCATTTTCTTCTGATTTGGGCTTAAGGGATATGAGTTTGCCTCTTTTAGTGATTCAGGTACTGGACCAATAAGTATTATGGTGTGCATTACTAGAGCTTTAAAATGTTTCTGTTCCTGTATCTTATAAACAGGCAGGTCAGTAAAAAGTAACAGTTGCCTTTGATGTCTTATACATGTCTTACAATTGACTGCAAGTCTGACTTAAGATTTTCAGCAAGATTTTGGCATTTAGAAGATGCCTCTGGTATAGAATTTCTGGTATTTGTTACGGAATGTGGTCTTTCCTTCAGTCAAAGACCTCGTCTGTTCTTTCTTGTTGTTCTCCCATAACTTTAAGGACATCTATTTGTTGATTGAGCCAAGCAATGGATTAAAAATGTCCTGAAAATGTAAATATGGGAAAGAAGCCTCAGAAGTAGATTCTCACACAAAACCATGAACATACAGGATGAAGTTTCACAGGAAACAGCTAAAAGGAGCGTAGGATGTTATGCATATGAGTAGGACTCTTGCATGCTTATGTAATGTATTAAAAAAAAAAAAAAGAACTATTGGAATCATAACATTTTTAGCTTACTGCTGATATATCTACTGATTTGTTCAATTACACTTGAATTTTTGTTTTCTAGCCCCTAAAACGCCACTTTTGGAGCCTAAAACTTCTCAGACTGTTGAACAACCAAAAGCACCACTAGGTAATACTTGTTTCTGTAGCTGTTGGTCACTCTTCTTTGCAGTCCAAGCTGCAGTCTGAACTCTGTTACTTCATCTCATAGCTTCTTTTGTTTGTAATCCATTTCTCTTAGAGAAGAAAAAAGTTAGGAAATAAGCATTCTGAGATATGTTTTTCTGAACTTAAGAGAAAAAGTAACTTGAGTTTTTCTGCATGACCTTACTAGTTCTATAGTACAGTAAAATTCTGGGGAGCAGAATTGTCATCCATTTTGTTGGGAGTTTTCCTAGACCAGCAATACATTTTATCCTCAGACAGTCATCAGAAACCCTTCAGAAATACTACTGAAAGACTAAGTGCAAGGTCAGCATTGTGGATGTTAGTCCTAGAACTCTCAGTGAGGGATTCCTGTGGCATTATGTGGATATGCTAATTCTGCTATTCTTTTATGAATCCTTCATGAATGTCAGTTTGGCTTCAAAAACATTTTTCAGTCATTTCACATGTTTTACTCTAGTCTGTTCTTTCTGTACTGTATGCTTTTCCACTATGTCTAATGCTATGTAACTTTTGAAACCTTCTTTGAAAGCAGTCTCATTGCAGTGCTTTATAAAAATTAAGAAAATTGCTTACTAAACTACCTGAAACTCAGCTTAAGCTTTATCTGATGTCCAATTAACAGTTATACTAGCTAATTACACTTTCAGCAAGTTCAGAGAAAAAAACATTTCTAGAACTGGTTGCTCTTTATTAGTATTTAGATGACACTACTTCTATTTTATTAACAGAATGCAATGAATACAGTTATGAAGCAACTCCCTTTTATATTCTTGATTCCAGGCTTTTCCAGCTCCCTACCAGTTATTTCCTTAGTGTTGAAAACTGGGGACATTTTTGCAGATTTTGTCTATGTGTGTATGCTTTGATGGTTTAAAATTGACCTGCAGTTCAATAAGATAAACAGCATTATTATTTTACCACTTAGGTATCATGCAAAAATGTATTTGTTATTTTAATGAGAGGAACATTTCGATGTGATTATAAGCTATAATTACATATATTAAATTTACTTACCGGCTTTTACAATGAAGAACAGTTTTTGGGGGGGGATTTTGAGAAGCCTTTTTAGCAAATTTGGTTTTGCCATTTGCTTTTGTTCCAGTAGCCATTTATTGCTTCATTTCAGTCTTGAAGAATGTGATTCTTATGTGATACAGTGGAAAGGATAATCTTATAATCCAGTATATTTCTTTCAGCTCCCAAAGAAGCAAAACTCATACCTTCTGCATCTAAACCTAGACCATCTGCCAGACCCAAAAAGCCACGAACTAAACCTGGTAACTAAGTTCCATACCAAACATTCACTATACCATATCACTTAAATAGTTTAATATACTTTAGTTTTAATTCATTCTATGTGAAGCTCAGCACTTTATCATCAGAAAGATAGGCGATGAGGAAAGCTATGCTCTTTGAGGAATATTATTTTTGTATTGAACCAAAAAAAAAAAAAATTGAAGCAAAGCAAGAAAACTTATAACTTCAGATTTGTATCCCAAATCACCAAGCTGCATGGCCTGGTGTGGAAACAAGTTGTTTTCCTGCTTTTCATTTCAAAATAAAAAGTTTTCCAATTGGGTTCAGCACAGGATTCAAAGATGCATATTCTCTTGCTTTGCTGAACCTTAAAAATGCATAATTGTATGTTGTGAGAATATATTACTTAATCATGGAAGAGATTAGTCAGTATTATTTCATTCTTTCCAGATTCCCTGTGAATTAATCCCTGGTATTTTTGCCCATAAAAGGAATTACTCTCTTCAGATCAAATAATTCCTTGTAAAGCTTGTTAAATAAATGGTATTTATGTTTTGGAACTGTATGCATTAATCAGTTTTTCATTGTGGTTACATCTCCTACAAATTTTTTAGTGTAGAAATTCGGTATTGTAATACTAGAATAATTACTTTCATCTCTGCTGTAGATGCCTATGTTTGTCTGAATATAGACATATTTTCTTGAAATGACAGAGGAAGCAACTCAATTGGAAACCTTTGCATAAAATTGTTTTACACCTTTGGGCCATCAAGATCAACCCTATATATTGATGCTTCCACATCAATGAATGGCTACTCTGAGCTTCTATAGAACTACAGAGAAGGCAGCATGATTCTGTATTTGTACACATGCCTCTTGTCTGTCCTTTCTCTGTTAGTGGTTTCATTGCTCAATCCAGATGGAATTCTAAGAAACGCTCTTTAATCACTGGGATTGTTTAGTCTAAAGAAAGGGAAGCTGAGGGGAGACCTCATTGATCTCTACAACAAACTGAAAGGAGGTTGCGGTGAGGTGTTAGTCTCTTTTCTCAGGTGGCAAGTGACAGGACATGAGGAAAGAGCTTCAGGGTGCTCCAGGGGAGGTTTAGATTAGACATCAGGAAGAACTTCTTCATGGAGAGGGTGGTCAAGCATTGGAACAGGCTGCCCAGGGAGGTGGTGGCGTCCCCATTCCTGGGGGTATTTAAGACGTGTAGGTGTGGCAGAAAGGGATATGGTTTAGTGATGGGAGTTGGTAGGTCAGGTTGATGGTTGGACTTGCTGATCCTGAAGGTCTTTTCCAACCTAAATGATGCTATAATAATAATTAAGCTTGTAATGATCTTCCTTTAAGTAGGTATTTGTGAATTTGGCATTTGTTCTGATGGGACAAATTGTGATATTTAGAAATGATTATTTGAGGCATAAAGTATACAATGCATGGAGACAACCTGGCTTTTGGCTAGGTGGCAAAATGGTCAAAGAGCAGGATCTCATCTATATTCCAGTGTCACTTTGGGAGTTCAGCATAGATTAGAAACTTGTGTCATGACAGTGGTTGTCACCTTTACTTAACCATGCGTTGAAATAATGAAAAATACATGCCAAATTCATACTTCATCACTGCCTGCTCTTGGTTTGCAAATTTCCTTAGTCTCAATACAGTACTGAAGTTAGGACAGAGTATTATTAGATAGACTGACGCATACATGTAGTTGCTCCTTTTAGAATCTTCCATCCCTTACCAAGACTATGAAGGTCCTGGAAAGACTTCAAAATGTGCATCTTCTGAAGTATAGTCACACCAGAGAACCATGCCTTCTCTGCCTGTGAAAAATTTCTGAAAACTTGGTGCATGTCTATCTTATTATTATTTTCTTTCCTTCAAAGTCTCAGGTTACATGGCTGATCAGTGCTTACAACCAAATAAGCTGGTAGATCATTTAATAATAGTAAGAGTAATATGCGAAAGTCCTATTGTATTGTCTGGGAGTTATACATAGGTGCTCTGCTTTCAGAAAGATCAGAGGAAATGAAAGGCATTTAATTTCCTCCAATCTCATTCCCCTCTTATCATCATTCTGATCTTTTTACCTAGAAAAGCCTACATCAAATGTGAATTGTATATCTGTTAATGAACTTTTAAAAACTGGGCTGAAAAGAAATCGTTACCAGAAACTTTCAGAATCTCCTTAGGATTTGGGAAAAAGATGGCATTATTGACTTTTACATTAGAAAAAGCAAACAAATGAAAAAGAAAAACCAGATGTGTGATTTAAGATTCATCAGAAAAATATGGTGCAATGAATGTCTAGCCCTAGGTTAGTTCTGGAAGAATGTGCATGCACCTAACTTGTAGGTTAGCATGCATCTTACTGGATTTCCCTTGGATTTAGAGCAAAGTATAGTGCTGAGGCACAGATACATTATGCAGTATTGAGTGCTGCCAGGTGTAGAAAAACAGTCTTCTGTTGTTAACTAGGTAAGAATACCCCACTGATCTCTGTCATGACAGGGCAGTACTTCCACGTGTGGCAGTTCAGAGAAGAACTCAGCAAAGAACAAAGAGCTCCAGCTAGTGAATTACTTTCAGTAGCTGCTTCTGTGTATTCTCATTCTTCATCTTTTGACCCCGTCTAATACCAGAGTTCTGTGGTTGAGAGCAAGAACTGATTGCCCTGGCTGAGTTGTTTTTGTTTGTTTGTTTGTTTTTGTTTTTTACTCTCTGCTTTTTAACAGAACCATGCTGTCACCTCATGTGAACTACTTCATGCATTATCAGTTTGAATGATACGGCTTTTAAAGGAGATTATTTTGGTGAGAGATTTACCCACTCGACAAATGTTAGTTTAGAGATCTGATCCCCAGAGAACATAAGAAAACTTCATAATTGCTCTTTGTCAGAATTTTTTTTTAACTTTCCTGTTCACAGTAAAGCTTCTCTTGCAAACCTAAAGTCCTTCTACATCTAGAATAGCCTATGACAATGATGGGTAATTACAATGCTCTTTCACAGAATCACGGAATGGTTTAGCCTGGAAGGGACCTCTGGAGGCCATCTGGTCCAAACCCTCTGCTCAGTCAGGGCCACTTAGAGCAGGTTGCCCAGGACCATGTCCAGGTGGCTTTTGAAGATCTCCAAGGAGGGAGACTCCACAACTTCTCTAGGCAAACTGTTCACTTAGTTGTCCAACGTATTTGTTCTACAGATGAGACATCTTAGAATATTTCACTTTCTTAATTACAGTAGTATTAAAGACATCAATCATTAACTGTAAAAAGAGCCAGTAAATAAATGAGGGGAAAATTCAAGTTCTGAATGAAATATGTCAGTTCCTTTATTCAGTCTTAAACACAACCACACTAAATATAATCACATCATCATAAACTGTCATAACCTAGTGAGATCTTCAGCCTTATTTTATGTGACTTTGCAGTTATTTATACCTGAAATCTTTCAGATCTAACTTTTGCATCACTTTGGAAGAAACTCAGTAAAATTAATAGAAAGATTTACCAAAAGAAAAAGATTTCTCTGGAACTGTTTCTTTTAAGTTGTCTACGGCCTTGCAGGGAAAAAGAACTTGTCGGGAAAACAGGAGGATGAAGACCCAGAGAGTTCCTCTCCCACCACTGTTCCTATAGTACAAACACACCTTTTATTTTCAAAGAGCAGCAAAAGCTGCACAGGATAGTTAAATTTACTGAATTTTCTTAAGCAACATTATTATTTACTCAATGTTTCCATTTGAATAGAGGGGAAGAGGTAGATTTTAATTGGGAAGCAAAAGCAGCTGAGCCATACCAGACGATGAAAAATAGGTATAGATGCACCTGTATTTATCTCAAAAAAAACATTCTTTATTCCAGCAGCAGCCATTCCGGTGTCAGTCACTACTAGGAATCTCTACACTTACGAACATCCAAAGACTGCAGAGGGTAATGATTACTAGTAATCTTTAGTCATTCTTCTTTTCTATGCTCTGATAATATGTGCAGTTGGAAACGCTATTTTCTTTAGGCTTCTTGCTTATTCATATGTGGTCCAAAGAGCAGAAATAAAAATACAGTCTTGGTGCTTTATTATTTCTTCACATTTACAGCATGGAGATACTGTCTTCTAAAAGACAGAATGTCACTTCAGAGATACCTGATTAGAACCTTCAATTACATTAGAAGAATAAGAATTATTGCAATAAGAGATTTCATGAAATACAAAACTAATACACTTAATCTAAAAATCAGTTTAAAAACTACAAACTGCTGAGCAATTTCTGCAGAAAGGTGAGTTCTGTATGGCACACAACAGAACATTGCATGATTATTTTTCAAATTTATGGAAAATATTGAATCTTTCCGATTAATCCATTGAAACGTGCTCAATTTACAAGTGAGGATTCTAGGTTTGGTGAGGGGGCAGGTTTATATAAAGTAATACAAGATAGTTACCTTTTGGGGAAAAAAATTCCCTAATGGGAATATTCATTTAGTGATGTGTTTGTTTAATAAATACGTTTTTAATGTAGACTAGGAACAAAGGTGTCCTTTGCAGTGAGCCTTGGAATGTAATTCAAAAGAAGATTTGAGTTACTCTGCAGATTATATTCTGAGAAGCGTTTTGAGATGTTTTCAGGGTATATCTTTGTTCTTTAAAACCTGGATGAAGTCAAGTATGTACATAATGCTTTGCTAGATAAGAATAGCTTTAAGTCTGTGCTTAACTAGAATCAATTTGTTTTGGTTAATTAGCAACAAATCAGTTTGATTCACTGTTTCTGACTACAGTACATTCTACTCCATAAAGTATGCTCAAAACTCTTCTAATGACCTTAATTGGCCAAGGTTAGCGTTGGATAACAGTATTTTCTTAGCATCGTTTCTTAGCTCTTGTTTATTTTGCTTTTGGCTAAACTTTTAGAAGCTAATTCTGCTCCAGAAGAGAATCCAACTCTTTGATTATCCCTTTCATCAAAGGCTCCTTCTGCTTGTTTTGCCCATATCCAATAATATTTCATGTATTAAACCCATAGCACCAGTTTTCTCTGTGCTTATTCATTGATATTAACTGAAGGTTGTTTCCTAGACTTCATTTCTTCATTGGTGAATGTGAATGAGTATCTTTTATGGGACACCATTTACTTTCAGCTAAAATGCTGATTTTTACAAACCAAGTTTATCCCAGTATCCAGAATCACATTCTGTACATGTGAAGCCCAAATCATCTGTTATGATCAAAGCACCTCATACTAAATCTGGTAGTGACATTCCTTTTGAAATTGTATACATTGAGGTTTACTGTTACTGTAGAAAATCAAAAAGTGAAAGAATTAAAACTTTTTTTCCTGGAGGAGGGGAGAAGGAAGTCGCTCATTACTTTCTGATAATATTTATACCAATATATATTGCTTCAGAAAACATTTTGCAGAGCTAAAGAAGAATTTAATTTTCTTCTGAATTTCTAAAGATTTTTTTCTTTTTAAGAACTCACTGATGTTTTGAAGGCAACCTGAAAATAGAAATGAGTGTTTTATAGACAGAGATTTTTAAGCTTGAATTCCAAAGGTAATTGACAAGCTTTAATAATAGAGAAGTCATTGCAAGCCAAGAATATGTAGTGAGCATGTTAGAAAGATTAGTGACTGGTTTAAGATTTCTATACAGTTTCTGGCTGTTGTCAACAGAAAGAAGTTAATGGTGGTTTTTTTTCTTGATTGCAACATTAGTAATAATTACACTGTGAATGCTAATAGAAGTATTAAAAATACTCTGTTATTCAGAAGCATCAATTGCAAACAATTTTTTATAGTTTTATTTATTGTAAGTTCTGTTTGTAAAGTAGGTGGAATTACAAGAGGGCTTGGGAGATAAGTGAGTATAGCTGATGCATAAGGTTCTAACTTTATGTGTATATGTCTGTATGTTACTCAAGTTCTTACTGCCTAAAGAGAGGGGAGAATTTATCCATTATTTTAATTAATTTCCTTTAGTGTCAGGATTTTTTTATAGACTGCCAGTTTGTATTTTAGGATTGTGATTTGTTTTTGTTTTTGTTTTTTTTCAATTTGGCATAGTTTATGAAGAGCAAAATGACATGATATATTCTTTTGGTTTTGTTTTGTTTTAAATCCAAGTTATAGGATTGGGATATGAGAAAAAGCTAAGAGGCTTTCTCAAAATAAGTATTTTTCAGATAATTATATAGCTGTAACAATAGCAGCCTTTTCGTCCTCTGTTTGACTGCTCACCTTAGAGGAAAAACTCAACTGTTTTGTCTTGGTCACTTTCAAATAGCAGCAGACTTCAGTTTGGGGGATACCTAATGTTCCTATATATCAAGAGTCCCTTGCTGTTTCTGAGATAAACTGATCTCATCCTTTGCTTGTTGTAGGGTTTACTGATTTCTATTTTTGCTTCTGTTGTCATCAAGTTTGTGCAATTATTTTTTTCTTATTGAACCTGTATTATTAGAAACCTTAATTGTCCATGATTTTAAAAAGGAAAAGTTAATTTGAAGATAGGTGTTACTGTGGTATAGTATCAGCAGCTGCTTTTACACTTACCAGTGGAGTCATTTTACAGTTTTTTGAAGTATGTTGCATACTTACCTTGTCACGCCATTTCTGTTGCAGTCTGGGAACCTATTACACTTAGAGTTGAACCACCAAGGTCAACAGTAGGTAATGATATTTCTTTGGCAAGCTGTTGTGTTCGCTTTGTTCATCACAGAAAGCACCACAGAAGTTCATCACTTTATGCTTTCGGATGTTTCATTAAACTTCATTTTTCTTCTAGGTAGCTCTCTTGCTTGGCATTCATGTCAGTTGGGCATATTGCTCTCTTCACAGTTGGAATGTCTACTCTTTGAGAAAATGAGGCTGGAAACTCTGAATCACCTTTGTCATAATTGTGCTTGTCAATGCTCATCCCAGCTTTTTATTAAAAAAATGAATAAAATAAAATCTGGGCTTCTGAAATGACCAAAATTCCTCTCTCTTGCTTAGACTGTTGTAGACACATGGGTAGTGTTACCTGACTTCCTTTGCTACTTCCTATAAAGAGAATTCTTTTCTCTGTTGCAGGTGTGAGGCATCTGTGTTTGTGTGTTCAACTTTATATCAGATGCTGATTTTTCTGTAAATTAACCAACTTATTACCCACCTTTTCTCTTCCAGCTCCGAAGGAGATTGAACATACTCCTTCTAAACCTAAAACTTCACCCAAACCTCCTATCCCACAGGCTGAAGATGGTAAACTGCTATGTGTGATTATTTCTGATACAGTATATATTGGATTGAAATGTATTTCTGAGCAGCTGCTTATTTATCTGAGCCAGTTAAAACATAATGGGGTTCTGTTCTGTTGTATATTCGGTGATTTATTTGCAATTTTCAGGAATAGTAACAGATTTACTAGTATTTATCGTCATGTAAAAGAATAAATCTCCGCTACCTCATGGCAGCTGGATGGGAATATTGTTGTTAAGCTCAAATTACAGTGGTAGCTAAAACAAATACCTAGCAATTCAAATATGTATTATGGCTACTTAGGTTGTACAATTCACACCCATGCTGCTTTGTATTGTTAGAATAACAGTGTGTTTCCCTTTTAAATCACAATTATTTCAGCTCATGACATTATTACTTTTTGCATGAATGAGTAAATTACCTGATCTATAGCTACTATTTACCAGTATTAATGTATCAGCATTCATATTCAGTATCCTATGTATTATCTATGCACTAATGATTATCTATGCATTATTCCAAACTACTGGATTTTCATGCTATGTCATTAAACGTGACAGCTGAATTCAGTGGTAGGCAGAAAACATGACGCGATATCCTCTGTTATGTAGGTTTTCTACAGAAAATTACTAGAGTATCAAATATCAACGTTATCTTTTGGTAAATGTGAAAAATTTCATGATAATCACTATACTGAGGATCCTTAAATTGTTGACATGGAGCAATATTTTTGAAAGCTAACGTTATCTATTAAATATGATTTCCTGTGTTTACAAAAAAAAAAAAAAAGTATTGTTTCTTCAAGAATCCATGAGATNNNNTTTTTTTTTTTCAAAAAACCATGAAAAAAATCCTTTTTTTTTTTTTTTTCAGCAGCATCTTCCACTTAAAGGTCTGAAGAAATATATATATATTTTTTAACAGACCTTGATTATCACCCATACAGAGGAATTGACACAAAGCAGGATGACAGTTCTGTTGCACCTCTGTTTCTAATGTGGGAAATGCAAAAAAATAGCATCGATTTCACATCCTTATGCAACTTAAACACCCTGTTTTATTCTTAAATTCACACCATAGAGCTAAAGTATATGATCATGTAACCCAATACACAGTAATGCTCTTTAATAATATGGCATCCAGAAAAGAAGCAAGTGGTCTCCAATTCCAGTTGTGTATATAAACAGCATTCGAAATATGGCAAGGAGTTTTGTGTCCTTAAAAAGCCATTTGCTTAATAAGGTAATGATACATATTTGGATATCTCATTACAGCCTGTTGGAGAACCAAGCTCACACTTAAGGAGTGTGTTTCTTCTTATGCTGCTTAGCCCCTTTGTCAGTGATTTCATTTAATATAACAGCTTTGGTACGAGGCAGTGTATCATTCAAAGTACAGTTACTAGACAAATAATACTAATTGTAAGTGAAGTTATTCTCTTCAATTCTGAAAACAGCTTTTATGTTTTGTTTTTGATACAGTCCTGGAGTCTATAACACTTAGAACTGCTCGACCAAAACCAACAATAGGTAACAGTTTTACCTACAAGGACCATCACATTTAAAATACATATTGTGGCTACTTAAGTGTTACAATTCTCACCCACACTGCTTTGCATGGTTAGAATAAATACTCAGTAGACATCTAGCATCACAAGTACATCTTCATTGTACTCCACTGTCATACTTTTTTACTATTAAATTTTGTCCTTTTGTAAGGTGTTTTTTTATGTGTGTGTGATTTTACACTAACAATTCATATTCATCTCATTTGGTTTTCCTCACAAAAATATGTTCTGTGAAGTGGATGGAAGCGCCATGATCTTCCTTTAACTGTTTCGTCGTATTTGGTTTCTGTCATGTGCTTCATCTTTTCTACTAGTCTCCAAGTCAGGCACCCATCCTGGCCTTGTTTCATTTGATTCTGTTGCACAGGTTCTCCATCAGCAGTATTTCTTTGTGTACCAGGCGTTCATGCTTCTTCACTACTCATATAAGCTCTTTGTGTTTCCAGAGGGTCCCAAAGGCATGTGGGTTTTTTCGTTTGTTCTGTTTTGTTGTTTTTTTGAATGTTATGCCTTCTGTCAGTCTCAGTACTTGAAATACTTTAATAGTTGCATTTGTTTTATTCCAGTTGCAAAAGAAACACATCGTATTCCCTCCAAACCTAGAACGTCACCAAGCTCAGAGGTGCCACAAACCAAGCCGGGTAAGTACGTTGTTTCTTTATCTTACCATCCTGATACATGTGTCTTACAAATTCTGCTGTGATCAGTGGGGCTTCAAATTCATATTTATCCCTTGGGTGATATGTTGGTGCAGTCCTTGAAGGATAAAATCTGGTATCACGTGTCATGGTAAGTGCAATCTATAAGCAATCTTGTAAGTTTAAATCTCTACTTTCAGTTCTTTTTTACATTTTAATTCACTGCAACACCAGGCATTTTTTGTGCAGTCTTCAGTGAAAATAGCTGTTCTAAGCTCGAGTTTGGGTTGGTTTGGGGAAAGTCAAGGTGAAAAAGAGGGCTGTCATTGCAAAGAGGAAGTTTTTTTTTTTTCCTGTATTTCTCAAGTTGCGTACGTGTGTTTTCTTTCCTAGGCATAGTCATTCATTTATTCTTTTCAGTCACTTTTGCACAGCCCTTATGTTGTTCACATGTATTAGAATGCATAATACATTCTATAATGTTGTTTACACAGTTTGGTATATAGCAATATACAATCCTGGGCTGGTTAAGGGTGGAGGAAGAAAGCTTTACAACTTATACTAGCAATTGCATGAAGTACTGTGGTGGGTTGACCCTATCCAGTACCTAAGCACCCACCAGCTGCTTGCTCACCACCCCCACCCCCAGTGGATTTGAGGAGAGAGTCAGAAGAGCAAAAATGAGAAAAAATTGTGGTTCAAGATAAAGTTTAACAAGTTAAGGAAAAAGAGAAAAACAACAAGTGATGCAAAGATAATTGCTCACAAACCTGTCACCAGCAGACCGATGCCCAGCTAGTCCACGAGCAATGTCTCCTTTGAAAAGACTACCCCCCAGTTTTATCGCTGAGCATGAAGTTATATGACAAGGAATATCCCTGTGGTCAGTTCGTATCAGCTGTCATGCCTGTGCCCCCTCCCAGCTTCTTGCCCACCCCCCAGCCTACTTGCTGGGGAGCAGAGTGAAAAACAGAGAAGTCTTTGATGCTGTGCAAGTTCTTTTCAGCAACAGCTGAATCATTGGTGTGTTATTAACACTGATTTGGTCACAAATCTCAAACTGAGCACCACAGGGACTGTTATGAAGAAAATAAACTCTCTCCCAGCCAGACCCAGTACAAGTATCCAAGGTATTTGCAGTATTAGATGGTGCTGCTGGGAAAATGGGCAGAAAGTTGACAATTAAGATTCCTTTCCCCCCTAATAAATCATCACCTATTGTTTGAATCAAAATTTTAAAATAAGCCAGGAGACCGTACAAAATTGAAGACAAAAAACCACCCACAATTTCTTCGTGGCTTATTACAAAAGTTTCAGATTTATATTTGGGGCTCTGTTCTGTATTAGAGCTATTGTCTTGAACTGATAGCAATTCTGAGTTGAATAATACTCTGTCACGTATTGAGTTTCCAGGAGGAGTTGCCATCTCTCACTGGTTGTAGGAGGGATGGTATGATCATTGTGGAGGTAGTGATTGTAATGTTTTGATTATCCTTGGTAAGAGTTGTTTTTGTTTTTTATCACACTGATGCAGTTCTGGAACCGATTACATTTAGAACTGAGAAACCAAAGTCAACAGCAGGTAATGATACTTTCTTATTTGTATAGTCATATTGTCTTTCCTCTTCAACACAAATCATTATAAGCAGATCTGCAAATAATTTAGTAATAAATTTAATAATTTAACAGTGAAGATTCTCTGCCTCTTTTCATATTTTCTTCAAAACATTTGAGGAGGATCCTTATGCCTTTCAAGTTTTTATGCACATAAGGTATGGTAATTTCCTGTGTTATTTAAAAAGGCAGAGGGCAGACCAGAACAGGATCCTAACTTGCACATTCTCAGTCATGCTGTAAAGGTGACACTGTTCTAGTTAGTCATGTGGTTTGGGTGAGCAAGTTTTCCTTCTCTGTTCTCCATCCCCTCCAGTTTTACAAAATTCAGTCTTTCACAGAATTCTGAAAAATATTTGTTTCTCTTAAATGTTAGTTCCACTGTCAGAACAGAATCACTTCAGTGATCTTTGGGACGTATGAATCCTTGACATAGATCCACTTGACTAAGGCATTTTTATTGCTTGAATGTGGTACTGAGAATCATTCCAGTACAACCTCTATTACAGAGCAGTGGTGTCTTTGTATTTGAAACTACTTTTCTTGTTTTCTTCTTATTTTACTTTTAAGTCCTCCTTCTACCTAGAAACAGCAATTCTGTCACATGCTTTGTTGATATGTCACAGAAAAGTATTTTCTCTGCAGCTTGGTTTTGTTCCAGAAACACCCCTTTTGCTTCACTTCCATACAAGTATCTTTGGTTCAAATCTTTGATCTGTTTTTGCTGACTCTTATAGGCGGTAGTGGACACTGATACCTCTGAAAATGTTAACACACAGGGTAACCCAGTTTCTTTCTTTCAGCTCCTAGAGAGACGCGTCATGGGCCTTCCAAACCTAAAACATCACCCAGTCCACGTATTCCTCCAACCAGAGCAAGTAAGCTTCTCAATATTTTGCACTTTAGTGTAAGAAAGTTTTTTTCAGTTTGAAAATTATCAAAACTGATGAGTTCTTTGAAAGTACACAAATGTTTATTGAATAAGCTGTGTTTACTGTCACAATGAAATTTTGCTATACAGCTGTCATGAAGCAAGACAGATATTTGTGTATGTCAATAACTTGTATGATGGTTGGGGTGTGGGGTTAAACACTCTAATTTTGAACCCTTGTGAGGTGGAAAACTTGTGTCCCAATTTCCACAGAATGTGAAAGAGGTATTTGTATTTTCTAGTTACTCATTTAAAAGTGCAAAATTACAGTACTTTCCTGTTCCCAAAACTTCACTTTGGGAATAGCTCTGTCCATTTGAAAATTAGTCATAAATTTCCGTGTTTCTTTTGCTCTGACTGCTTTGCTGGAGATGTGTTTTTTTATGCAACGTTAATTTAAGCAAGCAGCAGATTTTTGGAATGTGAAAAACTTGAGAAGTGCAGCCAGGGGAACTGTCAGAACTACATCAGTTTACTCTAGAAAGATCTCTTTAAGAGAACTGGGAGGAGTGGAGAGTTAATCCAACACTGCACTGTAACAGTCACTTTGTTTGTAGTCTCAGCACTAACATTTATTTCATTGGCAGGAGGTCTCTTTGTGGTTACTTTCAAATGGAAAAAATACTTCCTAAAAAAATTTCTTTGCAGAAAATGAATGTCCTGTCAGAAAAATCAAAAGACATACCATTAGTCATCATCCTCGTTACTGTGTTCAAAACTTTGCTCATCCTCACAGGTCCAAAAGAAAGTCGTCGAGTCACTTCCAAGCCCAGAGCATCACCAAGTCCAGATGTACCACACACAAAACCTGGTAAATACATTGCTGTTTTGTTGTGTTTGAATATTCAGGTTTTCTTTTTTGTTGTCTTTTCTCAATGAATTAAGTGTTGATTAACATCTCTTCATATTACAAACAAATAGATTTTCTAATGAACATTAAATACGTGTATAAAGGAAGATAGAAATGATTTATGTATTTAATGGCTGATTTTTGATGAGTCGTATATGCTTTTCAGTCACATGACAGTTGTCACTGATGAATAATTTGCATAGCAGGGTAAACAGCACGTAAATAGTGTAACAATGTTCTTGGAAGAAATTGCATCTCTTCTGTTCAAGTGTGCCCTGGTAATGGAATTAGACCCTTAAAAATATACCTAATAGGGATTTACATCTGAACTGCCTGATCTCTTTAACTCGTAATGGTTCTGAAGGCATTGGTTCAAACTTCCTTTACAGAGAGTGCATATTCACTAACATTTGTTCCAACATCGGTAAAAGGAAGTATTTTTACAATTTTGATTATATTTACCACTAATTCTTTGTACATTCTTGTTTTTATGAACTATTGGCACTTACTACATTTACAGTCGAGCAACCAAAGACAACAATAGGTAATGATATTACCTTGGGATGGTCATTATTATTTTTTCCCTGCTGCTCCTTGGACCAAAGATTATAGATTATTATTCTGTTTTTCACATGTCATCTGTGTGTGGGTTTGATTTGTTTTCTTGTTTATATATTGAACGTAATTCTGCTCTGTTACAGGTATTGAAAGAGTCCTACCTGTGTTGTTGTCTTCACAGAAAATTTCTCTTTCACTCTTACACACATTGCAATTTCTTTGACACTTGTAGGAGACAAGCATGCCATGGCTATTGCAGTTGTCAGCTTTGAAATACAGATGGAAACATCTCATCTGTGGCTGTCTGTGTTCTTTCAGATCTTGTTCCTTGACTCCAGATGAGATTTTGCTTACTTGATCACTTTTCCACCCATATTTTCATTTATGGTTGTCTTTTCCCTTTAAGTTCCTGCATATATCTGTCTGTCAGTTTTTTAGTCACTCATGCAAAGATCTTGTTTTTCCTTGCAGGCACAAGGCATGCAGTGTTTGTGCAATACCTGACTAATTTCTGAAGTGTATATACCCTTAAAACAAGTCTTTTCTTTCAGCTCCTAAAGAACCGCAACATACTCCCTTTAAACCTAAACCAGCTCCCATTCCAGATGCTCCACACGGCAAGCCTGGTAAATTATCTTGCCTTTTGTAAAGCTGTGGTTGATAATGGAGTACCTGCTGGGGGGAGGGTAGAGTTGTCGACAGTACATTTGCTGTTGCCTCTGTACTATTCTAGTTTAAGAAACCTCTGCAATGCTGCAGTTAAGTAATACCACTGGTGGAAACTATAACAGTTCAAGATTTTTTTGGTATTACGTGGATATTACCAAAAGAAGAAATAGTAGTGGCCCATATATTTAGATGAATGGTATGAAGTTATTAGCAACTTGTATCTGAGCAAGACACTTCTGTTGTTTGTAGCATGTTTTTGAAACTCTTATGAGAGTAGCCTCTTAGGGCTGTTGCAGTGCTTTTCCCTTACGTACACATTTACACTCAAATGAGACTGAGGATTCCCTTCTGTTGGATTCCATTTAGGAGACTCCTCATCATAAATCTGGCTGACCTGTGTAAGATAATCACTGATTTCACTAAAGTGTTGTCATTGTTTTTTTTTAAGTATCTAGATGCTAAAAACAAGCAAACAAATAAAAAATGGAACTCTTCATAACCATAAATTTCTGAGGGTAAATGTCCATTGCTGTTTTAAAACATTCCTTTCCTGCTGTATATAGTATTGTCCTGAGCGTTGTTTTTGAGGGGGTTGGAAGGGGAAGGGAGGGTCTCTTCATTATTCTCAGCATTTATCCATTTTTTTTCCAACAGGAATCGTTCCATCCTTCCATGAACCACATACTGCTATGATTCCTCATATTCCTGAAAGAACAAAGGCAACACTGGGTAATCATGTATTTCATAAATAATTACTCTATTTTCCATTCTTGTTAGAGAAGTCGCTCATTACATGATATTAAAAACTAATAATGCAGTTTTGTTCTGCTTCTAGATACGCACTTGCCCTTGGATCTTGATAAGGGTAGTAATGCACAAGCTCATTTACTTTTGAAGGTTCTTTTCCTCATCTTCTAGCTATTCCAATCAGGAGGACATAATTCCTTCAGATGTTATGTATTTTCCAGTAAAAGTGAGCTTTCTTTAAAGAACAGGTAGTGATTCCTGTCATTTCTGCATCTGAGGTATGGATACTGTTATCATAAAATATTATTCTGCTTTACTCCTCATTGTATAATTTTACAGAAGAAAGTATGAACTACAGCATAACATACACCGAAACATACCAGCTACGTGACCCTCCAAATCAAACACCAGTTCTTAAAACCATCTTCTGTGCTAACTTCTAGTCATCCCTGTTGGGAAAACTTTCTTAAAGATATGAAACATTAGCCTCAGAATTCTTTCTTCTTAACTTGACAGATGTGGACCAAATAAGGGTGAATGAATCCAAGCAGGATTGGGCAGTAGGACTTTACTCCAGCAATCTTTACTAATAATTGTTCTCTGTCCCCAGTTTCAGAGGAGACGTCCAAGATTTTCTGAGAATGAAATTGTATCATTAATGAAGTACTAATAACCATTTAATAATCTTTGAAGTATGCTTTTTCTCTTTGATGAATAGGAAATTAAAAATGCTTTTCATCATGTTCATATTTTATTATCTATTCTTTGCATGCATTGATACTTAGGTTAGTATTCATTTGATATCTTTACATAGCTTTATAAAGTTTATGTGCCTTGTCATACACATCTGGGGCTACCTGATGCAATCTTTATATGCAGAAAATGGTTCTTCAGAACAAGGTGGGTGAAGAATGTACAGTCTAAGGTAGATTTTTTTGAGGACCTCTCACACTGATGTGGATCACAGACTTGCAAGCGTTTGCTCTAAGTGCTAAAATACCTTTTCCAGTAAATGATTCTTGCATGACAATAATTACTAGAATATAATAGAATAGTTTCTGTTGGAAGGGACCTATATAGATCATTGATTCCAAATGCCTGATTATTTCAGGGCTAACCAAAAGTTGAAGTATATTATTAAGGGTATTATCTAAATTCCTCTTAGACATGGACAAGCATGAGGCATCAATCACCTCTCTAGGAAGCTTGTTCCAGTGTCTGACTGTCCTCTCGGTAAAGAAGTTTTTCTTAACATCTGGTCTGAACCTTCCCTGACACGGCTTTGAGCCATTCCCACATGTTCTGTCATTGGATATCAGGGAAAAAAGATACCTCCCTCTCCACTTCCCCTCCTCAGGAAGTTGTAGGCAGCAATAAGGTACGTAATAGTATGGAGATGACAGGAATGAATAGTTCCCATGTGAAAACAAGGAAGTTAATTTATATATCAAGTCTAATATGAAGGGCCCACTGAAAAACAGGTGCTGTCCTCAGATACTCATGTACTGCACGTGTAGGGCTACCACAGTCTATTTTTGTCCCATTACTTTACTGTATGCTGTTTGTGACTGTATTCTTCACTGCTTCATCTAAAGCTACAAATTTATATATAATTGTTGGGAAGTCTGTCTATGTCAGTGGCTGTTTAATTTCTTTCCCTTTCTTTGCAGGAATTCCAGCTGACTGATTTTCAGCTTGCCTTAGTACAGATTAGATCACGCTTCCTTGTGTATTATGATGTTCCTTCTGTACTATGAAAACAGTGTTGTCGTTTTTTTTTAAAGAATATTTCAATTATTGTTCCGGTTGCTGTTTTGTTTTTTTTAATTTCAGCTCCAAGTGAAAAACAATACATTCATACCAAACCAAAACCATCTGAAAAAC
The DNA here is from genome assembly GCA_013399115.1 of Anseranas semipalmata. Taxonomy (NCBI): domain Eukaryota; kingdom Metazoa; phylum Chordata; class Aves; order Anseriformes; family Anseranatidae; genus Anseranas; species Anseranas semipalmata. Next base: position 23,846 of record VXAA01002949.1, read on the forward strand.
CAAGAGTGCCACACACCAAACCTGGTAATGGAGTCATTCTTGTAGTTTTATGTGTTTGTATTTAATCATTCTTTTCCCCTAGCCTGACTTTTTGTGCTTTTTAACAGAATTATTCATAGCTGGTTTTATGCTGAATCAAATGCATTACCTTTAAATCAGTCAATCCAAAATGTCAAAGCTACACTGCAAATAACAGTAGGATCTATAGTATAGCATTAAACATGTTTTTTCTTCTTTTTATTACATTCAGCAGGTGATGACTACAATGTAGTAATTTGTGTTGACAAATTTCAGTGGCTTAGATACACTGAGTTCTCTCTTATTGCTACCTTGTAATCAGAGAGGTCTCTCTGTGAGCATAATTTTTTCCCTATAAAATGCAATCTAACACCTTTGAAATGTGCTTGTACACATACCAAATGACGTGCATTATACTGAAACAAAAGTACTCAAAATAGTTAAGGTGGCCTGTGTCTCTTCCCATTTTTGTTATAGAAGCAATGTATAGGAGAAGTTAATAGAAAGATACTGATAGCTGTCAACAGTTGATTTTTAAGATACTCTGTTACTCTTTAGTGTGGGGCATTTTGAAAGTTTTAGAAATAGTGCAAATGCTGCTTTATTTCTATTACAGTTTACTATTTTAAGATTCTTAACTTTTTTTCCCTTAACAGCAATACATCAAACAACCCCACAACCAATTATTACAAAATCTTCTACTACCACTGAGCAGTCAAGGGCAACAATGGGTAAATAAATTTTCTTAATCTTAAGATGCAGGTATTTTTAATTTTTCAATTTAGAAATTTCTAGAGAACATGCTCTGGTGTGCTATTTTGTGCCACATCAGTCCTCTGTCCTTCGTTCGTCTTACACACGTACATGTTTCTTAATACCGAAGACTTTCAATTCTATCTTAGAAGGCAGAAATTGCCTACAGTTCATGTATAGTCAGAAGCCTGTATTTCTCAGTTCTCCAACCAAATTCAGTGGTCTAAATTTTCTTCTAGAGCAAGAATTTTAGGCACTAACTGACCTTATCATACAGCACAGTACTAGAATTTTTCTATGTTTTGGATAGTCATTTTGTTTCAGATTCCAGAAACCCATGGAATTGTTATTGTCTTTTTTTCAGGCATTTGAGGCATACACTTTCTGTGGGTAAAATATGGCATTGGATTGTGATTCCTGAAGAATACAGTAATAATCTTTTTCCTTTCTTTCAGCTCCAAAAGAAACATTGCTCATTCCTTCCAAACCCAAAACATCTATTGAGCCAGAAGTACCACAGACTAAACCTGGTAATTTAAAGTTTTTAACTTCAAAAGTGTTGTTGCAGCACTACCTTAGTTACACTTTTTGCTGTCATTCAGTACTACAGTGATATGATATGATCGGTATTTAGAGAGAAATTAGTATCATTGTTCAACTCGAAGTACATCAATGAATTGCATCAAAAAGAATGCCCCAAAGCTGCATCATGTCCATGGGGCACACAAGTTAGGATGGCTATTTTTAAAATATATTTTTTTAATAAGTGGTTAGAAGCAACTAAAAATATGAGGAACTTGATTAATTTGATTAAAGATATACTACTGTAGCTGGCTTCACTATGTTCTTTTCTTTTGGGAGAATTTGTTATGCTAAATAAATGTGCTTCAATTTCTCAAGTAATTTTGAAACTCAGGCTATGGAATCCTAGTCCAAGATAATTAGATGATAAGAGTGTAAGTACCATCTTCTGATCAATGCAGTAATTATAGTAAATTTAGGGACACATAGTTATAAGGAAGGATGTATTGTATCTCAGCTTCACCCTGGGTGTGAACTATTTCCATAAAAATTACGAGGTAGGAAGCTTACAACAGAAAAAAAGTACTAGGAAAGGCGTGACAACATGATCATAAGAAAGAACAACTCTTATTTTTTCTTAATCCCTAATTCCCAATTACCTCCAAACTGGTAATACTTTATTTTTAGGCAGGTAGGTTGATGAATAGTTTTATCATTCCCCCTTTTTTCCTTCTTACATAGCCAGAAACAATTTAAGCAGAGACTCTATTTATTAAAGAACCGTACGCATATTTTATTATGAAAATCAAACTGAACAGTCCAGCAAAAAGATTTATGTCATAAAGGATTATTTTGGAAGATTTTCTGTAAGTAACCAAGCTAGATTCTAAGTCTCAATTGAATTAGAGCTGTTTCCAATCATGTCATAGTTAACAAGTAACCACATTTTGGCACCACTACACAGTTCAGTTTAGTAGAACAATTTTAGAAAACAGAACTTAAGGGGTTACGTATTTTCCATTTAAAATTTAAATCATTGTAATGATCTATATGCAAAAGAAACTCTACTGTTACCAGGAAAGCTGTTAAAAACAGATGGCACTATTTAGTCACTGTCCTTCATGCTAATAAGTAGCTTACTTTCCAGCTTCCTTATTTTAACGTTATTTCTGAAAGAGAAAGAGACATGTAGTGTTTTTTTTTCTGCCTGCCAGTCTTTCCTTTTCATCCCATAACTTTCTATCGTTGGCAAATTTTGATCAAATTTGAATGAGGGAAGAATGCCTTAAAAAAAAAAAAAAAAAGCTAGTTTTACCTTTTAGAGAATTTTTCTACTTTTTTCTACCTTTATTTTTAGAGAATTTTTCTACCTTTTAGATAATTTTTAGGAAAGTGCAAGTTAGTGTCTGAAGTTGGTGGGGGCCCAGCGGAATACTTGCAATGTCTGGCTGTCAGCATGAAAATACCTCCAGACTAATCAGAACACATGCCTGTCTCATATCTGTAAAAATTGTCTTAGAGGATGTGTAGATAGATTTTTATGAAACAAAGGACACAGATACGTAATGAAATCCAACATCATTGATTTCACTTCTCACCGAACAATATTTTGTTTCTCATAGCTCCAAGGACAACACACTTGGGATCAATTAACCTCATAACAGTTCATGTTGTTGATGGGTCAAAAATGACTTTGGGTAATGAGAATATTATGTCAATTTATTATTATATTTTTTTTTTTATAATTTGCCTTTCTCTGCTTTTGCTAAAAGGCTAAACTTATTGTTGAATCAATAGAAATACCTTATATATATCTTTGTCTTGTTCATTTGTTAGTCACGTTCCAGTGCATGTACAAAATGTTGCTGTTTTTAATTTTTCAGCCACTTTCCAGCCATTTTGTTTGTAATTCTTTATAGAAATAAATGCTTTGTATGCATGACTGAGGAGTCGTATAAAAAGACACTACCTGCTCATCTTTTCTTCTGTCGTCTGGCTTATTAATGCTGTATATCTTCCCAGCCTTGAAGTCCTTGTATAAATCCATGATTTTCAGCCAGGTTTCTACCACTCACCCTTTTTGTTTATGGTCTGCACTAAGTTTGAATTTCCCTTCTACCTGTGTCTGATGTTTAAAAGAAAATGATTTGCATTTGATAAGCAATAAAATCTCCTCTTTCAGTTCCCAATGAAACATACCAGATTTCACCCAAAACCAAAACTGCTCTCGCAACTGAAATTCCACGGTTGAATACAGGTAATTCTTATGATTTTCTTAGTTTGTTGCATTGAGAGTCTGTAGCTGTTAAGTAAATTCAATACAATTTAAGGTTTAATGTTCTGTTCTATTATCTTTAAAAGCTTTTAAGCTCTATTATGTTGTGTGTCTGATCCTCAGATCAGAAGTGTTACAAACACAAACATAACTGACTCCCACCTTTTTCCTTGCAAAATACTGGATCAAAATTTGTGATTTTTTTCCCAAATATAAATGTCAAAAATTAATAATACTTTCTTTCCTGCATAAATGTTTTCTCAGACACTTCAGAGAGGCTAGAGTAAGTGATGTTAGAATGGTTACTGGATTCAAACAGCTAGCTGGATTTATATAAAAGAAGGTTTGAGTTACTCAGGTCCAGTATTTGGCATGAAATGACAGTGATGACTACTTAAATTTTCAGCTTTCGGTATGGCTCATACACATACGGTAACAACTAAAATCTCGAAATTATTTTGGCAAGTGAAAGGTGACAGTAGGAAAAGGTTGAAGGCTTGTAATTTTAACTTTGATGATGACACTGTGCTTCAGCAGCCCTGCATAGTGTCTGCATTGAATGCTTCCAGTTGTCTTCTCAGCAATATTTTAATGTTTCATGGTTTTATCTGAATATTTGATTCTGGGGGGTTCAGTTTGGTGTTTTATTTTGAGGTTTTTTGTTTGTTTGTTTTTTACAGAACCTAATTAAATGTCTTAAGGCCATGGATACCTTGCAGAGCTAACTCTGTATCCATATACAGTTGGGTAACTGGCTGTAAATATTTTATATCTTTTCCTAAACCTAAACATGAATGTAACTGGTCAGACTGCATGATGGAGTCATCTGACCACTAAAGAAACTAGCATTTTCAGCGTGCATTTTGGATCGGAACTCATAGAATTCTCATATGTCCATTTTGCTATATTGCATTGGTGCATGGACCTTTTTTGTGGCAAATTACACTGTAGTATTGGTTTTTCTTTTATACAGAGCATTTAAACTGAACCTCATTTTTTTTAGCGGCACATAAAACACGTCTCACTTCTGCAAGACCAAAGCCATCTGATAAATCACAGACCAGACCTGGTAATAATTGTTTATTCAGTTTGGGATGGGAAGGAGATAAACTAATTATTTATTTAATGATTTTCACCTATTCTTAGAGGAATTATAAGTATCACTGGAGAAAAAAAGGGTGTTTTTCTTTCAATTAATCAGTCTACAGGGAAAGCCTTTCCAATTTAGGAAAAAAAAATTGTATGCCGCCACAGCAACTTACCTTTTCTTCTCTAATATGGAATTGTTGGCATCACATAGAAGTCTGTTTGATTTTGTTCTCATTAAACTTTTTTCTTTTTCTTATTCTTTTAAACTTCCTCACAGCTCTTAGTAAAACCACACTAGCACCAGCTAGAACAAAATCTCCTGGCTTGCCAAAGTGGATTGTGCCAACAAAAGGTAGAGCTGGTTTTTGTGGTTTTTTTGTTTGTTTGTTTTTTGTTTGTTTGTTTTGTTTGTTTGTTTTGTTTGTTTGTTTTGTTTGTTTGTTTTGTTTGTTTGTTTTGTTTGTTTGTTTTGTTTGTTTGTTTCGTTTGTTTGTTTCGTTTGTTTTTTTGTTTGTTGGTGGTTGGTTGGTGGTTGGTTGTTCTTTTTAATGTATTAGTAAATTAGTACTTCCTGAAATCGTCTTGAGCTGTGCAAAATATTTCATTACATTTGATCATAGAAGTTAATTCTTTAGAAAACTGTATGTAATTCTGTTATTGGTAATGCTATATTGTTCTTGAGTGCCATTGTGAAATGATATTGTACATGGTAAGTGTAGACTTACAGATAGAGTGTAACATGGCTACTGTTTATTGATGCTTTCCAGATGATAGGTCCAGAATAATTACTGAAAAACACTGTGTTGAACAGAGTTACCAAATTATTTAAGTCCAAATCAGGAGGCGTGGTGAGAATGCCTTAAAGCCAGGTGTCTTGCTTGTTGTGCAAGAGGTGTGTTCATGTAGGATCTACTCATATTCAGATTATTCAGTATTCAGGCTTGGATACTTCCAGCACCAAGAAAGTTCTGAGTTGATGAGTGTTACAGGAGGATGAGAACTTTCACTTTAATTTACACAACCTTAGCCACTCACACAGTTAACATGCATCACTAATCGCAAAGATTTATTAAAAATGCTGTATTGGTAGGAGGAAAAAATATTTCAATTTTCAATTGTACTTGATTTTTCCATCCAATCAAAATAATGTTGTCAGTACTAATTCGTAGTGAAGACATCCATTTTTTTTTCATTTTGTAAAGTGTTAATTTATTATGTCAATATAAACACTGTTTTTAGTACAGGCATTTATTAATTAAATATAGAATTTCGGGATTCTTCATCAATGATACAAGTTTAAAGTAATGAATAATATAAATAAACAAACAGCTAACATATTTCGAGCAAACTTTTGGCTGTTCATCCACTACTAACAGTGCTGCTGTCCCATACTATTAGTCTCTGCTAGCTAGGTTAGGATAACCTGTGTAACTTTATTATTATTATTATTATTATTTGGCTGCGTAATTTTTCTCTGCACTTGAATTTCCAAAGTATCTTTGGGAATTTAATACTTGCTGTTGACCTTAGTATGATTTGGGCTACTCATTCTTGTAGATTATTTTGAGAAGCCAACCGTATTTTTAGAAACAACAACAACAACAAAAACTGAGAAGGGATGGTTGTATATCTAAATTGAATTAAAAATAGCCTGAACATGATATGCTCTTTTGTATTACATATAGAGTGGATGTCTTCATTGGAGGTATGTGTTCTTTGATCTTTCATACTCCTTCTGGGAAATGAAATGAGCCCATCCGATTCCAGGACATCAAATACAGTTAAAGTATTAAATGACTTTTGGCAATAATCATGGATCAGGAGGTTTTGCTATTCACTTGTGTTGGACAGTCTACTTACAAGTGAACTTTTTAATGTCTGATTACCAAATGCATGAATACACAATTATGTTAGACAGTATATGAAGTTTTTCCATTCTACCATATAGCAATGTCCTTGGCAGTGGCATTTTTAGATTAAAAAGAAGAAAAAAAATGCATTCGAGGTAAGCTAGCAGTATAAATATAATAATAGATATTTAAATTGTTTTAAGTGTAGTTTATTGTGCTTAATGCTATTTTAGGTGATTGCTAAGGTATTGTTTTAAGCAATCTTTATAAGCAGTGTGTATTATAAATGTATTGTAAATGCTCCAGCTGGAGTACCCACTAGTCATTATTTCCATGTCTTTACAGTAGGGCCAGTGGCCAGCAAGAACTAGAGTTTCATTGTGGTAGATGGTGTCACAAATCATCACAAGGCTATTACCTTGCTGTGTATGCTGTGTGTATTCACAAGCAAATAGGTATCTTCTTTTAGAGTTCTGGAAAATGATACTTTCGCAATATTTTCCATTGCTCAGTTATGTAAGTCTTTTTTCTCTAAGTGAAATGAATGTCCTGAAGATGTCTGTTACCTGGATTTTGCATCCTGCCAAGTGAGTCTTTTAAGTTAAACATGGTGTCCAAAGTACTAAGGAAGAGTTGGCATTTATTGTCTCCTATCTGTTTATTTGTACCTCCAGCCCTGCAGGCATACTAATTCATTGATATCTTTATGAAACTACATCTTTCTTCTCAGTAGTGTAGAGAAATCACCAATGATTTTTTTACATTCATGACATGATGAAAGAGGACCACAACTTTTAGCAATTTCTTTTCATTCTGTGTTATGTTCTTCCCTTGATGATCAATAAGTGAAATCCCAAGTCCTCTTGTAGAGCAAGTACATCACAATATTGTGGCAAATGCAGTGTCTGAGCCTACGAGGTTGTCTGTGCTCACAGAAACCATCTTGTACAACACAGAGTTCAGGTAATCACTTACAAAGAAGTCTTCTATATCCCTCCCAAGCAATGTGCAATTATTTGCTGCAAAGAATCTCAAAGTCTGCAGAAGAGACTTAGAAAAGAGAACTCTCCTAACCTGGAACCCTAAATTGTAGCAGCTGAGCAAAGACAAAAGAGCTTCTTTTTTGGTAGATGATATCTTAGAGAAATTATAATATTGTAAGATATCTGGATGATTTTTGAGGCTGGGAAGTTTATTTCTTCCTTTATGAAAAGGGTGTGTTATTTTCTGTGGTTAGCTGATGGGAATCCTTAACCTCTGGTCTAAGCTGATCAGAATCTTTAACTAGGCTGTAAGGGACAATATGTTTTCAGGCTTGCATTTAGACATTACATCATTTTTTTCTTTCTCTGAAGAAGAGCACATTTGATACTCTATTGTTTTAAGACCACTTTGGATCTCTTACTTCCCTGCTGTGCGGGCACCCCTGTTGGATGCATTCCAGTTCGTCTTCCTGCGTGTACTCATTAGCATCAATGCAAAGATGTTCCACCCCATGCAGAGTGTGCTTGGCAGCTGCAGAACCCAGATGATAAGCTGTGGAATTTGTTTTTTCCAGCAGCAGCACATGGAATTGGGGTTGGTTTCCTGGCAGGCTTTTCAGTCTCCTGGCTAGCTGTATTGTTAGCTGTAAAGCCAGGTGGTAGACTTGGCTTTGGGAAAGGGGCAGATATTGCACCCTTTGGACGAAGGTTTCTTTTAGTTTTCTACCGTGTTTCAGGCCATATTCTCTACAATTTAGTTTTAATGTCATGGCTTTTTGTATTTGTTTTAGTGTATGTAATGCATCTTACCCAAACATTACTTGGTTTAATCATAACCATTTAAAAGCTGTTCATGGTCTATTAAAACTTCTGAACAACCTTCATGAAACAAAGTTTCAGCAATGTTTCATCTCCCTTGTGAGAGAGTTGGTTTTCATTATAACAGAAATCAACTTTATGCTCTACTTTGTTTTTATTTGTGAAACTGTGAGCATATAGCCAAGTTCTAGAAGAACTCAAATATTAAAGTATTCCAGTTTTTTTTTTTTTTATCAATGGCACCTTTTCCACTTCCTTCCTTAAAATGATCCACGCTTCTAAGGGTATTCCTGCTATTCAAGATGTAGTGGTTAGTTTTAAGGTCTTCAAGATCTCATGAATATTTCAAGGAAAAAAAAGATGAAAGTAAAAGAAAACATGAACACACATTTGTCTAACACATCTATTCTCAGTTCTGTTAAAAGTTTGGATGAATGTGATAAGTTGAAATGCTTATAATATTCTAGCTAGTGTTACTTGCTTAAGGCAAATGGTATGATAAATACAGCAAGCTGTATAACAGTGCAGGTACTTTGCGTGGAAACAGAGACAAACTTTTATGTGACTTTGAAGTGTACTGAAACATTCAAAAAGGAGATTTTTGTCAACAGGAAAGTGTGGCTTGATCAGCTTTTTCCTTTCACTATTTTGCACTGTTTTACTAATGGCAGTGCAAGTTTCTGAACAAGATTTTTTTCTGCCATCTAGAATGTATACAATAATTTGTTCATAGCTAGTTGATGCAACTCAGAACAGATTGTGGTTCTAAATTATATAGTAAAGAGCAGAATAAAGGCAGGCTTTTCTGTAGACACAGTTCAGGCGCAAAACTAAGTTAGGCTTGTAACAGATACTGATTTGTTGAGATTGAGGCAATGTGATGATACATTTTGTTGATGTATTTATTGTGGGATGAAGTTAAGAACCTTAATATACTTTGACTATAACCCATGGTGTATAAGATTTATTTTTCTTTTTAAAGCTAATGTTGATCTTCTCATGTCTTCCTTGAACACCATTCATGTGAAACATTGATCAGCACTCTCGTGCTTTGTATATCTGAAGACATAGTTAACCACATTAGTTACCTGAATACGAATTTCAGGTATATCAAAATGACATGATATATTTAGGAATTTCGGTCGCAGGGACCAGGAGACCTGCATCCTGTTATCAACTTAGTTCAGATCTCATTATTTTAACCTTTACTAAATGATTTAATGTTGCTGTACTGCTATTGTACTCCCCAGTACAAGAAAGACATGGAGCTATGTATACATTAAGTTTCGGGTTTTTTTTCTAATGTCATGAGAAGGGTGAATTTTTCAGAAATGTGATGAAATCACAATGCGTCTTCTCAGTCTACCATATGTAGAGTTTTTATAAAGTAAATATACTTATTCTGTATAGGGAAGGCATATTAATATAACAATTTGGTTGTCCTATAAATGTCAGCATGTGAAACAATTGCACTGTACCAGGAGTAATTGTGTTGATCTTTTAAATGCCATATACTTTTTTTTTTAAAATGTGTTTATATTACTTTTAAGTAGGACATTCTTCTATATACAAACTGAATTTTATGCACACTTTGCCTTCACTACTCCAAATATGGTGTATGTTTGGTTTAGAATTCCTCTAGTTATTCAATATGGAGGATAACCAAAGATCTTATTTTTAAGGAAAAGGAGAACTTTGCCCTTTACTAAAATCAACAGACATTTTATTCTGTTTGCAGAAATACTAAAACATGCCCTGTACTCGTTCTTCCGCATATAGTTTTGGCCTAGCTCATCTGTTATCTCTTAATCTTACTCTCTTTATAAATATGCCTTTTCCAAGGAATGTTTAAAATTAAAGTGTGGACTCTAGACCAAGACCACTTTCTACTTACTCGAATTGAAAGATAACAGATATAACGAGGTTATCACTAAAAATGCCAGTTTTGCACTTCATGTTAGCTAGAGTTTGAACATATACAATATAGAAGTATTGCATAACTTGGTACTGCCCTGTAAATAATTAATTCATTTCCTTTTGTTTCACAGATGATATATATACACCTGAGGATATTGCCAGACAAATTGGCGTGGATGTAGAAAAACCTTTGGAATATAGTGATACCCGGGAAAAGCCATTTTCTGGTAAGATTAATAAAAAAGACAATACAGCAATTTTTAACAGTTCTGAAAAATCAGGACAATGCCTTTCCTACACAAAAACACCTCCACTGAAGAAGAGAAAATAATTCTTGGTCATCCTCATCAATGCATGTTCTCCTGGCTTCAGGATGGTATTAAGAGAGAGACAAATAAGAATATTGCATGGTCACTACTTAGTATGTGGCATATGTTTGTGACTAAAAATTACCATTGCCAGTGCTTGTTGTATCCTTGTGATCATACAGCCACAATACTGTAAGCATTGATTTTTTTTTTCGTACCTCTAGGTTCAAGATAGCAACCTTCCCACTTATGAGAATGTTTTGTTGAACATTAGGATTGTTAGGAAAATTAGAATGCTAGAATTGTTGCAAAATACCAAGGTTGGAGTCAATAAGCTTACAGTTTCTTTACATGCGCTATACCAAGCTTGTCAGTTTTACTTCTCTTGCAAGTCTTACAGTCATATTTTCAAAACATTCAAAATATTTTTACTGAAAAACAACTTCCCTGAACAAGCCTTCAAAAATAGGCTTCTTGTGTTTCACTTTTCTTTAATCAGCTTCTTAGAAATTTTCTGTTTCAGCTGAAGAGTTGTAGTATAGAGTGTGTTTGCATGCCACGTCTACACAAAAACATACATTTGCAAACACTCTTACACGTAGAGAATTTCTTTGTTTCATTAGCATAACTAAGAATGGAGCTTGCTTTTAGCTGTGCCTTTTTACTGACTTAAAAACTGACTAAACACAAAATATTTCTGATTTTGCCCTTGGATTTTTCAGCTGCAGCTGCTGGTTTTAGTTAGATTTTCCTTTGAAAATATGTTATTAGACTTAAAAACAGAGATACAAAGATATACCTCTTACTAATTTATAAACTGCTGTTTGCTCCTAATCCCTACTGGATTTCCTTTGCACCTAATTTACCTGCACAAAGACAGCAGCCTTGCTTGACAACTGAGTTCTGATGTTTCATCTTTTTAAAGTATGAGAAAGATATGTTACAGTACACAGGAATTAAACTTGATGTGTTAGGGGTCTCTCCTATGAGGCCATGAACCCTCCTTTTTCATGAAGAGTGACAGAGTCAAGGAAATATATTCCCTGTCCAAAGAATAACTGAGACTAAATAAATCCTAATAGTTCACCATGCCACTGTCTTAGCAAGAAGCTAGGTTATTGCAAAATCCCCGAATTCTTGTGTGTCCTAGTTTACAAACTCAGTTAATTAGATTTGGTAGCATCATAGACCATCTTCCAAGCTATTGTGGAAGTAGTAGAAGGGAATGGGGATCCTTGTTTTTTCTAGAGCGTGGAATAGTAGATTCAACTGTGACACACTGTTTTAGCTTGCATGTAACTATTGTGGTTGTGTTGTTCAGAAGATAGAGTAGAAATTACTAACAAGTTAATACTTACACATTTTTTACCCCATAAATACCTCAGACAATCCCATTTCTTACATACGGTCAGGGGGGATGTTAATCATGGGTACTACTGTGTAGTAATATCTAGGGTACAATGACATATATACAAAAATCATTATACTTTTTCAGGTCTTTAGGCATGTTTTTTTTCGTTTCCACCTGGGGATTAAGAATGAATTATGCTATTTTCAAAACCACTAAATCTTCCTGTATTAGATGAGCATTGTTACCTGTCTTGATCTGAGGGATTAAAAAAAAAAGTGTTTTGTAAGTGATCGCAAAAGTCCAAAAGGAAAAGTGAACAGAGAAAGATGGAGATGTTCATGATTGTGTATTGTAAGTGTTTCTAAAAAGGCTTTCCTAAATGAGTCTTTGGATCTGTTCCTTTCTCACCCACAATCGCTCTATTTATAGGGTAAACTAGGGTCTGATAAATAGGTCCTGAGGAACTCTATGTAGCCAGTAACTCAGTGTCAGGCAGCTTGCAGTTTTGTTGACATTGGGAGCATTTTAAGAATTATATTACTGTTAAGGATTTTCTCCTGTTAGGTACAAAAAGTCTTTTGTTACATAAACATGTTGTGCATATCTCCTAGTTTTTTTCTAAGGGAAAAAGTGCAGAGATGAAGAGTGGAAAAAATCTTTTCCTTTGCCTTTCTTTGCGTAATAAAATCCTTTGTAATTGCCTGGAAGACACAAGAAAATGTTCTGTATCAGTTATCAGACTTAGGTTCTCCTTTCAGACCTTACTGTCAAAGGACCCTACCAGATAAATTTAATAGATACTGACTGGAACTGTGCGTTGAAACAGCTTAGTTGGTTGCTTCAGGAGTTTCTAAGACAATAACAGTCTTTAGACATGTCAATCCATGGACTGACAGTGACTTTTTCATTTTTTACTTTAAAGCTGCATAAGATAACATATCCCTAATAATAATTTCCCTTTTGCTACATCTTATGCTTTAAGTTGAGGGTGACCAGTTTTATTAGTTAGAAAGTACAAAAGATCAGGAATTTTGTGAGTAGGATACTGAAGACATTTCCAACTACACTCAGGTGGTGTTTATTGTAGGAAGAAGTATCCTGTTGGCTGCCAAAAAATAACTGTTGACAGAAGTGAGTAACTACACAGAAAATGATTCTCTGAAGCATTTGTACAAAATCCCAAAGGAGCTACATTTTCTTATTGTAAGCTTGGTTTAAAGTTCCATCACGCACACTTCCTAAAGAATTTAAGGCTGAAAATACAACTGTTTTTGGCTCCTTGCTTAACCTCTTTGTTTTTGATAATAAATCAAACACGAAACATTATTTCAGAGGTCGGAATATAACTTGTAGTGGTTTTTTTGATTTTATGGAGTTTGAGGTTAAATAATTAATAACACTGTCCTGTAATGTCATTCAGTAACTGTATCGCCTGGACCTCAGCATCCCCCTATACCTCCTGTCAAGCCTACACCAATGCGAAGAAAACCTCTGCCTCCAAATACCGTGACTGGTAAACCAGGGAGTCCAGGTATCTCAGCCTTTTCAGCACAAATGTTTTATAATGTGTTAGATACTGAACTGACTGGTTGTGTACAGGAGAATTTTATAGTATAGAGTCTCTTTCTTTAATCAAATATGATATCTATAGAAACCAGTCTTCTGGAACATGCATGCTTTGTGTCTTTTTTTCTTAATACATAAATTGTGTTTTCCTTTTGTTTTCCTGATCTATGTAAAAATCATCCATAGTAAGGGAGCTGAAAGCAGAGTAGTATAATGCAAGTCATCCTTTAAGAAGATCAACTGTAAAAACATTTCAATGTCTACTAATAGCATTTGCAGTTATTTAAGGTATGTGTCAGATGGGAGATATCAAATTCCGTGCTTCAATACATACTCACAATTGATAATTCATAAAGGAATTCTGTCCATATGTATGGCACATCCATTAACCACTGCAAATAACTTGAGCTGGGAGGTAGAGGGATATGAGCTTTATTACATGTACAATGAGTTTAACTTCATTTGTGTGCAACAATATTCCTGATTCTCAGTATCGGTGTAAGAGCACTCAGAATCTTTTATATTTCCTATTTTAATTTTATCCTGAAGCTAATATTCAGTATCTTTCTGTGTGTTTTGTTTGTGGATTTGAAATTAGAAGCCAAGGTTAATGTTGTTCCATCTCACTTTGCTTAGCATCATGAGTAATGCTCCCCTCTTCACGTTACTCTTTTTAGTTCACTGGAAATATAAAGGTCTTGGATCTGCTGTATTATCTGTTTGCCTTTTCTGGTTTGTTTCATTTGGGTCTGTGTGTGCTCTTAGGGCAAGGGAGTTGTGAATTTTTTTCTGAATTTTCTTGAAAGCAAAGACTGCCTTTCTGTTTGGGTCTGCTAGGGAAGCCCTTTTTGTCCTCTCCCTCCTTTGCCCCTCTACAAAAAAGCTGGTCCATCTTTGCATCAGCTGACATCCTTGTGAGAAAGCTTACCCCTGTGGCAGGTCTTCTTGCTGGCAATGGTTGGAGGACCTAAATAAATCTTTAGTATTTTGTGCAGCAGATTAGGAGTAAAAATGTCAAAGATGGATGAAACAAGTTGTGTATCTGCTCAACAGCAGAACCAAGATAGAAATGTTGTGTCTGTACTTCCTGTTAATTGGTGGCGTTTCCTTAGTAATAGCTAAAACAGAACGTAAGACATTCAGTCTTAAGCTGTAGCACAAAAAATGTTGACTTGATGCATTTTCTTTTGCTTGTAATGGGATCTATGCTTATTTTCTCCCTTAAATCTCTAATTCATCTAACAGCGTTTTGGAATTCCACCTTTTTTTCCATACACTAGAGGCCAGGTTATGGAGTAGTCAGCAGTTATCATGCCTTCCTAGACATTCAAGATGGAATAAATCAGTTAGATGATCTGGTCCTTCCTTGTGGTACCAGTAGTAGATTTTCCTTTTTCTTTGTTTCATAGTGTTTATCCAGCTAAGTTTTAAACATCGTATGAGTTTCTTCTAGTTCCCTGGAGAGATCGTTCCACAGCATTAACAGGAAAAATTTGCTTCAGTGTTCTTCTTGGATTTTCCCTTTCATAATGTTGTTCTGTTTCTCTTTCTTATTAACATTGTGATTAATTCCTTACTTGTATCTTTCCTACTCATCCATTAGATGAGTATTATGGAAAGGTTTCTATGCAGACATTAAAAGTCTCCTGAATGGGAAAAAAAAAAAGGAAGAAAGTTCTAAAGCCTTTGTCAGTCTGGACTCTAGTGAGAATCTTAATAAATTTCCACTTTTATCCCTACCTTCCATTTTTTTGAACTTGGTTCATCAACATTCTGCCTTCAGTCACCATGTTCTTCGTGTCATATGTGCAGGGAAGGTATATTATGTGGTTCTTGGCTTTTTGGAGGTGAGATTTCACAGTCATGCAGTGGTTGTCTGGGATGTTTCCAGGTTTCTATTAGTGACTTCAGCTGTTCTGTCTTGTGAAGAAATGTGTTCTGTTATTCAAGCAACAGAAATGTTAATGTTGGTTATTTTGTGTCCTTTTTACCAGTCCGTGTTTAATAAACAAGTCATGTTCTAGCTGACTGAAGTTCTCAAAGACGATCTCTAAATAGCAAAGAATTTTCTTACCAGACTTCAGGAGTAGGTTATATTGGCAATAAGGACAACTCAGAATTTTCCTACACCCAACTGGAAGCTGTTGAGTAAGTTTTGAGGGGAACATCATAGTTTAAAAGAAAGCATGTGCCCACTTGTTTCATGAGTCACTCATCAGAAATCTGAGTTCTGTTAAAAGAATGAAATAGCTTTTTGATTTTCTAAATAGTGAATGCCTTGTTGCCATAAGCTTCTCCTTCTGTTGCTATAGCTAAACCTGCTGGACCAACAACGCCTGTGAGGACAGGAATGCCATATAAGACACCAACAGCTTTTGCGACTCCAGAGTATTATGGTGAGCATAATACAGACAGTTCTGGTTTTTTGTTTTTTTTTAAAATGAACATGAAGGTTTCCTTTTATCTCTTGCTTCCCTTTCCTAAACTATATTGATGCACTATGTATTTAATATAAGAAATATATCTGTCTGAGGTGATTCTGATTTCTGTTATGCCACTTTGACTTTTGTAACTTGGCTGAATTCATCTGACTGTCTTCTGATGCATATCTTTGTAAATGAGAACATGATGGCTCTTCTGTCTTCCCAGAAATAAATACGTACTTAGTAGGCTTTCAGTGCTATTCAGGGTCTACTTTAAATCTGTGAAAGGAGTAGATAAGACACTTCTTTTCCTGAACATTTCATTTCGCATAGGACATAAATTTAAATTATTACTTGACAGTGGCTGACAGTGCTCAGGGTGGTTGTGATATCCTACTAGCTATCTGATCAATATGCAACTATTTAGATTTAAAAAAATGCAATAGGATAAACATAATGGAGAGTTGGTAATTAGTCCTTTATTAAATTTGGTAAGAGTAAGATATAAATTCAGATCTAAATCTCCTCCAAGTGGCATACAGGACTGGGATGTGGGGAGGGTATGCTTAGAATTAATTTTTCAGACGAAATGTGCAGCTCTAGATATATTGTCATAAATGATCCTCTTGCTACTTTTCCTAATTTATAGTAACACTGAAATTATTGTCTCCTTATAATGATCATGAACTCAGGATGCTAGATATATGAGAAAAAAAGAAAGCTTGCGCTGAATATATCACGTGTTCTGTCCATTAATGTCCATTTTAGTATTTGTATCGAAGGGAAGATTCTGTTCAATATAGTGGCTATTTACCACAACACTGATGTTAGGAATCCTGAGTGCTCTAGCACATTTTTGTTTACAAGCATGTTTGTGTTCAATTTCTTTCAAGTTTTGTGGAAGCTGTACACTCTGAAGAGAATTTGTGATGTCCTTGTCACTATTTTTGGAGAAGTTTTCATATTCTCTGAATATGAAATGAGCTCTAAGTTAATGGCCAGTACAGTGCAAAAAGTTGTTTTTAAAAGGTCTAAAGTACACTTTGCATATATTGCATGACCTGAATCCAGCAGCAGTCGTGAATTCTGTCATTTTGATTATGGCATTCTTTATACTGTTAGGTACGTATGGGGTTTACTTAGCATCACAGCCAAAATGGAATCTTTAAAAGGAAAAAACAGATCTGGCATCAAAGGTCTACTGTGGAGGAACTTTACCAGGGATGATTTAAAATGCCAAATGAACTGTGAGATGCTGCAGTTCTAACACTGAAACTTCATATTTATTGCAAATTGAATTATAACTATGTCTCCTTACAGTTGATGCAACTGTCTTCAGTTCAAGTCCTACATCAGAAACAGATTCTTCAGGCAAACCAAGGTACCAAGGTAGGATTTTAATAGCTATGGTATTTCTGTTTGGGGGAATACATGGGAAGTGACCCATCTTGCATCAGAATTACCTTGTTTGGTTATTTGAAGGCCAAAACTTCATTTGATTCTGTTCCACTTCAGTCAGGTGAAAGGACTCTATGGAGGGTCAGGATCATCAGCATGTTCTTGGCTATACTTTACACCTATTCTGCTTTCTTTCCTGCTACAGCCTCCTAGTTTACAGTCTAGCAGGCAGACATGTTGTGGCTGTTTCTGTGCCAGCAGAAGTACAACTGCACGCTGTTCTCATTCCACCAAACCCAATGGAAATCTTTCTGTGGTCTTGTAAGCATACCTGGAAAGGTATTGCCCCAATACCAACACACCTTACCATAAGGGATATTTACCCATAATGTGTGCCTCACCTCTCATTCCAGACTGTGCACATTCAGGTAGTCTAGTAGTACATATATTAGACTAGATAATGAAGTAGTCAAGTTACTGCTGTTGTGGTAGTCTAGAGAGTTTAGCAAGGTAAGACGACAGGAAGAAGTGCTTCTGTACCAAAAGATTTGTCAGTTTATGTCTCTGAAGACACTGTCTTGCAAGAAGTTACCGGTCACATCTGATAGAAGTTAGAATTTTAGACCTAATGTGTTTGTCTGCAGTAATTTTCTTTTCCAGATTTTGATGCAGGATGCAAGATGTTTTGCCTCAGGTTTGTTTCAGGGTTTGATCCTGTACCACTGAAAATGGTTGAGATTTTGACAGCCACTTTAGAAACTGCTAGTTTAATGATGGAATTACTCTGTGCTAAACTTGTTACTCTTTTTGGTGAAGTGATGGGCATTACATCTTTATATTAGCATAGCACCCAAAAGCTGCAAATAGGATTGTGGTGTTACTTTACTATATAAAGTCTGAAGTTAATTGTCCTACTTTATGACAAAATTTAATTCTTTAGAATTATTTCACAGTGCATGTCACTCACTAGTACCTAAACATTGATTTTTCATCAGTGGTGCCCAGCGATGGAAGAGGGTGAAGGCAGTGCAGATTCCAGGTCTAACAACAAACAAACAAACAAAAACCAACAGGCAGCTTAGGGAAGAATATTGAATATATAGTTTTCATTCTTAAACATTTGTGTTTGATTTTGACTTGTACAGATTTTTGCTTCAGTCTCTGAGCTGGAAGTTGTATGATTGGTGGAATGGCATTGACGTTTTGTTAAAAACATTGTACTGAATAACAGCTCTTTCTTATTGCACTTAGCCCCTCATGTCAAGTACATGAAGAAAGATGATGATGTGCCTTGCTCTATCACAAGCTCTCTTGAACATTTCCCTCAAGAAGAGGCTAGCATCAAGGAAGAACCTACCCGTCCTCCACAAAATCCTCCAACCAACCTCACCGTGGTGACTGTCGAGGGCTGTCCAACTTTCGTCATATTGGACTGGGAAAAACCAGACAACGACACTGTTACTGGTTGGTTTGATTTCTTCCTTCCATTGTATCAGAATACAGTATTTCTAGCTTATTTTTACTTTGACAGTGGTTTTATGCCATTAAAAAAAAATACTTTTGTCTCAAAGGAGTCTTACACCCCAGTGCTTTTATTCCATGCTGCTGTCAACTTCAGTACGAATAAGAAAATGCTACTAGATTAGGACAAGATTTTCTCAACTATATAATTAGTGTCTGTGATGACACGAAAAGATACTTAAGAAATATGACTGTATCTTCCCTTAATTTCTGGTTTCTCTGTTTACTGTACGTAAGCAAAAAAAAAAAAAAAATTTACAGCCTGTCTGGTAAGATCTTGTCAAGAAGTTCCAGCAATGTGACAGTACTCTTTATTATATAGTTGCATACACATAATGCAGACGTCTTTCTTGCCTTGATGTTTTTGATCAGGGAGCCAGATACAAAGAAA
Source organism: Anseranas semipalmata (assembly GCA_013399115.1). Lineage (NCBI taxonomy): Eukaryota > Metazoa > Chordata > Aves > Anseriformes > Anseranatidae > Anseranas > Anseranas semipalmata. The sequence continues at coordinate 43,030 of VXAA01002949.1, forward strand.
GTGTCTGTCTGGTAGGTCAGTAGAACTCTGCCAGCATGTTACCTGGTGTACCCATTGTAAGGCCACCAAGTTCTCTTGTGTTTAAAAGAATCTTCTTGTTTGTTTTCATTTCAAATGAGTATATAGACAGGTAAGCATGCAGGAAGACCACTTAAAATTTTTCTGTCGTCTTCTGTATATCAACACAAACTTACCAGAAATGAATATGAAAATTTTGGTTCTTCTGTACTGTCAGGATAATGGCTTTCATTTTTACCACTGTCATAAAAGAGAACTTTGATTTGCAAAACCACTGGCTCAGTCACTGCTGTGGCCAAACTGATTTGGCTGTGTTAGTTTACAAGTGAGTAGAATAGGTAAGACTAGGAACTGTGAGGAGGAAGATTTGATCACTGGCCATTCACTTTAGCATGTAAGTGGGATGTTTTCAGAAGTTGCTGTATATGCATGTCATGAGAGTGAAGAGGTATAACGGTGACTGTCACAAGCTCTCTTCCCCACATTAATCCTTCCTTGATTCTCTAGAAATAATTACCAGGTTCAGCCTCCATTCTTTCTTGCTCTTCCCACAGTTTTGGAAAATAATAAATGCGGGTCTGAAGGGACACTCAGAACAAAAATTAGCCTGCACCTTTTTCTTCTGAGAAAGAGGAAGAAAGTTGCCCCTTCTGCTGAATTAAAAGGGTATAGGCTAATAAAAAGTACCAACAAGAGAGAAGAATGATTACTTGACTTGTCTTCCGTGATGTGTTGGAAGAAAAGCGTGAACTTATTCCTAGCCTTAGTATTAGGCTGAGAAGAGTCTGTCTGTGAATATTCCCCATTCTAGGCCGTTCAGCAGTGCCTCGTTTTTTCCAGGGAAAACCCTTCTTGTTGCTGTTGTCATTCGGAGGCCTCCTCCAAAGACCTGTCCTTAGCTTGATTAGATCAGATAACTTGCTAGTTTTCATTTTTTTTCTTGGAAGTAGACCTGTTTTTCTTGAGTATGTTAATGAGCCCACTGCAGCTCAACCATTTCAATTGCAGAAATAGAAAAACAATTCCATTATAGCTGGAAAAACTGTCAGCATGCATCATGTAATGCTGAAAGAAAGGCCTCATTGCCTTCTGATACAGTTTTATTTCCTTTCTTTTTTGCGCCTGTCGCAAAATACAGAGCAAGCAATGCACACTGTTTTTTCTGAGTCTTTGGGTGGAAACGCTTACTCTGTTCAGTTGTAATCAGTATTTGTGAAAGTTAACTATCTATGAGTCTCTTCTAGAAGACTATTCTTTGATAACTGAGACACCTGGCATATCCTTCCTTGTTCTGGGAAAGGAAGTTAACTTCTGCAGAATATATGAATAATATTCATTTTGCTTCACCAAGAGAAACTTTCGTTTTTGTTCTAGATATCTTCCTTTCTAGAGGCAACAACTTTCCCATAAATACTATTTTGACTCTTTTTAAATTCAATATATGTAAACCAAAATGTTTGAATTATGTGGCTTACAAATATTCCCATTGATTTTTTCTCCTTCATCGTAACTTCAAAATTATTACTCCATTAATGACTCATCTAAGGACATTTTCTGAATTCGAGAGAAGTCAATGAATCCCATTTTCTCAAAAAGGTGATTACTTCATATTGGCACAAGTATGATATTACTGGTTTAGACAAACTTAAATCAAGTTTTCTGACATCTCCTTTTATTTTTGTATTTTTGTACATGTTTTTTCAATGTTCTGATTTGGGCATCACATCTTTATTTTTAATACACAGTTCAGATAGAACTGTGGAAACAGTGTAATTTGTTGAGCTTTTTTTTCTTTTAAAGATTACTTTGGTTGACTTTTAGCTAATATGTTGCATGAGGGTTTTCATCGTATTGGCTATTACTAAAAACAAAATTGTACTTAGATATGGAAAGATCTGACAAATAATAACCAAAACAGTGATTAAGCTTACCTCCTTGTTTTCATAAAGGCTGCAAATGTCAGGGACCAGGACCTTTTTGCTTGTGTTCTGCTGCTCCTGTTGTGTTGCCTCACAGATGTAGGGCAGTGTGTTCTCTAGTCCACTGAGGATCATTGTTAATACACAGTAACAAGCACGTACTGGATGCACTCCAGTAGTTCTCTGTGTGTGTGCATGTAAGCAGATGCCTATGCACTTGTTGTGTTATTCTCCAACTTGAATGAGTTAAAAAGTTCAAATCACATGACTTGGGAGTGGCAGGAGGCAGATAGATTGAATTCCTGTAAAGCTACCTACTCATTCTCTTTCTGGATGTTTGTAAGGCAGTGGATATCCAGCTTCTCTCCCATCCTTAATAATAAACGTCATTTCTCTAATGAGGCTTACTTGTGATGAATAAGGGCTTTTCCTTCCCCCCCGCCACCATGGTTTACTGAGTCCTTGGTGACTATGTAGGAAAGGGTCTTTGTTTCCAAAAAGGAAATGCACAGAGAGAAAACACAGATACGTTTTACACAAATACATATGAACTATCAGTGCTAATGTCTTCAGTCCTTGCATCTGGATCACATTTGAACAACTGATCTAAAGTAAAAGCCCTCTTTTTGTCTGTTTTTGTTTCGTTTGTTTGGGTCAGGTCCCTGAGTTTGTTTTTAACAGTCAGTGTTCTTTTGCTGTTCCTGGGTGACTTCTGGGGGCAGACTTCTGAACATGGAAAGTTTGAAATCTTCAAAATCAGCAGTAATTCTTTTCTTCATGCTGACTTTCTGATATACTCTTAAACATATTTTAAAGTTTCACGTTGCTCCATATATGCTCCAAATAACTGAGTCTGTTATAAGATATGATATAAAAAGACCCTGTGTAGTGGTCCCTTTGGAAACTATTATAGCAAATAATCTAAAATCCACATGTGCATGTATGTATGTAATTGCTTAGACTGAATGACTGGTTTAGAAGCTTGGAATTATACAACATTTTTTTTAGGGCTGCTTTGCACTCTCACTTAATTGCATTGTATTATATAATTTACCCCAGTGGTTTTGATGCCTGCTTTTTGCATAGAAGAGTGCAAAGAAAGCCAGAGTTGAACAATCAAAGTCAAAATAAGGTCAGTTTGTGTGTGCGCTTGTGCACGCGCTCATTTTCATACCCAACTCTTAACAGATACTAGGAGAAAGAGAACCTGAGCGTCCAGCAACACTTATGAGAATTTTATTCCTTTTCAATGCTGAATTTCATTGCAGGAGATGTTTTATCTTCCTGTGTTGGCAACAAACGGATCTACTTGTGTTGGGAAATATTACCAAAAAAATGCAAAAAAGTCCTACAGCTTGCTAGCATTTAGTTAAAAACTTGAAAATTAATACTGTCATGAGGAAAAAAAAAAAAAGGAAAGAAAATAGTTTTCTAGAGGTTTCGTGGCTGTTCATAGGTAGTCTCTCTCTTTATCGTTACAGCATAATACATGCTTTATTCCACTGTGCTGTAGATCTAAACTGCAAATGTTCTTTGAAAATGTGGTGCTATGCTAACTTACAATTAGCAAAATTGCATTTGGGATTATAGACAGTTTTTAGGAAGGCGAAAGGAAGGGGCTTGGGAGGTTGTGAATTTCTTTGCGATGAGAGGAAAATTAGCAATATACTCAGTGTTTTTATTAGAAGAGGTTGTGAATTGTGTTGGAGTTGTGAATCATGTCAGAGGATGCATGCTAGACAGAGACTGTATCTTGGATATGGTTATGATTTTTTTGAAGGAGTATCTTCTTCCCAAACATCTGGGGTTATTTCCCTGTTCAGACTATGGTTTGCACTTGATGGTATATTCCAATGAGATGAAAAGAAAGTAGTAAGTCTCTATAAATAATATAAATACAAAAATAAACAAAATTACTTTATTCTAAACTGACAGATTCCCTTAGTGCACAAGCAAAATTAGTGGGCAGTTTCCTGTGGAAATCTTAAAAACTTATTTTAAGTTAATCAAGGTTCAAGCATTTAGAAACTGTACGTTCATCTTTGATGCTTCGTTATTCAAACTGAAGGATACTTAAACTTACCTGTGTTCAGAACTCTGTCAGTAGTGTACCTTTGGGCAGAGGTGAGATGTTGAGTATCCTCTGTCAAAAATTGAATTATGAGAAAAGATAAGAGGCTACTCACTCAGCAATCTGTAATTGGAATTCTAAGGAGTTTTCCTTTATTTTAGAATACTGATGTCCAGACTTGTTCACGTAAGATGTCCATACAGCCTGTTAGACAGTTGGAGTGGAAATCAGATGAGAAAAGGGAGAGCAATGAAGAAGCTCAAGTGAGTGCTATTATTTAAGCAAATTGCTCTTTACTGTAATTTTCCAGAGTACGAGGTTGTGTCAACTGAAAATGGAGCAAGTGATGGTGAAAAGGAGAAGTCGATTATCACTACAAATCAAACCCATTCTACCGTGGAAAACCTAAAACCTGACACAAGGTAAATAAATAAAATGATTTTCTAAATTAATCCAACTAATTTAGATTGTCAGCTGTCTGCCACTTCAAATGATAATATGTTATATGTAAGAACAGTTGCTTCAAATAAATAAATATATGCACACACACATATGTACATGTGTAAGACCAAATTGGTTTTACTCCTGCTCTGATAGGAAAAAGGTATGCTTTGGTTTTGCTTTCTTTTAAGTTAACAGATAAGATGAATCTGAGGACTCTATGAAATTTCCAAGAATATATGTATGGTCTGGACAAACTGCAAAAGTGACCTGTTCTATCTGAAACATTAACAGTTAAATGTTAAAAAAAAAAGTGCTGTTTTTTATCAAAAAAATCTCTTGATGAATTTTGCAGATGAAGAAACAAGATAAATACAATAAGTATTAACCTGATGTGTCAGATCAAGATTTATATGTACAGTTTTCTCTCTCTGAGGTTTAAGGATACTCAGCACACAGGCATAGGATCCTTGACTAGTAGATATATGTTCATTCAACTACTGGAATGTGTGTTAGGCCACTGTATGAAGCCTGTCCATTGCATAGCACCATGGAGAGGAAAGACACATTGGGCCTGTATATGCCAGATTTCTGTCAGTATCTTGAAAGAGCTGGCAAGTTAAAAATGTGTCAGTGAATTCTGGTTGATGGTTACCTCTTGGGCAACTAGGCCAAATTATCATTATCATTCAGTTAAAAAAATCTCATAAAAAAGTATTCCTTTTTCTTTGCGGTAAGATTCAGAGCAAAAAGCACTGTCCTGTGTTTTGTGTTGCTTATTGATTGCATCAGAAAGTTAGTGAATGACAAGTTGTTTTATTTTTTCCTGTAAGACCATTTGGCTTTGGTAACTGGATTTGGTAATGGATTTTTCCATTTCAGATAGATTGCCCTTTTCTACTACTATCATTAAACTGGTAACACAGCACAAAATTCTCTTTAGGACCCATCGTAAACCTTAAATTTAGGCAATATGTGGATTAATCTGGCACATTGGTTCTTAACTTACCTACTTGTGACCGGCAGCTTCTAGGAGGAATAAGGAACTGTTGCAGAAAGTGGAGGGGAAGTGGAAAAGAAAGGCTAAGCAAATTGGGATACCCAAAGAGAACTTCTCTGAGAGACTCCAAAACTCAAAAGATGGGCTAGAATGGCTGTGTATTGCATCACAGAATCACACAGAATCACAGAATATCCCGAGTTGGAAGGGACCCATAAGGATCATTGAGTCCAACTCCTGGCACTGCACAGGTCTACCCAGAATTTTAGACCATGTGACTAAGTGCACAGTCCAAACGCCTCTTAAATTCAGACAGGCTTGGTTATTTCCTAAAGGCACATTGCTTGTGAAAGGGTGAACTGCAGATATGTCATGACGTGTCAGTTATAATATGTTACCAATACAACTGATGCTGGAGATGAAGCATCAGTTTACTCAATCTCATCAATTGAAGAGGCTTAGAAGAGACAGCAAAACAACAGATTTCTGGAGAAGCAGCTGAAGAAGGGCAGTGGGCACTGCTGTTGTGTTTTCATTTTTGCTTTATGGTCTGCTTTGAAATGATACAGTTGCATCCTTGGAAATAACTGTGTGTTATTAATGAGACTGTCTTCCATTACACACTCAATTTGGTCATGTCACATATGGTGACAGAAATGGGATGAATTGATTAAGAGTAGAAAAGGCATAGAAGCAACGTGAAGTCCTGGATTCTGAGAGTAATGTCCAGGTGGCCAAAAGAGAAAAACATTTTTAGACTGCTGTTTTTTCAGAAAGGAAGCAAGATGGAGGCAGGTGGACCCAGCTGGAACCATTGGAAAGGTCATAAGGAAGACAGAAGCTATGGGAAGCAGATAAGATGGTTTTTAACTTTAATTTGTGACAATTCTGCCAGTCCTATGAGAGGACTTCTGGGTTTTGGTGAACAACAGCAGACCAGACACCACAGAGAAAAGCTATCTTTTGGAGTGTGGATTTTGTTAAAACAAGCTAAATACGAGATCAACACTAACTGGTAGATGATGACTTAGGACATAAAGGGATAACTTTTCCTGATGGGATTATGGCTGTAATCCCCACTCCCCCAGCCCTAAAAAGGAAAGACTAAAAGTCTTTCTGGATTCAGGAGGCTATCATCTGAAATGGAAAAGGTTTGATATAAATTGCAGTGGTGTCCCTTCGGTCCAACAGGATTTCAAGGAGGTTAAGTCCTCAGAGAGGCTCTGTTTGATTAAACTCCCATTTCAAAATGTGCTTCCTAATTTTGAGGACGCCCTGAGAGCTTTGGCGGAAGCACAATAAATCGTTACTGTTGCCATTTGAATCCAGGCTTCTGGGTGCATTAAATTCAGGGAAAATAAGAAAGGGATTGAAGACAACTGGCGTCATGTAGACAGCGTCAGTGTTGCAAGGAAAGGCAAATGTCCATAATAAAGGTCTCCTATCTGTCAGGAGCCGATTGCTCACTAGATGAAGTAAATGAACCAGTGGATAGAGCTGACTGAAAATAGGAGGAAGAGAGACAATCAAATACAGCTGAATAAATTAATTAACAGAGTGCCTGAAATGTCTGCAAATTCATCAAGTAATACATTAAATCTGGGCAGCAGATTTTTCCATAACTGGCCTTAAAGAAAGAGCTGTAGAAAAGGTGGAGCTGGAAAAGAAACTTGGTGGAGAAAAAGAAATCCCTCTTGCAAAGGACCAAATTTACAAAACTACCAGCAAGTATATGGAAAGAGATGGTCAGTAGCAGAAGGTGGATTAGCTGGGAAAGAACCTCTTGGCCCTGAAACACTTTGGAGAAGCTGACAAGCTGAATTTGAGATTCTAGTTTTTCCATCTTTCCTGAAGCCATCAGTGATGCTGTGTCAATCCTATATGCTGCTCTGAAGGTTCAGTGCCTCCAAAGCTGAAGAAAGTTCAGGATGGATCTGATCTGGGCAGATCTAAATGAAGACTTTCCGAAACAATAAACATGATTGTGAACATGTTATCTCAGTCTCTATGGGTAAATTTTAACCAGAAAGTTCCTACACCAGGAAATTACAGTTCAAGCCTGTAATTCTCCAGATGTTTACTCTTGAGGAGTAGTACATGACAAAGATGGTGTGCAGTCCCATTGCCCAAGATCTGTTGTCCTGTTGAGGTAAAACAGGTACGATATGTTGGTGCCTGGCCAGAAGCTAAAGAATTATTTGCCCACATCCAGGAGGAGTGAAGCAAGACAAACGACTCTTCAATGTGAAGTGGGCAGAGCAAGCATCAGGGGAAAGCTGCGTATATCTGTGCCTGCCAGATCATGCTGTTTGTTTCCTTTTCTCTTTTACATTCTTCTTCCAAACAGATCATACTGTTACACCTCTGAAAAGTTCTGCGGTAAGCCAGACACCCCTCCTCCTTTAAGGAAGGCAGCTTTTAAAGATGAGGAGCTAATGGCCAGACTTGGAATATTTAACATAATAATTTATAATAATAAATAATAATATTTAACGTTTGGACTGTGTCAGGAAGACAGTCTCAATGAGAACTGTGAGAGTCTCTTGAAAAATTGCATGTGTGACTGCAGCTCTCAGTAAATACAAACATGGGAGTTAAATGGGATACAAATTTCTCTGAAACAGAGGATTATCAAGTAGTATTCTGTGTGTCCATTTACCTGAGAAGTGACTAGATCCAGAAAAAAATGTATTGGCCAAAAGAGAAAATGAGTTCTAATTTGCAGTACAGTTATCAAGTATTTGTTTTTTACAGATTCATACCATGTTAATATGGAAATGAAGAACCTTCATAGACATACAGCAATGTGTGAGGGTTACTTTTAAACAAATGAAGTTGTATATGTTAAGGCAGTTTCTCCTATCTCTTGTTTGTCTTGTAATAGATATGCCAGCTTTATGCCTTCTTGGTGACTTGATTGCAAGACATCTAGACTCTGAGATGAGAGTAGAACTTGAAAATATGTCTGAATGTAAGGACGTACACCCTTTAAATAAATTTGGAGCATAGTCATCTGCTTTCAAACAAAAGTGCTTGATAAAAAAAAAATGGTTCTAAAAACTCCTGTACAATTTGATTTTGTTGGAGCACTAAGATTTCTGCACCTTTTGCCAAAGAAAAGGAGCATTGTATCTGTTCCATTCTGTCATATTAAGGCATGCCTGACAGTGGCATTTATTTAAAGAAGTTTTACTTATAGGACAAGTACATCTTTTTCACCTGGAGATTTGCCAAACGCAGTGTTTGCAGTATTTCATTATCACATCTTAGAAAGCTTATGGTAGTTTTAGCAACATGGAAAGTACTAATCATGATATCCATTATTTGATTGGTCAGAGTTTTTGAAACTGCTGCTGTTCCTGGCACTAAGCTGTTATCTGGCTCCAGATACTCTGAATCTAGATTTCTATTTAGTTTCATCAAATGTTTTGCTTTTGATATTAACTTTTACCTGAAATCTCTCAAAACACATTGTATGGTTATGTTATGTGAGCTAGATAACTATATATACTTCTTACCCAGATAGTTATATCCAATTAACTGGTGCTTGAAGAGGAAATCTTTCTCTTGTTTTACAAATGTCTTCTGCATAAGTGTTTCTGTTACAGATGTGCTTCTGTGAGCTAATAATCACATACACACTGCTGTCGATTTATAACTTTGTATTGCAGCTAGCTTTTATTATCCTTCTTATTATTTTCAAGAATTTTAGAGTAGATTCAGATCAGTCAGTTCTCTGTTCATTATCACACACTAAATTTTTCTGCTCTTAATATTTATCCTTCAATTAGTCCTTCCTGTTAAATGAGTGAAATAGCCAAATTCCATTCATCCTCCTTTCTTCTAGTTAAGCTGAATCAAGTACTGAACTACTCAATCTTTACTCTGTCATTCAAGCACTGAGTGTCTATGTGCTTGTTGATGAACTCTGAGCAACCTAATGTAGTTTTTAAGTTGGCCCTGCTGTGAAAAGGGTTCTGGACCAGATGACTTCCAGAGGTCCTTTCCAACCTAAATTACTGTATGATTTTATCTAAAGTGGGTGGTTTCTGATCTTGTTAATCTCAGCTTTGCCCATTTTCTTTAATGCACGCTGAGGTATTTTTATATGTTACTACAAATGTCATTCATTTCTTAGCAAAGAAAAATGAGAGAAAAGGATGTTCTAGTATGCACTAAGCTGTCAGCTTAATTTTTGTCCTCCACATGGAAATTTCACAATTGTTATGCTGAGAGCAACTCTCTCAGTGTTTTGAGAAACGTACCATCTACTCTACTTGGAAAAGAGTCAAAGCTAAAACACAAGACCCATCTTTTTGGTCAAAGCAATTACGGTCTAGCTTCCAAGCAGTCATTTGAGGAATGAGATCTGTAATATTCCATCTAACTTGTCATACAGGTCTCTTGTTTTTGTTTATGCCCCCATTTGAACCCCTGTTTTCATTGGCATACCTAGGACAACATTCTTTTTGCTCTTTATCTGTTCTCAGTTTTACACTAAAAACTGCCCTTAAACAAAGAAAATATTGCAGTAACTTCTCCTATGACAATAGTCATGCAAGATCTGCCATGCGTGAATCTGTCAAAGTAAGGTTATTCAGAGTTTTCAGCATTTCTTTCCCTAAGATGCTTGCTTGTAATAAACCTGGAGAGGCCAGACAGAGAAATGGGCTTACTGTGATTTTTGTTTCCTTCATTCTATTTCCTGTGTACTAATGATGGTGTTCATCTGCATCTTCTCTTTCATTAAGATCAGTTTCACTGTCCTGCAGCTTTTTCATGGACCTTTCCTAGTGTAGAATATTAAATACAGATGTTGTTTGGTGTTTTTTTTTTTCTTCCAATTCTATTTTCTCAATTCCAAAGGAATTTTACGTTTGTTTTTTTTAATAGCTTTGGAGTTTTCTGACTTCTTAAAATTGATTTATTTTTTCAAAGTCTCCCAATCATCTGATATAGTATCATTTTTACTTTGCTATTTCTGCTGGTTCCTCTGCCAAAATATGTAGGTTTTTTTTTTTCTATGTATCCCTGCCCTATCTTGAAATATTTTTTTAATTAGGTGTATATTTCCTCTTTCATTCTGGTGGTTTGTTTAAGGGCAATTAAGTTCATAGAACATACCACTAGTGTCCAGGAAACTTTGCAACACTATTTTCTATACAAGCCTTCAAAAAAGAGTCTGAATATTGTTGAAAACAGTTCTCATGCATGTTTGCATTGGCAGTAATTGGAAGGTAATAAAGGAAAATATGAAGGCTGCAGTTCTGCTGTATTAGTCAGAGATGTGCCAAATAGCCCTGGGGAAATTCAGGTAGTCATTAAAATAGGGGATGTGACTATCCCCCCGGTCTACTGGTGAAATTTTTTAATCCAAAAAAGTATTAGTAATAAAAAGCCTGTGATGCTTGCATTTCATAGATATGTAAAACTTCCTTTTAGGTTCTGGTCCTTTGCCTGGTTAAGTAGTTTGGTAATTTCAAATATACTTTTCTCCTTTTTAAGTACATTTGGAGTGGTCTCTTTGGACTTTTGGTTTAGATTGTGTCTCAAGGTAGAGTGTGTTTCCAGCCATGAGGTTTCTTGTGGACTCTAAATAGCAGGAAATGTAAAAACAGAATAAAACAAATAATAATCATAATTATAAAAACACACAAAAACACCAAGCAAACAAAAAAACAAAACTGTAAAGTAAAGGTGAGATGTGTAGAATATATGAATGTGCCAAACTGTTTTTATAATGTGGTAGATGGCTTCCTTCAAAAGCTTTTTTCATATGTCTTTAAGGTATGAAACAAAAAAGAGGACATCGTTATAAGATACTCAAAGACCATACCAAATCTTCAAATTTCTACTGAATTATAGAATCACAGAATGGTTTGGGTGGGAAGAGACCTTAAAGACCATCCAGTTCCACCCCCCCTGCCATGGGCAGGGACACCTCCTACTAGACCAGGTTGCCCAAAGCCCCATCCAACCTGGCCTTGAACACCTCCAGGGATGGGGCATCCACAGCTTCTCTGGTGCCTCACCATAGTAAAGAATTTCTTCCTAATGTCTGTTCTAAAACTTCCCTATTTTAGTTTAAAGCCATTACCCTTTGTCCTGTCACTACACTTGCGGATAGAGTCCCTCCCCAGCTTTCCTATAGGCTCCCTTTATATTGGAAGGCCCCTGTAAGGTCTCCCCAGAGCCTTCTCTTCTGTAGGTTTAATAACCCCAGCTGGCAGCTTTTTATAAATTTATAGGCATTAATTCATATGTAACTGCTCATGCCATTATTTAACATTATCTAGTATTGTTTGGCATTGCAGTTAGTACCCAAAATGTGCTAACCACATAGAAGAGAAAAATCTCCTGATGCAGGTAGCTTAGATTTTGTAAATAGCAAGGGTCAAGAGACGAGAACTACAGTGAAAGCTGCAATGGTGTTAGGATAGGAATATGAAGATTACAGAAAAAGGCTGGAGTTTTTTGTACTCTATTACAAAACTAACATTTTTGTAATAAGTTGCTGCCAGGGTTCACATGTAAGCACTGCCCATTTCTTTTGGCTCTTCTTCCAACCTAATTAGGAGAAAGACTCCTCAAACAAGCTCAGTACTTTTTTTTTTTTTTTAAGAAGATGTTTCCTTCTCTTAAACCTAGTTTTGTTTGCTATCTGTGATCACACTGCTGTGCAAGCACACTCTGCAGAGACAGAGAATCTCAGTACATTAAGACAGTCCTGCATAATTGTCATTTAACCACCAGCATCTCTCCAGCTATTGACCTGGTGTCCCAGGACTGTACTCAGCTCCTCTAGTCCTCAGTATTATGATGAAAATCTTTCTTCAGCTATTTTCAGTTCTGCAGTCTTCCATCTTCTCCTTTTGCATGATTTGAAAAATGCAGGAACAGTTACATCTGCCAAAGTTCCATGTGGAATAGTGATTTCCTATGGTGGAAAAATATGCTCTGCACAGTAATTACTGTTAAGTCAAGTCCATTTAATCTGCACAATGACTTTTATTGTCTTTTGCAGTATGGGAGGATTTGGGAGGCCTAGTCTTTTCCCAAGTGTGTAGGATGACAGTCTTAGAGAGCTTAGAGGTGTGAGAGATGTTAGATTGCTACATATATTGGGTAGCAGATTTTTTGGCATCAGGGGTGCACAGATATAAAGATGGCATGTAAGCTGCAGTGTCTTGTGAATATCAAGTCTAGCTATGATGTAGACATGGGATAATCATTACACAGCTTTCCTATTTCCCTTTATTAACTTTGTCCTACATACTTTCTTGAACCTCTAAGCAATTTTGCCCTTCCTTGTACCTTGTGTTGGAAGTTTGTAAGATTGCAGCAAGTACCCTTATTTTTACACCATTTTAATTTTATTGTCATAGAGTTACAGAATGGTTTGGGTGGGAAGGGACCTTAAAGACCATCCAGTTCCAACCCCCCTGCCATGGGCAGGGACACCTCCCACTAGACCAGGTTGCCCAAAGCCCCATCCAACCTGGCCTTGAACACCTCCAGGGATGGGGCATCCACAGCTTCTCTGGGCAACCTGTTCCAGTGCCTCACCACCCTCATAGGAAAGAATTTATTCCTAATGTCTGATCTAAATCTGCTCTCTTTTAGTTTAAAAACATTATTCCTTGTCCTGTAACTACACTTCCTGACAAAGAGTCCCTCTTCAGCTTTTCAGATCTTCCACCTGACACACAAAAAAGAAGACTTTGTATGGTTTTCCATGAAGAGAGCCACACCATGGTTTTAAAATTAGTCAGATCTGTACACTCTCTCACACGATGAGCTCAGTCTGACTTTACCTTTCTCTCCATTTCAGTTTTCAGTCAACTAGTTAAATTCTTTTAGTCTTCAAAAGCGGTTGTTTCTTGTTCTTGTACTGTTCCTGCCACTGCTACTGTTTTAGATGTGAATGTGGCAGAGGAAAAGGAGGCTGTGATGCTTGGCTACCCATGAAAACACCTGTCACAAAACTGGTGAATTGTGTATATTTTAGTTCAAAAACTTGCTCTTTAACATTATTAATAGGAAGCTTTCCTAACTGATATTTTTCCTTTAAAAAAAAAAAAAAAGTCCATCTGTTAAACTGAATGTTGGAAATTCCTTTATTACTTTCCTTTTTCCAGTTTTGTTTATATGTTCACATGGGCTGAAATCTCTATGTGTAGATTTTAGTTTTTTATTTAAATTTTGCCATAGTTTTCCCCACTGTGGCTTGATCTTTTGCAGAGATCTTAGTGGTCCCTAGACCACGGTTTGAAAAACAATGCTTGGAAAATATTTAGACTTCAGTTCTTGCTTTGTGGTTGTTGTTGTTTTAATGGAGTTAGTGAATTGATGGGTCCAAGTTTGTAGATTTAAGGTTTTTTGGAACAGGACTTTTTCCTGTGAAGTATGTTACTTGGTGCAACTCAAGTAGGACATATCAGCTCCTGGGGACAATATATTGGTACAAAAAAATCAGCAAAATATCTTAATTTGTTTCAATATTCTCCACTATCTTGTCCAGCTCTTGATTTTCTGGATGATAGAGGGATGTAACTTGCAAAACCCTTATGTGTTCAGGTGAGATCCAGATAGGGCGTTTGTAGATCTTTAGTTCACATTTGCCTGCATCATTACCTTCCAAATCCCTGCACCTGCCCTGTCTAGTTCCATAAAAGCATGTTACCTGCTCAGTTTTTGTCCTTTTCTTGTGGCTGTTGTTGTGGAATCAAAAAAAAACGCTAGATCAGGAATACTAGGCAAAAATTTCTCTTTTGATTTCGTATGAAGTGACATGAGGAGATTATTATCATTCATAAAATAAGACCATAAACTCCCATTAAAGACGTAGAACATGCCATACTGAGCTATCAGTGATCAAAATTCAATCAGTGATCTAGATGAAGTGTTCTACTGTGATGGAAGCAAGAGAAGTTTGGAGTCTTATATCTGAAGGTATGCATTAACTTGTACATTGTCCAAAACGTTATCTTCTAGCTATTACTTTAGAACCCCCAATGTACTAGTGAGTCTTTATTTATTCATCATTCATTATTCAGAAGGAATCTCCAACTGCTGTGTTACAGTTCTCTGAACAGCAACATTTCCTGCTAGATGAGAATACTTCTTAACCAAAAAAGTTACTGTGGTACAGTAACCTTTCTTTCCCCCTTAAAAAAGAAGAGAAAACCCTAGAAATAAAGGCAATTGCTTAAGTAAGCAATTTCTAAGTTAGATATTGTCTTAGACATGCTGTGGATGGAAAACAGTTGCTTGGTACTGCACAGTTAGTCCACTGAGGTTAATTAGTGAGCTGTCAGGTTTTGTAGGAGCCAAGAAGCAATGAGAAGTAATCTAAAGTTTGGATTGAATTATTCTGTCTCTTGTACGGACTTGTAAATGGAGTTTACAAATTTCCAACCATGCAAAGAGTGGTATGTTTTTTTCTTTAAAAAAATTGCTGTTCGGAAAAAAATTCAGCAATATATTACAACGCTGTGTTACAGTCATGATCTACCAAGTTATCACTAATAAGTGATCCTTCATGAGTCAAGAGCTGGCTGTTTGATTGCTCACTTCTGGGATTCTCATTTTGTTCAGTTTTTAGTCTCTAAGTTAAGGTCCATTTTCCAGCACTACTGTCCTTTTGACTCGTGTCCTGTGTATCTCTTTAGCTGATGAAAAAATGTTCTATGTTAAGAGAGATTCACCATGCGTGCACCCAGAGCATGTGAAAAACCTTTGTGGCTGGCACGCATCGGGCAGATTATTCCTTCTAACTCGTGGGGAAGGCATGAAGAGGGTGCTGTTGACTGCGTGTAGATCAGGGTGCTTTGGATGGAGGGCATTGCAACTCTTACAGGTAGGCACAGGCAGTGGGTGAGAAACTGAGCTCTTGCTGAGCACTGAGCAAGTCCCAGGTGCTGCCAGCCTCGAGCCAGGAGAGCTGAAGAGCTGCTCTGCTGAGATGGTGTGTGCTGGGAGGCAGGAAGGAGGAGTGTGTTCCTAGCTCTGCTGTTGATGTAAGATTGGAGCCAGCTCAGTCTCCACCTTTCTAACGTTCTTTCCTGTCCCCTAGGGCTGGTGTCTTCTGTGTGAGGTTTTTAAGCTTGCAGCTATCTTTCAATAGCATCTAACTGAGTGTCTTAAGTTTCAGCTGAGCTGCAGAGTTAGAAACAAGGTTGTCTTGCCTGTCAACATTAAGCAAGTGTGAGGGGTGGGAGAGCCTTGAGCAGAGGAGTTTGGCTTGGATTTTTTTCTTCAATCCTGTTCTGTTTTCTTAGCACTTAGATGGTTCCCAACAGAGTTGTGAGGAAGAGAGATGATGAGATAACCGCAGTATAGACCAGTGTTGTGAGATAATACTGTGAAAAGATAAGGTGACATTGCACAGTATCTTCTAATTGCATCGTATATTTAGTGTTAACATATTCAAGCAATTGGATCCTTGCCTTGGCTGAGCTTCTGTCCCAGAAGATATATCTTGTATTTCACCACTGGCTCTGTCTGTCACTGTTGGTGGGCCTGGGAAATATTGCATTGGAGGTTTGTGTTCTTATGAATGAAAAATGTGCAAATAAATAGCAATGTGCTTTACTCAATCTCTCCTTATCAGATTGATTCTGACTTTACCTGAACTGCTCCTTTGCCAGAACTGAAACTGCATGTGCGAGAGGAGACAGACTTAAACCAGTGGTGCATTAAATCAAACATTAATAGCATGTGTGTAAACAATTATCAAAAGGGTTGGTAAATAACATGTTCAGAGAGGCCTTGTACTGTTAGGACAAAGAATGTCTCAGTGTTTTCAGAGCAAGAAACAAGGCCTTTTGGTTCTTCTCCAGGAGGCGAGTGGCACCAAGGTGTGTGTTGGCAGTTTGCTTCTTGCTCCAGACTCTGAAAGAATGCTTGGTTTGCAAAATTTTCATCTCCTATTTTTTATTCTTCAGTTATGAATTTCACGTGAAACCTAGAAACCCTCTTGGTGAAGGTCCAAGTAGCAATGTTGTGGCTTTCAGTACCGAATCAGGTAAGAACTTCCAAAGGTCTGCTGACTGTAAGTTACAGTGGCTCTTGTATCCATGTTTGTTTACCAACTTTAAACCATTTGTCTGGGATATACGAAAGGCTCTTCTGCTTCATTTTGTGTGTTTAGTCTTGCTCTTGGAGATCTTTTCAATCTCCAAAATGGCTTTTTACTACTCAGCATGTTACATTAATGGCTGGAGGGTCAGCCTGAGATCAGGGCTCTATTGGGTGAGGGTGTGAGATGGCCAGACTGCAGGAGAAAAAGGTTGGAGCACAGAGAGATCATCTGGCATTCCCTATGAAGAAATTAACTTTATCCTTAATGAAAGCTCAGTCATTTAAGATTCATGTTCCTGGCCTTTTTATATCTATCAAACTCATTAATATGTTCTGGATGGGGAACATAAAGTTTTTCTTTGGGCTGGTGTGTTTATATGCACTTCTGCTACCTGTTCAAAAAGGCTGTTGTGTAATAGTGCTGTCTTTAGGCTGAAAAAAGGATTGAGAAATAGTAGTTGATGTCCCAGCATGTTCTCTTCCATCCTGTTTACTCTCCTGTGAAACTGTTGCAGAGGTATATGCAAGTCTGTTTTGACCATTGGTTGGTTCCCAAGTTTAAGTCCTAGCTGACTCAAAGGTGAGAATCAGAGAATGCCTTTGCTTTCTGTATTTGAGTTTGCAGAGAGGCTAACTACAGTAGACTTAATGATTCTGTACAAGCCAGGTATCTTCTTTTGTGTAGAAGTGTTTATTGTTTGATAGTACTTAAGGACCACATAAAACACAAAATGGGTTTAACCTGTTTAAAAGGGCTTTCTTGATCTGCATTTTGAGCCAGGTGTAATAATATAATAGTCCAGGTCTAGTGCTCAGTCACTGATGGATGAGAGTTTTGGTTGAGCAAGGGATTAGGCAGGGAGGAGTTCAGATGAAACCACACCTATTTAAGAACTGTGAATACACTCTTTGTAACCTAAATTGTTAAAATTGAAACAATGTTTATGCCAAGTGCAATTTTCATGAATGGCAAGGCTTACCTTCTGTCTGCTACTTAGCTTGGCCAAATTAAGCAGACAGTTTTATTTTTTCTTAATTGCACACATCCATTTCTCACTTTTGGGCTTTCATAGCCAAGTTTTGTGTAGCAAGTATTACAGAGGGGTCCTTTTTTTTGGACAGTGACATTTAAAAAAAAAAAAAGCAATAGAATTGGGTTTTACTGGTAACAGGTTTAAACTCCTGTTTTTACTAGAATCTGGTTTGAACCCAGGATCCCATAAGTGACATTTTTAAAAGCTCATCGATGCTGTAGTTTCACACAATGACATAAGAAATGTCTTTCTTTAATACGAAAGTGAACTTTGCTTCCAAAACAATTTCTGTTTAACAAATTACAGCCGATGTCAACTGTAGAAAATCATTTATCAATGCTTTTCCATTGGAATATTGGGAAAGTTAATTTTACAGTGTCTGATTGAATGTTTGTTGTCTTTCCACAGCGGACCCAAGAGTGAGCGAGCCGATTTCAAGTAAGCCTCCTATGTATTTTATAATGTCTTCTGGTCAGGATTTTTTTCAGAAATGAGATAGCAGTTTTAAGGGTGGGGGGTCTGTACCGCACCAGTTAAATGAACTATGGAATCAAAAAGCCTTTACACATGATTTCATTCTTTCCACCCATATTCCTTGTAAGGAATTCATGCCAGGCTACTTGTTTACCTGAGCAGAAATGTAATCAACATGATGCGGTGCTCCCAAGGCAGCTGGGATGGCTTCGAACCAATGTACACAAATGAGTCAAGGACAGACTCATATTTGCTCAGGCTTGTCATTAAGTCAAAAGAAAGCTTTGCAAAAAGAATAAGCTATTTCACACTTTTTAAGTGAGTTAACAGAACACAACTCAGAGGATACTGTTTATCTGCTATTGTGTTTTAGAAAAGAAAATCTGCTTCTGAGGGCTTGATGCAGCTCTGTTTTAGGCCACTTATAAGTGCCACTCTTGCTGTCTCTGGTAGGAGGCAGAGTGAGCTTTTGAAGAACAGCTGAGATCCATTCAAGCAAATTGGGCTGCTTTTTGCATTTGCAGTGGACATCACTTTGAAAAAAAAAAAAAAGCTGACACTATTTATTTCCACATAATTCATGACACTTAATTTTTATGTATTTTTCTAATCACGTGTGGTTGACTGCAAGTTGACTGTCCTGTCTTGAATCCACTGAGAAACAGTGACTGTTTCACACAGTTTGTAAATGAAAGTTTTGCCAACACATGGACATTGTACCCTGAAGAAGGTAAGAGACAGCATATTCCAAACTGGCTCCACTGACACAGAGAGCAGAAGCAGTTCACTGCATCAATCATAACTGCACACTCTAGTGCTTCCTTGAAATAGCTTTCATGTTCAAAATGCAGGTGACTGATGATATTACTATACTTCAAGGTGCACTCTGCTTCACAAAGGTTTCTAATTCTGTTTGTTTGGATGTATTTATCGTACATAATTTGATATGCATTGTCATACTTTAGCCTCTTCCTCTCTTGCAGTGGGAAAGGATGCTATCTGGACTGAAATCCCATTCAATTCTGACAGCTATTCAGAATGCAAGGGGAAACAATACGTGAAGAGGACTTGGTATAAGAAGTTCGTAGGTGTGCAGCTGTGTAACTCTTTGAGATACAAGATATACCTCAGCGATTCACTTACAGGTAAGAGATATTCAAGTCAGTGTTGTCCACATTGCACACTCCTCAAAAATACCATGGGTCCAGAACTAAGAGGCTTAACAAGAGGGGCTCTACTGAAAGTGTGATCAACTATGCTTAATCTAGTCCCTAGACAGATTAATCACAAATATTAGTCTGATTGTGCTTAGTAGTCACTGACATGTTTGATGCTAAATTTTCAGTCTCAAGAGTTATTCTCTGTGGTCATTATCTGATCTACAGTGCCTGTTGGTATCCTGGGGAATCATACAAAAAACTGATAAAGATCAGATGTCTGCCAGTCAGTAGCTTATATTGTAAAAGTGCCAAATCTGTATTTAAAGCATAGCCTGGAATAGTTCTTAATAGAGGATTAGGACCTAATTTTAGACTAGGATTAGAGCTCAGACATTCCCATGCCATTTGGTAAACATCTGGTTACTTTATTACAGTGGGGCTTACAAATACACGACTTCAACTCTAGTGAACAGGTTTTACTCTCCTGCTTTGACATTTTTGTTTTCTTTTCACATTCCACATTTTTTTCATGATCTCCTTTTGTCCTCCTCCATTTTCTTATATTACGTTTTATTACTAACAGCAGCCTCTTGGCCTTAGTTTCTGAAGTTCTGTTCTGTGTCTTAAGGTCATTAGAGAATGATGTATTTAAGACGTGAATCAAATGACAGGTGCTGTGTCTAAGCTGGGGAAGAAGCCTGTAAAAGTATTGTTTCTCGGTTAATTGATAGTTAAGCAGAACTTTGCATCTCACAGAGATTGTAAAGATTATATTTAGAAATATTTTAACTTCTTATAATCCCTCCAAAGTTCCTGGCTTCCTTCAGTATGAGGTCTTTTATCAGAGCTGTATTGACAACTCCATTACCATGGCGTTAGTATAGCATCCAGAGCACAAAAAGTGTAACACAACTGTGTATGGGAAGTGTCTTTGAGTGAAAGTTAGGCCTTATGTTCATCACATTGGATTGAATTAACTAGGAGAGGCTGTGATTGAAAGAATCAACTCTCATAACCCAAAGCTGCCCCATCTCGGAGCTCAGCACCTTACAGCAGCAGGGCTCAGTGGTCTCTGTGTGTGGTAACACGGAGTGAAAAGAGAACGGGGACTGTAGGACAGCCCATGCCAATATAACTGTAAGCTGCCTGGCCTTGCACCCGCCACCATTCCTCCATGAGCAGACAAGGAAGGAAAGCCCTGTCCTCAATAGTAAGTACAGTACCTCACTCATAAATAATGTCTTGGCAATTATGTGGGGGAGAAAGACAGTTTTGAACAGAGGTATCATTCATTCAGCTGTTGCTGTACTAACCAGCTGTGATCAAATGACAAAAACTGGCAATGAGGCATAGCATATCACGAAACTAGCCAGTAGAGGAAATAGCAGTGCTAATCTAGCAGGACTAGACTTTAGCTCTAAATCAAGTGAATTAACACTGCAATGAAAGCTACTTCAATCTTAGAATAAAAGCGTAATATATCAAGAGCCCATTTTCCTATTTTTGTTAGATTGTTTTTGTTCTTGCTGGAAGGGTGGTGATTTAACTTGGCTGGGGAAGATCATGGTAGCCACATTGTTATTCATTATACTTGCTAAGCCTGGTTCTTGCACTTGAATTCTTACAACCAGTGCTGACCAGTTGTTGCAATATTTGAAGGAATTGAAATGTTTATGTAGGAGGAATGCTGTTCTGTGATTCCCTCTCCTGCCCCCCCCATTTCCTAAGTGAGGCTGTCATGGCATGGGCCTCTAGGTTAGAGTGGGAAAATTTCCAATCTGAAGCCAAACTCTGTTCTCATGTGTTTTACTGTCATACCTTGTCCCGTCGAGGCCAGCAGAAGTATATCTGCTAGTGCTAGCCAGCTGGGCAACGTGCCGGTAGCAAAGGGCTATGCTGAGGTCTTAGTTCTACGTTACGCTGAAAGTATCTCCTGACGTTTTACTATTTAAGCAGCATAATGATCTTGAAATTTGGGTGCATTGTAGACATGCTGTTGTATAAGGTAGCCAACAACTGTATCTCTGCATGCTCATTTTTAACATGAGTTTATACTTCTATTGTTGCATAATTCACAATGTATAAAATAAAATTGGTATCTAATTTTCTTTGCTGAAAAAAAAATCAATCTACTTCATGCCAGAATTGCTATCTCCAAAAGAAAAAGATGAATCTAGTAATTTGCTTGCTAAATGTTTTAAGTGTGTTCCTTTATTGTGGAAAGAATTGGACAGTAAGGATTTAATAGATAGTCGCTGAGAATGCTGCTAAGTTATGTATAGCAATTGTTTGAGTTATACACAGGTTATGCTGTGGGCCAGAAGACTATGTGTATCTCTGAAAGTCACTGTTCTTGTGTTAGCCATAAAAATATCTGTTTTATTCTGTCTCTGGTGAAGAAAAACTGATCTACATTACACATGCCAGGACTGTTCTATAAACCAGCATCTACTGCTGACCTCATTTAACAGTCCTCCAGAGCAGTCACAGTAAGCATTCCAGAAAATCAGGCCACCTAAAAAATAAAGTATTTATTGAGCAGAGGAAAAAAATAAATTCTACATGTGACCTTCAACAGCCATGGAAAAAAAAAAAGGGGGGGGGGAGGGGGAAACAACCATGCTGTTTTGGGCAGCCTCAATGTTCTTAATTTCAGACCAAAAATTTACCAAGAGGAACTCCCTCTGACCAGTTCTCATATGGAAAAAAATATGCCTGCAGCCAAAGCTAGACAGTAATAAATAATTTTCTAAAGCTAGACCAGAACTGCCTGGACAGAGACCATCAACTGGAGGTGAGAACTTTTGGCAAAATATTGATCAGACCACAAAAACATGAGAAAGAGTGAGTTTATTGGTAGGCTGCTGTTCTATTAATTGAACCTTTAGGGAGTAGTATAAGCTACCTCACCATCTGTCAAATGGCCAGACTGGCACAGATTCAAGGCTACAGGAGACCCAACATCTAATGAGTAACTAGACTTTCTGCTTAGCTTATGCCTAAATACTGAGCCTTTCTCTAAATATTCCCACCTCTCCTTTCAACCTCACAACCCGAGGTTGGGCATACTAAGAAGTGCTGTGAAATGAGGGTAGAACCAATGGTGAGTTTATCTGAAAATGTTTCCTGCCAAGGCCTGGAAAGAGGAGATGGCATGCTTTTCTCCATATTTTGGACTGAATTTTGCTAATTTACTATTTGCCAATCATATCAGTAGGTAAAAACATCTCTCTGTCAAAACTTCTTCACTGTGAGTCCTCTTGTCAACAGGATAAGGACAACCCGTAATGTCAGCACACACCACATTTGGCACTGAAGACTTTATTTTCTACTCAGTTGCAGTCAAGGGTCCTGTTAAGCAATCCTGCAAGGAAATATATGGGCACACTTCACGTTCTGGATAAGCAGTTATTATACCGAGGTCATATATTTGTTAGTTAAAGGATATCACTTGCACATGCTTGTATGTATTACGAGATGCTCTGTAAGGACATCTTTGAAGATTCTGGGGGCTTTCTGACAGGGAACCAAACTTGTCTTCCATTAAAATTGCTAGCAAAACTTACCTCATTTTTGATACAGTCAGGATGAGGTTCTAAGTAATAACAGGATTTTACTTACTGTATGAAAGTCAAGGGGGGGGGCGGAATACATCCAGGCAGAGATTTTGGCAGAATGGGGTGCTTTTGTCAACAGCCATGAGTGCAGTGCTTGTACTTAGCACTCAAATTACAGCTACAGATCCTGAGAGAGAAAGAATCGTAGCATTTGCCCTGGCTTCCCCACAGAGCTAAGAGTACAGACCTCTGCTGGTTTTAGCCCTCGCTAAACTGGATTTGGATTTTCAACTTTGCTGCTTCTTTGCTTTCAGGAAAATTTTATAACATAGGAGACCAGAGGGGCCATGGAGAAGATCACTGCCAATTTGTAGACTCGTTCTTAGATGGGAGAACAGGACAGCAAGAAGATCTACCAGTCAAAGACGGTAATTCCTTAAGAATGTCTCTGCAGCAAACCTTGGCAATTCCTTTGTTTGTCTGTTTCTTTTTCCTGCTAGTGAATTGAGGGCCCACTGCTGGGGTGGGCAATGGAAAGGGACTACCAGCTTCGCAGGCAGAAGAGAGTCAAGATTTTGAAGATGAGCCATGACTTATTACAAGAACGTTATGGCTCAGGTTCTGTTCAGTAGTAAACAGCCTCTCTCCTGTTGAAAACATTCCAACAGATTATTCATATTGACATTTGGTATTACATGTTGAAACCCAAGCACAAATTTGAGTTTGCAGAGAGGCATGAACTGTTATGTTCAAACTAGCAAGGTTGATTTAAAATGCCATAAATCATCAGTTGAACATTAAACAGCTCTGTTTAGTGCTAATGAGAAACTAAAAAGTTATTGCTGGAAAATATAATTCATGCTGCAGTAATTCTGAATACACTAATTCAGTCTGGGTGCATAGAGTTCCAGTCTGGTCGAAGTGGACAGGGGAGTGGATGTCCTAAACGCAGCTGTGACCTGCCTGGCTATGTTTTCACATGTTGCTGAGGCTCAAGTGTAAGCAAGTTGTAGTTCTGTCAGCTGAACCTCCGCCTCACTTGTTTGCACCATTACCAGTGTGATGTGTTCATTCCCTTGCAAGAACATAGGCCGTATTGATGGAGGTGTGCATGCTGCATGTGTAATGGAATATTTTGATGAGAAAAATATCAGAATAGTTTTCAATACAGCATCACTGTGTTGACCAAATCTTCATGGATGTGGTGCTTCATTTATAAAACACCTTACAGAAGTACATAAATGCGTTGTGGTAGGTGTGGTAGATTAAACTGAAGTACCTAAATCCTTTTACAAGTTTTTCTGAAAATGAAATAGGTAAATAGGTAAATGATCTGAAAAGTGTTTATGTATATTTTTTTTTTTTAAAGAGGGCTTTGCTTTTCCTTCCTCAGTCAGTGTTGCCCATTTGTAAAGGTATTTTTTTTTTTGTGTAAGGGATTGTCTGAATACAGTTTGGCATTGCCAGGACAGCAGACCTGTCAGTTGTATCAGATTCACTTTTTAAAAAAGATATAATAGATATAAAAAAAGCTCTCTGTACTATAAGCTTACAAGACATATAAAGCTAATTTGTTTTCAGCTACTGGATTTAATTGACTAGATTCGTGAGATACATTTATTTTCAGTTTAAAAAGCAAAAGAAAAGCACAAACCAACAACAACACAAACACAAAAAACAAACCTGTAGCTTGTATTTCTAGTAAATGAACTGAACAGAGGAAAGAACAGACGTACTGGCCATTGCTTCTCAGTTCCCCCTGGTTGTGGCAAGCTGATTCAAACCAGAATTAACTACATGGATGTTCAACCTGAAACGCAGGGAGGGAATTGTGACTGTTGTTGTGTATTATTTGCAGAAACAATTACTTTGTGTGTGTTTGTGTGTGCACACAGCATCTGTATGCACATATGCATGCTTCAGCCACATGCACACTTCTGATAGGTTGGATACGGTGCTGACTGCTCCCTTTGTTTTTTAACTTCATGTTAATTGTTTGAATGGAAAGTAAGTATGTACGTTGTCACACAAAACAGATTTAAAGCAGAGGTATGATCTTTTGCCTGGGGGATAGGGGCGATCGTGTGAAATATCCCTAGCTGGCAAATTTTATTTAGGTTCATTGCACTGTTCAGGCTATTGCAGGGGGGACTGCTGAATCATTGTGACTGCAAGAAGGAACAGCCTTGCGTTTAGAGAAGGCCCCTGCAGCAGGCGGGCAGGGGTGGTGGAAGGCATTGGCCTCTCCCAGCCAGCACCAGCCCTGCGAGGTGCTGAGAACAGAAGTCTTAAGGGTGCCAGGTTTTGCTCTGGGCTGCAGCGGTCCCAGGAGCTTCTGGTTTTGCCTGAGGTTGGTAGACAAACTGCAGTTGTTTCAGAGTGTTCGTCAGCGTAAGGGCTGCAAGCAAACCTAGCTGTGGCAGCGGGGCTAACAGCTTAGGGACTAGTTTAGCCATTAATTGAATCTTATGCAAACCCCACAGGGAAATCAAGGTTCTCTCTTACGGTTTCATGCAAACAAAACTCTGTTCTCTGTTCTAGGATTTTTCAGGGCAGTTCGTCAGGAACCTGTCAAATTTGGAAAAATAGGCGGGGAGACTCAAATTAACTATGTTCGCTGGTACGAGTGTGGAACATCAATACCTGGGAAATGGTAGACGTGACGTGAACCTGGTGAAAAGGCCCAGCACTAACCCCTCCGAGTGCCCAGAACAAGCTCAAAGATGGAAATGTATGGTATGCCTGTCACTTAAACAAGTGTGCTGACGTGTAAGGTTTATACAAGTCTAATGCCAATACTGCATTAATTGTGTAATAGCGTAGGCTGCTTACTGTAGTTATCCAGTTTTACAAATTTTAGATTAAAAAAAAACAGGCTAGGGACATGGTGTAGGATAATGTATAGGGAAGCTGGCTCCCTATTCTTAAGGTATGGTTTATATGGTATTTTAAAAGATACGGTGTGTATATTATTTATCACAATGTTGTAATAAATGTTTAAGGCACAGTTACGGTAAAGTTGGTCATGGAATGCAGTGTGTGTTGGTTTTTAAATATTCACTGGTCTTGTTATAGTGTAAGTGCCATAAGCTATCTGTCCAGATAAATCTGTAATGTCTACCCCTTCATAAATTATAGAAAAGACCCTACAATTTTTAATATCCTGCAACCAGTAAACTTGAAGTGCTTTCTCCTTACATGTACAAACAGTTTATATTTCTGCGAAAACACTGAAGTAGGTTTATAGTACACGCAGCTTTGAACGATCAGGTTAGTATTTTTTTCCATATTTGTTTTCAAATGCGAGCTTTACCTCCAGCAAAACAGTATGATCAGCCTATGGCTAAGGAGGTAGAACTATTAACCATTAACTTGGCAGTGGTTTGTTTTCCTCTAATTAAAGCAGACAGGTACATACATATGCTGAATAAAAAAAAAAAAAAAAACTGGACTCCGTTGCCGTGGCTTTTCATGAAAATGTAGTTTTCAGAGACTGAGACTTAATGGTTCAAAAACCAAAGGAGTACAAGTATGTACAGTGCAAGGAGGGTTTGGAAAGATAAGTGAAATAGAAAAAAAATAAGCTAGTCGTAACAGCATAATCAGGTTTGTTTTATTAAAAAAGAAAAAATGCTTTAAAACATTGTTCGTTGGGGACAAAGGGGAAATAGTGATAATTGAACTTTTAAAACTGCTTTACAGCAATTAAAACCTCTCCCAAAGCTACTTGTTGTACTGCTTGAACATTTATGAACTAAATAAAGAGATGTAGTTTTTTTTTAAAGGTGTTATTCATTACATTACTAATGTATTGAAAAAATATGAACAGGAACACCCATATATATATAAGGTAGAAATAGTCATTTATAGAAAATGCCTTATAAAGTACATTGCAGGTACACTGTACTCCTAATAAAATATTTTTTAATCAAGTGGTTCGCATTGTTTTACATGAAAACAAGTATTAGTTTCTGTGGCAATTGTTATTATTACAGGAAGCAGTTCATTCTGGAACAGGCCCTTGTTAAAGAGTTTGAACACCTGATGTGTTAGGTCTGACGAGCACCAGCAGCAGTAATTACATGTTACAGCTCACGGGATAAATACGCATCTGATACGAGAGCAACAGTATTTAAGAATGCTGAAGGTAGGAATGTTTTCACTCACTTTATTTCCTAATTTGTCTTTATGGGAATTCAAGCAGCATGTTCCAGTCCATTTTTTTATTCCCTACTCTTAGTTTTATGTATTCCTAGAATCCATAAGATGGAAAATAGTTCTAAGAGAATGTTTTGCCCTTTGCTGTTATATGGTCTATTGAATTTTTTACAGCTCTTGATCTGCTTTTTCTTGGCTCAACATTGAGTCACTAGAATCGCACTCCCAGATTTTTCTGGGTGGCAAAGAACCTGTGCTAAGTTGTTCCCTTCTAAGAGTTCTTTATTTAAAATATGGATTTGGCAATAGTAGACAGTGCAAAACCATCTACTACTGCATAACGTCTGCAAAAGCAATCTATTCACAACATTTCTCCATTTCCACACCTAAAAATGTCTCTTGACTTACAAACCTGAGCACCACTGATCTTTACGTAGGTATCTGCACACCTAGCACGCACACTTGTCTTAACAAGTTTTCTTGTTCTCTATTACCTAAATTTTAAAATCAAGACCAGGCAAATAATAGATTCAGGATTCTTTATTAGCTTTCCATGTGAGCATTACAATTTATAATACATCATATCTAGTTTTACCTCTGGAATGAATCTAATTTAGTACATTATGTTATTAGTAAGAACAAGCCTGATAAGTGGGCTAAACTTCCAACTAGCATTTTAATATCCTTCAAACAAGGCAAGCTAGGATGTCAATCACTTTACAGACAGTTAGGTATTGTTTCCAAAAAACAACCCAGCCCCACCTTAAACTAGGAAGCAGATACAATTTAAAGAAGGAACGATTCATGTGGTCATTCCCCCACCCCAGCACAATTTAATTAACAGTTACAAAGAACATTTTGCCTCGTTGGGGTTCTGGAATCTCGGCTGAGAACACTGGAGTCTGTGGGGACGTCAGTGTCCAGCGGCAGCCCCTTACCGGTAGCCAGGCCCGGGCTGGGCATAGCCCTGGGGGCCGAAGGGAGGCCGGGTGCGGGCGTAGGGGTTGGGCCCGCTGGGCGGGGGGGTCATGGTGCTTCCGGGCGGGGGGGTGAAGCCGGGCCGCTGGTAGGTGCCGGGTGCTGCCTGGGAGCCGGGGGGGCCGCTGTAGGGGGCCGGCTGGGAGGCCTGCGTGGTGTAGGGCTGTGGGGGGAAGCTGCCCCCCGGGTACTGCTGCGGCTGCTGCGCCGGCAGCTGCTGCTGCGGCTGCCCGGGGAAGGCGGCGGCCGGGGCCGGGGTCGCCTGCTGGCTGTAGGCCGGGAACTGCTGAGCGGGCTGCGAGGGGGTTTGCTGCTGACTGTAGCCTGCTGGAAAGGCAAGGAGCACAGGGGTCAGGCACAGCAAGGAACCGAGCGCGCTTGCAGCTGCACATACATCTTTCTTTAAGTGACCACGGTGACGGCACAAAATAATGCAGGAAGCACAGAAAAGGCAAACAATAATGAACTGCAAGTTTTCCTGCCTTTCACATGACAGCACACTGCCTGGTTTTGGTACACTACAAAGAGCAGAAGAGCAGCAGCAGAAGTAGCAGTATAAAGTAGTTCTCCCACAACTGACAAGAAATTAACAAAAGGACAAACAGTATTTTACCATGGCATCACATTAAAAATAAAAGTTTTCCTTGACAAGTGAGGCAAAAATGTAACCTTTCATCCCCAACTGAAAAACTAAAACCAAACTGTCACGAAAACATTGTTAGGGCTTAATACTCTTAAGTCATAGCTTTGGTTAAATCATAGTTGTTTTCAGTTCTTTAAAAGTAGAGTTAAATATGAAAGAAGTTGTGCAGAACAGAATACTTTAGCACAGAACTGCCATTTAAATATGTGCCAAACTTGATTTTTCTGTATAAAACCAGCTTCCAAAAGGAATTTCTCTTTTTGAAGACTTTAAAATAACAAAACGTCCTTTAATGAAGAAATAGCTACTTTTATCCATCATGAAACACACCTGCAGCTACTTGCAATGAAACCTCTCCATTGACTGGAATCCTGTCAGCATTAAACACCAGACACACAAATTATTAAAAGTGCACAGCCCTGAACAGAAAGAGTAAGGATTGAAGAATGCACTGGAGTAAATTTTGAACTCACCTTGAAACTGGGATCAAAATTTACTCATGAGACAAACCTTGGAAGGGTCCATGTTCACTACCATGAGTAAATAAGCACATTCTTGCCTAGTAGATCTACCGGACAGAGTAGGAATGGATCCTGCTCTTGGGGGGACATGGGTTTGAAAGGAGATAATACTCACACGTACAACAACAACAAACAAAACCTGTTTCTGATAGATTTGGTTAATCATGAAATAAGTTATGGGAAACATACTGGAGGATGTTGTGGAGAATTAGGAATGCAGACCTCACATCGCAGTACAAATTCAACAGGAACTTCTCCAGTAAAATAGTGGATTAGATCATGGTAGGATATGACTACTAAGTAGATATAAACTTTTTTGTTCCCCACTCAGTTTTTAAGTCTAAAGATAGTCAGATAGACCCTTTACTTTCTCAAGTCTAATTTCAGCAGATGTAACAAGACTGTTGGAAGTCTGTCACTGTCTTCTAATTACAAAAGTGGAGGGTGAGAAATCTGCAGAGAACAAAATACCGTTCAGAGGCCCAAATCAATCACAGAGCACAGGAACATGGGATAAGGCACAAACCTTCAGTTCCAAGTTTTCTAGGGTTCACATCCAAGATAAACATGGGAGGTTTTTCCTAAGCTCTGCAAATGTTCTCATCTACATCAAAACTGATGCACTTCCACTGTATACATTGTGCAAAAAAAAAAAAAAAGCCTTACAGGCTGTGTTCTGAGTCACTTTACAGTATGAGAGGCTTTCATTTGTTTTAAAAAAACTTTCATTAAACTAAGGAATGATAAGTGCTTTTTATTGTTTTCTAAAAGTATTAAGCAATTGGAGATTTGTTATGGAATCCTGTTATTATATGTTCATCCCTGTACTTTAGCTGGATTATGATTCCTAGAATATACTGTCCTTTATTAGATGTCAGCTTCTGCTAAAGTAAATAACTGGAAATTCTGCAGTCAAGTTTATTCTGGGTGTATGCAAAACCTAGCTTTTCATATTTGCAGATAAACCACTAATGCAATAAAATGTTCTCCTGTCAAAAGCAGTAGCACCTTTAGTTGAGCTACCAGTAACATCTACAACTTAAAAAAAAAAAACTTAACACTTGAAAGTTTCTCCAAAGTTTAGTAAATCCTTAGCTCTTATAAACACTATGATGACAGCTGTAATTAGCATTCACACTATTAAATTTTGTATGTCGAGATCATCCTAGATGCAAGAAAAAGGGTCCATCTTTATACATCTCCAATATTTAAGTAAGCGATATTGGAATGTTTTAGTTATTTGCTAGAATCCCAAGATTGCAGATATTAATCCTGAAGACTGCTTATACTTCAGGTCATTTATTTCACCTACTTTTTTTTAAACCAATGCATTCTGATAATTAATAATGAAGTCTGCTGTGGTCACAGTCAAGTAGCACTGAGATACCAGAACTCCAACTCTAGTAAAAATACACACCGCTACAGCGTTCTCTAACTGGTAGTGTTTGAATTGTGCCAGTTTCCATCAGAACCACAGCCATTCGGGACGCTAAGCACCCTGAGCTGCCCCACGTGTTCAGGAAGCGAAGCTCAGAGGGTCGGGCACCGAAGGAGACATTCTACAGCCAGAGCACAGCTGAAGGAGCGGCTTACCTGGGTACTGCATCCCGTACTGCTGCTGAGGCTGAGCCTGCGGCTGCTGAGCAGGATAACCGGGCTGTTGGTACTGTTGGTACATCTGACCTGTGGGCGGAGAACTTGGTTAGTTGAGGGCGAGTACCTGAGCTATATTGTAACACAAGATGGACAACATCCTAACAGTTTAAAATGCAGAAAAACCCACAAGGTATAAACATTTTTCTTAATATCTAAAGACAGTGAAGTTTAAGTATACGTGTCACCGAATTACCAACTGAAATTAGGTTACCGATTTTAGTTTCTGAACCATACCATTCTGAAGATGAAATACATCTAATCTGATGTGAGACTCACTATTTCACATTTTCTGGGATGCCAGAAGCCATACACATTAATTAGCACTACACTGGTGTGTAACAGAGCAGGAATCTTTGTATGTCTTGATAACTACTCCAGAACTTACTGTGTAAATTAAAGTACTTCAAAAGTTAAACGTGTCCTCAGGTTGTCTGTTTATGTTACATTTTTAAGACTATTTCTGTACCAAAGTACTGTAAGCAGAGTAGTACATTATTCTGACCACATTTTCTAGACAGGTCATCCGTCTCTTAATTTCTGACTTGCTGCAGGCTAGGTTTTCTTAAGAGACCCAGGGGTATACTCCCTAAAACAAACATAAAACCATACATTCTTAAGGTCAGGTATTCCCAGTCAATGCTAATTTTTCCTAAATTTACTTTTTCCATTTTATTGTCAAGTAGAGGTAGAATGTTTGTTTAGACTTAGCCTATGGGCCCTGCTTAGGCTTTACGCTTCTGCTGTTTTTCATTTAATAACATACACAGTCAAAGAACAAAAATAATTATCTGCCAAGCTAAAGCTTAGCTGAACTGGAGCAAACTTGGAAACTTTACTACTATAAAGTGTTACTGTACTATTATTCATTCTGCAAAGATCAACAGACTGTATAACTGTAAACTATATCTCCTGAATTGCACCAAGACAGTAAAAAGCAGCTCTGCTCCAAGTCCTCCCACATCCCTGCGCATGCTGCTTTATCAGAACTCATTTCCTTTTAACTCTGCATTATTTGCAGATGAAGCAGTGACATTTTACATTCCCACTAACCCTTCAAAATTTTATTTGGTATACAATTATCGTGAGATGAAAAGAGTACTGAGCACAAGGGTTGAAAAGGATTTAAGCCAGTTGTCTTGATAACTAAAAATTAGAATCTTTAAGTCAGATGTTAAAGGCTCTGGGAGACCCAACAGGAGGCCGCCTGTCTCAGGATAATTGCCTGTAGGCTAACACAGAGACCACACTGGCACCTGCTGGAGAGGCCACGTAAAGGGATATGAAAGAACATATCTGGTAACGTGGAGTTTTTCAGTTTTCTGAAGAGGCTTGCTGTCTTCATTAGAGTTGAAGAGATTTAGTTAGTGAGGAGTAGAGAGGTGTCCCAGTGCCACTCAAGAAAGCGTTCTTAATTTACAGGATCTCTGAATACATTCATTGCTATCAGTCTTAAACACACAGAGTTTTGCCTCTCACTGGATTTTACTTTCAAAGCAAGGCGAGACACTCCATCAGGGTCTGGTTTTGTACTTAGTAGTGCTTATTGCAGTCAGGGACCTGCCAGCGTGTACCATGGTTCCTTGTGCTCCAAAACAACTGTTTTAGCTTGTTTCAGAAAAAAAGATTAAATAGGGAAGAGGATGTTGTGCAAATATGTCTAGAGGATCATGAAGTGCTTACACAAATGAACTTTACATCTACTTTAGCATAGGACTAAAAAGAAAAGAAAAAACATATCTGCGCCTGCACATAATTGGTTCTGTGAGTGTTCAGGTACTGGATTTAGTGATTCAAAAGCACATGCATGCCAGCACTATACTGAAACGTCTTTGTTGTACCGATTAAATTCAAACTAGTGAATGCTTAAAACTTTTAATCAGTGGGAGGCAAGCCAGTCAGTAGTATCTGCTCATAGAGGTCAAATGGGTTGGTATTCACAAATAAAAGTAACTAACAACAAATTACAATCATAACTAATATAATTCCATTTTAAAAAATCCCCTTTTTTTAATATCTATTTTTGAAGATTTAGAAGAATGCCATTCTGACATACCAGAATGATTGACATAATCCTTTTATATATATACTTCAAAATACTGAAGTCTGATAAGCAGAAAATCTAACATAACTATAAGATCAGGGGTGGCAGGGTTTTTTGGGGGACAGCATGGGTAAGCACAGCTTGGGGCTTTCTGCTTTTTTTTTTTTTTTTGGACAGTGTTAAGTGCTCCCACTTGTATCTCTAATGATGAAAGTGTAATATTGACTTCTAATGTCTTCCCAAGAAATGAACCACCCTATTTTATCCACAGTGAAGCAAATAACAGTAATATAATTAAAATATTTCAGTGCAATAATAAAAAATGTGTAAACTACAGACTAAAACCTTTATAATTTGCACCACTGTATTTTTACATGCAGATAAAGAGGACTTGGGCAAGTATAGCACAGCTGTGTGGGGTTTTTGGTTTTGTTTTTAAACCATTACACTTGCCTTGACCCAAATTTAGAAAAATTATTAAATCTACTCTGATACGTGAGCTTAGACAACCTCTTTCCTAAGTAAGATGAGTTTTGCTGAAACAAGTATTTTTTTTAGCAACCCAGAAATTATGGTGCAGTTTCACTGCTTCTTTTTTCACTAGGAAGTAATTTTTCTTTCCCTTGTGTGGTTCAGGATTCCAACTTACTGCTGCTAGTGCCTTTAAGAGTTTCACTTTATTGTTTCAGTTCTAGTTTAACATCAACACTTAAAATCTCGTAGCTTATTGCATTAAAGAGTAAAAGGTAAAACTCATAAAAATAGAAGTTCAGGAGCTGAAAAAATTATTTTGAATATTAAGTTTTCTGGCTGCTGACAGAAGAACCCAAAGCATTGTTTTCCAAAATAACTTCTATACATACCAGACACCCAAGAGTTAAGCTTTAAGCTACAAAGATGACTCTTCAAGTCTCATTTATATCACTTAAATTCCAAGGGAACTAAGCATAAAAAGCTGAAAGCAGCAAAACAAATGTTTCTATGTGCTCTACTTCAACCAACAGTGTTCATGCTTGCTTAACTATATACCTAGCTACAGGTTGCTCAAATACTCTGCTCAATCAAAATGTTACTGATAACCTTCAGGCAAGGTATTTCAAGCCACTGTGGATACTCTGATCACCACCACCAATGCCTCTTATATTTCTCTCTCCATTACATCAGTAAAGAAAGAAGCAGAGGGTTTTAACTTGTTTCTGCACTAAAATACAGAAACAACATTATCATGTACTTTGTATGGAGGTACAAATACCAAAGCAAGTCATTCCGCAGACAGTCTTCTCCAGAACTACACAGGTCTGAAGACTCAGTGCTCTTAGAAAACGTCAGCTGAAAATGATGCCTAAATGTAGCAAACATCTGACTAGGTCTATTTTCAGAAGTCAAGTAACACTTAAAAGGGCACAGTACAAAGAAATCTAAATAGCAGAATCAAGCCCTTAAGCTTTTAAGGAGAGCCAATTTACACTCTCACAAGTTCTACAGGAAAACTGTAATGCATACATAACCGTTTAAGATTTCACCTGGCTAGCACAGAGCCATACATAGTAAATAATAAGACAGTAATGGCTCTGCTTTGTTAGATAGAAATGATCAGTAAACAATATTTCTAACTCATGCTAGACAAGCCAGAAAACTGTTGGCTAAGTGAAAGCACCTACAAACATTCCTTGACACAACATACAGGATATGACCTAAGATTTTCTGATAGCTTGAAAGTACAGTGCGTTATAAATTTGCTTTACAGCAAAATAAGCGTGGATGCAACTAGAAAATAGTGCCATGAAACTCCTCCCCATGTTACAATCACCTACCCTTTTACATAAAGCTACTGCTCCACCTGCCGTTTGTATATTGAATGGCATCTGGGGAAGATTTTTTTTTTCTGCCTGGTGGGACAGATGAGTTTGTAGTTTGGTATTGACTTTGGGTCTGCTAATTAGAAGTCTTAGCTACTGATCATGCAGATTCAGACAGCATCATTCATGTCTTACACGGCAGAAAAAGGTGCTGCTCACCTTCCACTTGACCAGTCTGTGGCTGTGTTCCGGGGTAGGGTGGCTGCTGTGGCTGAACACCAGGGGGATGGGCTGCAGAAGAGGAGGAAGCAATGCTGTCTGGTGTTCCTGATCGCTCTTCTGCAGGGGCACTGGGTGGTCCTAGAAGAGCAAGAGCAAAATACATTAAAATAAATGAACAGGGAGTTTGAAATAAGAAGCCTAATACAAGTCCATTCCTTTGCAAAGCTTTTAACAATTTTTCCAGTTTTCCATAGATTTACATCTGAGAGTGTCAGGCGCAACCTAAAACTAAATATATTTGCACATCTCAAGTCTCCCTTAAAAATATTTTGGGAGGAATTTCCCACCTGTCTCTAGGTCAAAGTCACTCAAATTTCATGCCTCAGAGGAACATGACCCATTTGGGGGATAAGGCCCTCCATGACAACATAGTTCTTCTGCAGCTTCAAGCATTAACCTTACACACGTGCACTGAAGACTTACTACACTAGGACATAATACAAACCTAATGTACCTATTCTTCTTCAACTTGAACAAAGGTGCAAAGCTGCAGGAAATTATTCAAATGCAGTTGTGTTTTACTGTAGCTCATATGGGCCCAGGCAATGAAGTGTTTTACCAACAGTCACATAGCATGTGAACAGAAAACCTCTCAGGAGTGTGTTAAATTTGCACACCCAAACAGGATATGGCAGGTTTCAGTCTAAAAGCAATTGTCTGCTTTGATAATTCTGAAACTCTTCCAGCTACTGAGTAGCACCCAAAGAAAGCATGGAGACAGAGAATTCAGTTTTTATTTAAGTTAATGAGAAGTTCTGAAATAGGCATGTGAACAGGTACACTATACTACAATTACAAATACAAAATATTTTGCTAGAAACAAGGGAGCTTAAACCCATATCTTTCCAGCTCTTAGTTTTATGAGTACAATGCATGAGACACTGCTTTCAAATACATGCATAAAGCACAAGTGTTAGAATTTCTGCAAATTCACTTTCTATTTTTAAAAAGTTACTTACTCAATATAAATATGCATTCAACAAGCATTTAATTGCATTTTCATGTTACCCTTACTAGGGGAAAAATGAATCAAAGCTGCCCACTTCTGGTTTTGGCTTTAAAGCTACAACCCTGCAGTTACGCATGTAGAAATGTGATTTCTCATATCTTGCTTAAATGGTCCTTTGTGAAGTTCTTTGTGCATTCAAAGCATGGTCAAGTCAGTTCACTCTATCAAAAGAATTACAGAGATGTGTAGACCTTAAAGTATCACTGATGCTATGATGAAAGCATTAACTGACAGTGAAGCTTTGTATCCAAAGTCAAAACCACTCCTTCAAAAAATAACTCCAATTTTCAGCTAGTCGTACTTCATAGCCTACTCTAACACTTCATTGTTCAGAAATAGTTCATTTTAAGTTTTCACATACCATCTAACCTCTACCTAGTTTGTGAAATAACCATGCTGTGACATACCCAAAACATTCCATGCAGGAAGAGGTCACTCAAAACCGTACAAAATCATATAAAGACCACAGAAAACTTGGTCTAAAGGAGAGTGTACACAGCAAACCCTGTTAACAGTGGTTTTGTTTTCAGGTAACAATGCTATATGAAAATTTGCAGGACCCAAGCAAATTCTGTGAAAAAATATTTCTCTGTATTCTGCATCGCATTCCCTATTACATCCTGTACTTCTTTTATAATTTGTTATCCTGTCTTAAGCTGACTGTATTCATTTTAGTACGAACTATGTTTAAATGTTTAGCATTCTACTACTAGTCATAGTAGTACTAACAGTCATGCAGTTCTTCAAGAATAAACGTAATTCTGACAAGTAGGTTATTCCTTTCTGTTAAGAGTAAAAAAAAAGTTGACACTATTTACTTTTGAAATGCAGAAGAGAAAAGACAGGGATATGCAAAACATTCTGACTAACCCAAGGAGCAGAAACACAAGCCAAGAACCTAAGTTGAAATGCAAGATCAAACCTTAAGGCAGAGCAGCGGGTCCTGTTTTTCATCACTGGCAGGTATGATTAAGCTACTCTACAGAAAGTTATTTTAGTAATGGCTTTAAGTAATTCAAATAAAAAATATTAAGCTATTTTCTACTCCAAACTAGAACAGCAAGCTACAACCAACAGCAACATTTAAACATTTTCTACATAAGATTTAGCAAACCTAGCTACAACCCCTTAATGTGTCACATTTTAGAATTCTGAAAAGGAATAGCCAATACAGAACACAGCTTAATACATTTAAAATACAAACTCTTTATTATAATCGATTACTCAAATCTTGATTTGTAAACAGGTTTTGCTTTCCTTTTCATATGATGTATTCTTACCTGACACCTGATCATCTGTCAAGCCAAATGCTGACATAACATTCTTGCTGATTTCATCCTGGTTTTTTAGTGGATCAAATGCAGACATGCTTGCTGCTATAACTTGAGTAGATGGCTTAACATTAGCATCAGCAGCAGCAGGCTTTTCTTCCCTACCATCTACAGCATCTACAAAGCAAAATGCCCTGTTATTAATTCTTGAGAACTCAAAAAACATTGTACATACATAATGTACTACATCAACTTTGAAATTGCATAGTTTTAAAAAAAAAAGTTTTAACTGTTGAAATGCTTGTGTTAGCATTGATTAATCACATTATCCTATGTCTGAAAACGGGATGAATCACAAAGCTGAGGTTTCATTGCAGTTACTTAAAGATACACTGACACTGGAGTATCAGATCTCTTCACTTTGAAGTTCAAAGGTACGAGACTGCTGCTTCAACAAGTTTTTCTCGTGTGACTTGCCAACAGAGAACTCTAAATTAAGGAAGCTTAAAGGATAGCTTCCAGTTTATTGTACTGTCTTATCAACTGCAGTTTTTGTTTTGTTCTTTCCCTTTCTCTCACAATTCACCTCCCTAAGCTGACAGGAGAAGCTCATCCCCCTACAATTATATAAGTAACGCTGACTCACTTGTAAACTCCTTACCTTCTAACAGGGCTACATTTTCACTTAAAAACAAACAAGTGCAGGTAGAGTTTAAATTGGATAGTTCGGTTTGCACTCTGTGATCATCACCCTAGCCTCCTTCCAAATGGTTTATAACCAAAATCCCCAGTATTCCACTGAAATTAGTAATTGCTTATATTGTAGGAATGGGGTGGATTTGTGTCTTTTTTTTTTTATAATAACAAAAGCAGTGTTTCCTAAAAGAAAGGCTGTATCTGCTGGTTTGCCTCTTTACTAGGAATACTGTACTCCATGACTTTGTCATTATTTTATGTCCAATTTTACCCAAAAATCTGTAGTTAAGCACCAGAGATATACTTTTTACAGTACAACGGCCCTAAGCTAGGAGATGACTGTCACAAAACTGGGAGAATATAAATTCCTTCCCCATTTCGCCCCCCCTATAATTCTTTCCCACCCCTATTCTGCACCTTTGTGCTGCTTACCCTGAGACAGCTCTGATGCTGGTCTGAGCTCAAAATGTGCGGATTCAATTTCCTAACCTGGCAAAAGAAGTGGATATAATTTTTGCTGAATTAGCTTTTTACTGTTCTAGTG
The DNA here is from genome assembly GCA_013399115.1 of Anseranas semipalmata. NCBI lineage: Eukaryota > Metazoa > Chordata > Aves > Anseriformes > Anseranatidae > Anseranas > Anseranas semipalmata. The sequence continues at coordinate 81,384 of VXAA01002949.1, forward strand.
AATCAGACTTGCTTAGCAACATGACAAGATAAGCACCAGAGCTAGCCCAAAGTAAGCAGTGGGAGTGCTCAGCTGGGAGCAAGATCTCCCCTCTTCAGCAACAGACTAGAAAGCTCAAATGCTCAAAGCCAGATCAAAATGTCCTCCTGACTCACAAGAATTGGTTACAGTGTTTTCATATATTGCAACAAAAACCTTACTTTGAACCGTTACTTCTAAATTAATTTACTGCTTTAGTCCAAATAATCTGAACATGGATTCTGCCTCTGAAATAACTGAAGCATTACAAATTGAGCAACAATCAAAAATGATCACAACCAATACTCAAGACTCCATCTTTCACTTTGTTAAACAGCACACAACTCTGCAAATCAAACCAGACAATTCTTTGCCAGGTTGCCTACCACTTTCAGGCAGATTAGTGGAGACCCCTGGTTCAGCTGGTGGTTCTAAACAGTCCAGCAAGCGATTGACTTTATTGCGAAGTTCAATCAGCTCTCGACGTAGATATTTCACCTGATTAGATTCTAGGGGTCTTGGTTGTCCATTAACTGCAAAACAACAATTAGATAAATTTAAGACTGTAGTAACATTTTGATATCCAGTTTAAAATTGAAAAAATATGTATTGCCAACTTTTACTTGCTTGTAGTATCATCCTCCTTTGTGGAGTTTGAAGTGACACGTAGTGAGTCAACACAGACTAAACTCATTCTAGAGCTTACTGTTCCTTTCGTATAATCTCATTTCAGCAGAACTAAGATTACTGAGTACCAGATCTGCAGAGTAATTTTTGCAGAAAGTTTCTGCATCGTTTACTCAGTTTCCATGAATGTACCTTGAACAACACAAATGTCATACTTGGTTGTGGAAATCTGTTCCGTTAGACAGCGCCTTTAGAACTAAGGCAGCATACACACCACTCCTGCAATTCAATAGGGTCAGTCTTCAGGTTGAAAGCTGCTTGCTGATTCTTGGAACTATGTACTAAATTACCAATAGCATCTTAAAAATAAAGAATATTTTACACAAAGACAAAAGGATAAATGTGAAAATCTATTAAGATAAAAGCAATTAATGTTATTTTTAACAGTGTACTAGCAATGCTGCAAGTTTACTGCCATTTAAAGTTTCTCACACACTGGCGAAGAAAATCCCACCAGTGCTAGAGTGGAAGACAACATTACAGAAGAGCAATTGACCGTATATTTTTGTATGCCAGTAATTTATGCGATCTTATAAAAAGACAGTTTCAATTTCCTTGAAGTTCAGATGTCACATGAAACAACAAGAGAGAAAATAGATGTCGTATTTTTAACTTACTGATTTCATTCTTCTAAGGGGACACAGTCAAAGTTATTAGTATTTTCCAGTGGACCTCACTGCCTGAATTTGAATAAAGGTTATTTAAAATTAAAAAAAAGAACCATCTTCTATACTTACCAAACAATGTCAGCTTAAGTATCCTACTGCATTGAATTGCAAAGGAAAGATCTGAGCTATCAAAAATTGTTATAAGATCTCCATCTGAAAAGAACACAAAAAAGTTACATTAAAGCAAAGCCTATTAAGTATGAACTTCACACTAGGTCAGAAGCATTACTTTATCACTAAAGAATAACACTCCCTACTTGATTCTGAAACTACTAGAAAAAGGTTACAACTAGTACTGTCACAAAAATGGTACCATACCTCATTATGTGTGAGGAGAAAACTGAAGGTGCAGAATTAGAAAACTGAGGTTTTGCTCTCTCATTAGTAAGTAAGGCTTAGATCTGTGTTTCCCTGAGCTACAATCAATTAGAATCATTTACTGTTAATTTTAAAAGCATCTGCAGTAACTTGGGTAGGATTATTTACAGAATTAGGAACACTTATCAAGAAAAATGAGGCCCTCAAAAAACATTTCTTTAAAATAATATCACAACAAACCAACAAGTTAGACTTGTGCATAACACAACACAAAAATGTTTATTATTTTAAGGATCAGCATGCAGCGAAATTATACACAGAAGCAAGACAGAATTATGACTGGCTTCAAAAGATAGCCTTCTGACATCAACCCTTTGAAAAAAAAAGTTCCATATAGCTCATCATTCTTTCGTATTTGCACACAGGATGAAACATTACAGCTAAGAATTCACAAAGGCCAGCATGAGAAAGAACCAGCTGCCAGTTAAAGTTACATGCCTATTTCAAGTGGCTCCCAAACTCTACTGTTCATGAACAGTTCCTAAAACTGACAAGAACATCTACTCTGATTTATATGAATTTACTGCTGGCACTCCTCATTGTTTTTCTCCTCAAGCACTGGGTTTTACTACATATTCAAGAATCTTAAGCAGGACAAATGCATATAGTAGAGCAATCTCCTTAGCTCAGAAGCTTGAAAGATGCCCAGTTTGAAAAGAAAACATATTTCCATAAGGAAGTAATCACACAAACTTCTGTGCCCTGGTAATTAATAAAAGCATCACATAATCTAAGATAATTTAGGAATATGCTTCCTACTGTCTTAGGCCACAAATCCAGAGACTGAAGGCTTGGGATTTAAAGTTTGCTGGCCTCTCCAATTAAGCACGCAAGTTTGAAAAAACAAAATCTATTAGATTTAAGGATCATGACACTTTGATGAAGATACGACAAAGCCACAATATTTTACAGAAATTTTAACTAGAAAATCCCATATCCAGGCCTGAGTATCACTAGCTTCACATTACAGCAACAAGAAACAAAGCCAGGAGTGGTAGATGAAGCATTCTTATGAATATAAAGAATAAGCACAAGAATTCTGAGAGTACCCAGATCAAGGCTGTAAAAGTAAGAAGTCCTTATAGCAACTTAAAAAAAATCTGCTATTAAAAGATGAAGACAAGCGTTCCTCCAGGTTTGGAGGGATAAATAAAACTGAAATAGCTAGACAGTATATATTCCAATCCTTCTAATGACTGAAACAGATCTAAAGAAGAATCTTAGCTTAGCTGAAACAAAGTGAAGAATACCACGATCCTCATATGATAATCAAATTCAATCCCCAGTTCTGTTTCCCTTAATCATTGCAACATCCTCTGATATTAATACTGTTTAAAAGTTCTTAGTAGTGTTCATCATCTAGGGTAACATAAATTCCATGTCACAGTGGAGAAGTAGTACATTCTGAGACAGAGAAAGATAAAACTAAAAGTATGCCTCTAGGCTGTAAAAGACAACCAAAGAATGAAACTGCAATTACAGTCTCCATCATACACATCTATCATCTTAAAAAAAAAAAAAAAAAAAAAACAGAGAATTATACTTAAAGAACAGGTAAGAATGTAAAAAAATAAAGGGACTAGAAGGTTTAACCTGGTGAAAACAACAATCATTCCATACATCTCAAACAATGCATTTTTCATACTATATGAACTTTCAGATAGACCTTTTAATAAGTATTTCAGGTTAGGTTAAAAGTTTGTTGTCATCTTTATTGATAGAGCAAAACAATCAAGAATTACTACTACATAAAATAATTTTAAGTCTTAAAAGAGCTTCTGTTAAATCATACATATTAATTCACCTCTCGCCTTCAAACCCACTCTACCACTGAAAGCACACAAAAAATTGGGTAAATGAGTAGACAGCAGAGAAATCTGCAATAGCATCAAATTCCTGCAACAGGAAAAAAAAATGAACTTTCAGATAGCTGATACTTCAGAAACACTGGAGGAAATACTATGCTAAGACAGCATAACCACAAAAGATAAAGCTTCTATTGATTTAATCAAAGGATTTAAAAAGAAATCATCTACATTTGGCAACAGTATTTTGGACAATTTTGAAGAGGTAAGTTTCGCAATTTCTGTCCTTAGATAAATCATATCAGAGCAACAGTAGTAATTAAACCTCAACAGTAGTAATTAAGCCTTACCTTCATCTTTATACTTTATTGTGACTTCATCATTGCTCAGAAGTTTTCCTCTAAAAACTCTCTGCATCATCAGCACTAACTCATCATAGGTGATATCCTCATTATGGATAGGAATTCTCCTAATATCTTCGCCAAGCTGAGCTTTGATGATCAGCTTTCCACTTAAGTCCAGCTGCCCATTCATGGTGGATTCCTTATCACCTACAGACCTGTTAACAACAAAACATTACAAACATGTTTTAGAAAACTAAATTGTTAATTATTTCACGTGTCTAATGAGAGTTCTGAAGCTTTCCATCTTTTGAAAGCAACACTGTCAGGAAGCTCTCCGGAGAACCTTTCTCAGACACGCTCTACAATGCACTAATTTCTCAAATAATGAAGTGAACCACACGTTAACTGAGCTCATGGGCAAAGCTGAACTCTACAAGATCAGACACTCCAAATTAACAGTTACCACAGTTCCCAGCACTTGTAATTTAAATGTAAAGACTTTTTATAAGTCAGATAGTTTTTAAATGTGTGTGACAAATAGGAATTTCAACCTTGGTCGTTTTTTTTGGTAAGATAATCAGCTGTAAACTGCAAAGGAAAAAAGTTGAAAAAGAACCGATATATCTAGGATTTGCTTTTGGGATATCTCTCTCTCAAGGAAAGTGAAATTGCAGCAAAAGTTCTCAGCCTTACAATATTATATTGGCTACGTTATCACCTTATTACATTTTTCCATCCCATAACTATGATAACCAAAGGGCTTTTTTTTTTTTCCTTTTAAGAGAAGACTGCTAGAACAAATATATTCCAAAGATTGTAGGTGGTAAGGTGGTTTTATTAAGGGAATCAAGGTGAATCGTGCATCTTTTCACAAACAAATAAAAAAATGAAGATCTGCACATTGGTTTTATTATATGCATGATCGGAACATATTGATGGTTCCTCTTCAGAAAACAAGATAGAACAATCTATAGTGTTTTTAAATTTTATCCAAGATGTTTTAACCAAGATTTCCCATTTTAAAAAAAAACTGCACATTAGAGCACACATTAGCTACTCATTAGGCTCAGAGCCACAAAGTTGTTACACAGCATACATGGCCAGAACAGCTGGCTACTTTCTGATGCTGTAAGAGAAGTGGACAACTACTTCAACTTGAAAGGAAGCGCAACAAAGCCATCTTGGGTCCAAGAGGCACATAGCATACACTGAAATAACACTTCATATACAACAGTTCAAAAATTACCACTTGAATGCAACACCTCTCTTGTTAAAAACCACAAAGGTCTCACATTTAAAGAAAATGAGACTACAGAGAAGTTACCAAGGGGAGGAATGAAAGAAAACAAACTAGATCGCTAGTCAGATATCCCCCTATTTCTTCACTGCTTTGGACAAGACCAAAACAACTGCTCTAGAATGAAGAGAAACTAAAGAAGCAGTTATCTTTACATCTAGGGTACCAACACTGGAAAGCTTAGAAGCACAAACCCCTACCTATCAAACCTGACATTTCCAAAACTGCATGCAGGCAAGCATGTTTTTCTTTCTCCCATGCAAAAAGAATTATTGATAGTGATATGCAAATATTTCTCCCTTACCTTTAAGGATGTTATAACAGTGTTCTATGAGAAAACTGAACTTTGGTTTGTCAGTCAATTTTTAAAGTAATGCATTGAAAATGACTTCTCTCCTACCAAAGAAACAAGACACTCAGCTAAAGCCATACCTTGACGCACCTATATATATGTAGCTCTACTATTTCAATGGCAATGTTCTGCATTAAAAAGATGTAGTATGATGCTATCTCTGGATTGCTACTCAATTTCTAGTCTTTGGTAATTAACTTAATATAAAGCAAACGCTTATTCCAAATCCCTTTGTTTAGCTCAACTGACATCCCAAAAAAAGAGACAAGCAGCTACTGAACAAAACTCATTCTCCAATGGGGATGTAACAGGAGGTAGGTGGATACAAAGAAATTCAGTCTAACTGGAGAGAAAAGGGACCTGTAATTGACACAGCAAGGTCGCAGCTGAAACACTCTGATGAAATGGTGAAATTCATAATATTGTTAATGCTCACTTAATGCATTACTCATGTGTTGCGAGTCTTGACTGCAGGCATATCAACTCAATCTAATTGTTTCAGTTCTACTTTGTTTCAGTAGAATTTGGTTGTAAAAGCATAGGGTTTTTTTGCAGAAGGCTTTTAAAAAATTTAAGCATTAAAAAAATAAAATAGCACCCATATACAGGTCTTCTTTCACCTCCTTCCCAAAAACATACATTTATCATTACCTTGTCTGTCTTACTGATGCTGGATTATTGGTCCAATTTCCCACCTCACTTCAGGACAGAGTTAAGATAAGCCGCCATGCACTACCAGTGGCAGAAAACAGGAAGCTGCATCAGAAAAAAAATATATATATATATTTATATTTACTGTCAGACTTAGAGTTATTCATATTATTCTTTTACTTTAGAACACCTTAACAAACATATCCAACTAAAAAAAGTCACTGTTTTATCCGTAATATAACAATCAGATTTACACTTCTGAGTATTGTGGAGTTCGAGGTTCAACTAAAACAGATCATGAACAAGAGTTTTAATTTCGTAATAGAATAAGTTTGTTTATTTTTCTAATTTTTTTTAACTGCATGTAGGAGTTCCTAACAGTAATGTGCTCCTTTCCAGGACAGCAATCTTCCCCAACAGTCTTAAAATACTCATTCATATGGCCTCCATCTTGAAACCCCAGGTTAAGTTAAAGAAACTAAACTTGGATTGATTTAGCACTTTAAAAACCTAGAAGCCCATTTCCTAGTTTAAGGCTGAAGCCTCTGTGGCATTAAGCAGTGTGTCTTCCAGACAGCATTAGGACCAACTACCAGCAATAACAGAGTAGTAATGCTTCTTTGCACAGGAAGAACCGCCAAACTGTGCAAGAAGGAAATACAGTCAGAAATATACAGCACTTAAAAACATGATCTGCCCTCAATTCAGCTTAAGATTCTGCTTTTTCTGCTGGAAAGCCTGCAATGAGTGCTTGAAGTTTATGTAGTCCATTTGTTTATCACACAGGTGCTTGTTGTCCAGAGCTGCAAGACAACGCTTTATCATACAAACCAACCCAATGTAAAACATAACTCCCTCCCACCTGGTGAGTGTACTCTACTCTGCACTTTTCTCCTTTTCTCTCTCACACAGACATGGTTAATCTCAAACATCCGTGATCTGACTTTTAGATGATTTGCCGCTAACCAGCAGGGTAAAGTAAGTTCCTCTCACTCACACGAAACTGGACTTCCCAGCTCTCCTCTTTCAACTCAACTCAGAAAAAATGGAACAGGCAGGCACGAGGAACGCAGGACCAAAGCAGAGCGCAAGCAAGCCCCAGAGGACAGACAAAGCCCCTCCCCAGTTCTCGCTGGGGCTGGCAGCTGCTCCCCTCCTCCTTGGGAGGGAACATCCACCTCTGAGAGGGGCTGCACTCACCCCCAGCAGAAGAGGGTACGGCTGCTGTGACACACGAAGCAGGTGAACAGGAAGAGACTTGCTTTTCTGACTCCTCACTCACACTTTATGAAAAGAGTAACCCATGGAGACGGTGCCGCCCTTGCCCTGATCTCGCTACAGCTCCAGGTACAATTTACAAATCGGGACAAATCGATGGACAAATCAGGAATGCAGAGAACCCAGCTAAAAGTGGCTGGACTTAGAGTTCATTTAGCTTGCATCTCACATTGTTTAAATATTGTAGTTGGGCATTGATTTTGCTTCTTTGGCATTACAGTGTAATTTACTTAGAAACTGACAACAGTAAAAACAGAACCTCAGAGGTCATCCTTCAGACACATGTTTCAGTGGACACACTTGAGCCACTGTGGCCTTTGGAATACATCATTTGTATCTTTGAGCAAGGAAGCTGGCTACTGTAACGTACTTACAGAATTATACTGTCTTAATCACCAATGTTACACACAGAAATCCACTGCATGTCTATCAAAGAATAAGAAAAAGTAATAGGGAAACATTTAAATGCACTTTTTTTGTCCAGCTGTTCTCCATTCTGCTTGAAGGTGCCCAGGTTTAAAGAGACATTCTCAACACTGCATCTGCTTGCAGTTACAGAAAACTATGTGAAATGTTTCAAACTACACAGCATTCAAGTTTTTCTTCCCTCACTGTGACACAGCCAAATGGATCACACACTTGAGACAGTTCTCCAGAGAAGACATCCAGAATGCACACTAATAAGCTTTTGAACAGAATCAATCACAGCATCTACTTTCCTGGACAGGATGAAAACAAACAAAAAACCCTCAGTGTTTTCTTGTTGAAAAAAAAAAATCGTTTTTCCTAAGAATCACAGTGACATCTCCCTGTCCTTCCTGACACACCACATGCATTTTGGAGGTGCGGAGTTCTTGCTGTCCTCTCGGCCCTGTTTCCATCCACATCACGCGCCAAGGTCCAATCCACGACACTCACTCCAGGATCACTTCTAAAGCAGTGATGTCACGCCCATTTCTGATTTCACTACCCTTTTCCCACTGCAGCAGCAGCAGCAAAAACCGGCCTCGCCTAAGCACACAGTAAGAACAGGCACTCCTGCTCCTGTCAGAACCGGGACGAGGAACACACGCCGGGGCGAGGCGCACGGACACAGGGCCAGGCAGCCTCCCAAACCCGACGGAGCCATGAGTTTCCCCAAGATACGTGGGGCGGGGGGGGCAGAAAAGCGAAGAGCTCCCCTCCCCTCCCCTCCCTCCC
>VXAA01002949.1:90515-144496 GCA_013399115.1 Anseranas semipalmata
CGCCCAAACGGGGGCTTTCTTTTTGGCCGCTGTTTACCAGATGGGCAGGCTTTGCGTCAAAACCTTTCAAAACGTTGCCCCCCGTCAGCAGTCGTTGCCCCCATCTGGCTGTTCTCTCAGGTGTGCCCCGCCGCTCCCCACCCTCCCGCCTTGCCTGCCCACCCACATGAATCTAAACGTGAACCTGAAGCTGACGTCCCGAGCTTCCTCTGTTAAAGATGCAGGAATGGGCTCGCACGGGTGCTCCTCACAGCGCTGACTGACCTGCACTTTCTTTTATTCTGGGGTGTCTGGGATTTCTGCTTTCTTTCTTTGTTGGTGGAGATACACGTGCACATGACAAAAGTACCTATGCAGAGCTAAGTAAAGCACAACTGTAGTTAGTTATTTCCTGGTTCGAGAGATAGGTTTCGCTAACAAAAATGCCTCCGGAAAGACACCTTTTTCTTTTGTGGCTCTAAAAGCAAGGCTTACAAACTACAGTTTTTTGGGGGACAAGAAAAAGTCACAGGAGTTTGATTGTGTAGCATGCTTTGTCTCTGCTTGGAAGAGTGTAATAACAAGTCCAACTGGCAGTAACCAGACTTCATTCACACTGAAATGGGAAGGGAGGTGAAAAAAAGCTGAATATGATACATTGTTTTAATCCTAAAAAATCTAGGAGGGGGGAAGTGGTTTAGGAGGCTTTTTTGATAACTATTACAAAATAAGTAGAAATAATTTGGCTGTTTTCAATGCCAAAACAATATATCATCTCTTTGGTTTTGAAAACATAGGAAAGAGATCTGGAAAACGGGACTAGTCCATCCATTACACACACAAATTCTGCCTGTCATTTTTCATACCTTTGTATGGATGATTCAATCTTTCTCCAAAACACTTCTTTATCAAGCTAGCATTTACAAGAAGAGACTTCATGATCTTAAAGCATACATATCATAAAGAATACCAAAGTTCACTACATTATTAATACCAATATATTCCACGTGTATAGATAAGAGTTGAACTATTGGTCCTGTAACAGTTAAGCATATAACCTGGAAAAGATAAATTGTGCTGTGTTCCGGTTTTGAAATTAGGAATACCTAGAGGCAAGGAAAAAAAAACCATAAAATTTTAAATTTTCCATATTCTTTGATGCTGAAAATGTTTTCTGTTAGGTCAGACATGCTCAGTGCTGGCTATAACAGCATTTTATTAACATCTGAAGTTGTTAGATACAGGATGTTTAATTTGATTAGTTAAAAGTCAACACTGCCAAGTCAATATTACAAATTCTTTTTTTTTTTTTTTTGCTTTTTTTCCTATAATATAGAGATAATATATTCATTAGGTTTTAAAAAGATCTGCATTCAAAATTAAATGTCATGTGCTTTGGAGAACAATTTTTGTTTGTGGGAAAAAAAACATCATAGACTAGAAAATACTACCACTCTTTTAAGGAGCCACCCTCAGAGTGTCTAGCTGTTTTTTACAATATGATCAAATATCATCCTTCCTAAACCACGCTATAATTTCTAAAATACTCTTTCTTCAATAAAATTAAAGGAATCAACAAAGGCAGGTGTTTTATATTTGTTTTACAAATAAATGGTGGATACTGCATAGAAACATATACAACTTGTCCAAAAAAATAGTATGTATTATCTTTCCTAGATAAATTTTACTGACCTTCTTTGCATTTCTAGAGCAGTGGTGATGAACTTCAGTTTTGTATCTGATAGGACCCCTCTTTTTGGAGGCTTGTTAATGCTAGAGAATATTTCTTTTCTGCCCCATAAAGAGAACACCGATTTCTAAGATATGGAGAACTTTTCAGAACCACTGAAACACTTCTATCAAGACGTTCAGAAAGTCTCATTTACAATGTCCAGCGTACTCGGGGATGCTGTCCCTAAATATTTGGTCATCACATTTGATCATGCCCAGGGGCCTTATTTAGAGCGGCTTGGAAGGTTCCAAAACACCACACATTTATTTTCAAGAAAAAGAAAGGGGGGGGGGGACACTTGTTAAAACAGGTTGTGTAAAATTCAACATGGTGTTCTTATTTTATTAAAACCAGAGATGGCAAAGCATACAAGTGTATTTATTCATAGAATGAAATAAAGAAATAGAGTTTTTTAAAATTACCTGTCTGGACTTCTCAGGCTTTTTTCTCACACAGGAGGGCATGAGATGAGTCAGTATAATTATTCCCGTTTGTTAGATAAGAGCCCACTATGGTGGGCCGTAGAGCTTTGCTCAAAGTCACGAAGTGAGAAGAGCTGCTTGCTCCTCTCCCAAGCTCCCCATAAAGCTGAAGGACAGAGAGACAGAGAGAAGGGTGCAGCAAAAAGCCAGCGCAGAGCAGGATGCTAACTGAAGCACCTCAGCTGCTATGAGCACTTCAGCCTCCAAAAGGGAGCAGGTGTCCTGACATAGGCTAAAGCTGGGGGTGATGTGAATAGTACCTATGTTACTTATTTATAAAGAATTTCTTTCCTAGCTGGTTTCTTCAAGTGTCTAACTTCTTTTTCTTCATTTTCTCATGTGAAAATTGAATATTTTGTCTACTTATCATTTGAACTGAAGTTTTATTTGGGAAATTTAAAAGACTATTCTAAGACACAGATTTTCTTCTGTGAAGACAGTCATAAAGCCAACATTTTATGGAGGTGGTACATATAGTCTGGACCCAGAACCAGTAAGAACTGTGCAGTTGATTTACCTTTTGGTTTCCAATTAAATTAAAATTGTTCTTACAAAAGGGAGAGAAGAGCTACATCGCATAGGCTAAGTAAACATGTTCAACGAGCCTGAGAAGGGCATAAATAGAGCGACTTCTGTACGTCTGTACTGTAATATAGAACCACAATAACCTCCTTTCAAAGACCATCAGTGGCATGCAGTACAAGCGGTATCAAGAGGATCTAGCACGGCATTGCCTCTTAACAATCACATGCATGTGGTTCTGCTTTTGACTCCTGCTGTTCTTGTCTTAAGATCTATGCCAAGGTACCTGCAGTTGGAATAGTATGTCTGTCATTCAAGATACCAGCGAGATCTACATAAAGCAAACTATAAAAAAATAATGGATTATATTTCAAATATTTACAGGTTTCTAATGGCAGTCAGGGAAGGTAGACAAGGAAATAATTTCTGAAGAAGTCTCAAATGATCTGAAAGTTTCCCAGGAATGTTTTGCATCCTGTGATTTTGAAACATGGTAAGTTTCTGAATGCACATAAAATGATATGTCTGGCACCACAAAAACAGAAAGCATTTTAGAAACTTTTTTCTTGAAGATTGGTGATCTGAAAGTGTACAGAATACAAATCTGAAGTCCCTGTAAAGTAAACAAAAGCACAGTGTTAATGTTTTACTGATAAAAACAGAAGAGATTAGTCAATATTGTTTGACCTGAAAAAATAACTACAAAATAGTTTTCAGTAACCACTATCGATGACATTGATACCTTGAAATACAAGAATTACTTTCATTGGGAAAATTATTCCACGTAACTATGAAATTGCAACAATAGTTGCCTCACTTGCACACTGTAATGGATTAGCTAGTATGTCTCAGAACGGTATTATTACCTTCTACTGGACAGGATGAATGTAAGACCTGCCTGAGTATGCTTTACGCACTAAGAGTGGCTGGTGTGCCCTATCAGCACTTTCAGCAGACACATACAGAGGGAAAGCAGGGCTTCACAATTTCTGTACCTGTTCTAAGTTCTCACTTAAAGCATTAATCAGGAGAATCCTGAGAAGGAAGGAAAATGACAAGGAAAAAAGGCTGATGGTTTTAAACAGATAGATCTGTGTTCTCTCTCTGTTCATGAATTCAATTTTAAATCACTAAATCCATTAGTACAGTAATAATCGCTTCAGGACTTTTTGCAGGGAGAGTTTGCAGATCTGATCCCCACTGGTGTACAGGGCCTCAGTTTTCAGTAAATCAAGCTGACAGTAAACAGCTTAAGATTTGGGGGTGGGGGAATTGTCACATATGTCCTCTTAGCTGTTTTGCAGAAAATAGTCAGCGATGTAACAATGAGGTATCCATTACTCCATGTACTTCATAGTTCATATACCTTATATGAATATAAAGCCAAGAATCTATCAGGGCCACACTGCTCATGGGGGACAATGAGGCAGGTCCTTTCCTGTAGGCTTTTATCCAGCATCACTCTGAAAGTTCTCAAGCCGTAAAGTTCTGCTTACTTCCCTGGGACTCTGATATGGAAAGTTTTCCTGGTGTTCACTCTGAATATCATTTTATGTACGGTTTGGTGCAAGAGAGCCAGTCAGGAATGTCTTTTCAGTGGTGACCTTGAAATAAAGTCCCACACTGACTGCATGATGGGAAATGTTTTACGAGTGACAGACCAGGAGGACAGCACCCCTTTCTGAACAAAAATTCTGAATCTCCACAGCTGCTTTCCAACAACTTATCCACTATACCACCATTCATTCGACAAATGAATCAGACATCTTTTTTCCATTATCTCAGTTATTAGTCTCAGAACTGCTACTTTACCTGCGTAGCATTAAGAATGCAAAATATATAGCTGAAAACAATATCAGTTTCCTTGTGATTTATTAGCATGAAGTAGCCTATCGTCCAGGTGATTCCAAGCACGATAGCTATAGACATAGTGCCAGTGATCTTTCTCGCGAATGAATCCTTTTTATTCCTAGAAATGCACAAAAAAATAAAAATCTTGTCTGAATAATCTCTGTTTGGAATAAGTAGCATAGATGTATCTTTCTTTAACAAAAATGTGAGGTTTACTAAGGCAACAGGAAACATTGAAAATTAATATGTTAGCTACTTTAAACCTTTCAGAATGTTTACAATTTTGATCCAAATAGTCTCAATTTTCAGTATAAGAATAAGCTGCCATTGAAGTTTGGATATCCAATTTCTCTCAAGCCCAAGAGGAGTCAGAGATAAGGTGTTTTGGTTTGCTCCAACCATGAAAATTGTACATAAAATAAATAAAGTGCTAGGTTTTGTTGAACAGATCAGTTCTTTGGGATAATAAAAATAAAAGCAATTCCGTTCTAAATAATACAATGTACACTGCAAAGTTTGTGATGTTTAGCCTGTGACAATACACGGAGTGTTGATGTAAGACTGAGCAGGGAAATCTGCTTCAAAGCTTTCAGAGAACTGGCCTGACATTGAGGTGAGAAATTCATAGCTCTCATTTGGCTGGACCCAGCTCTGCTCTCACTTATACTGATTTAAATCAGGCATAACCTTCACTGAAGTTAAGTAACACTGCAACCAAAAAAGAAAGTGATGGTGGTTGGGGGGAAGCCTGCAATGCGTTCATTGCTATGCAAATGAACATATCCCGACCCATTACAACAACGGAATTCGTTCTCTGACTGCTTTAAATACACATTTCTTTAAAACCGAAGATTTTCTCAAAAATCTGAGTTTGTGACAAGAAAGTCTGAGCTCCTAACAAGAGACCGAGGAATACGTCTTCTGCAAGATCTGAGGAGTTCTATGCCATCTCACCTTGTCAAATCCTTGTCCTCCTTCCATATCACAGAGACAATGATCTTGATGAAGATGATAATGTTGAACAGGAGTATGAGTGCTACTGGCAAAAGGAATGACCACAACATGGGCTTTTCCGTGCTGAAATTCTGGTCTTCATCCAGGGCTGCAAGCCAGCAACTTTTAATATAAAGAGAGGCCATTTCAAAAGATTTGTTAGACACAATATTCAGAATACCAAAACAAAACAAAACAGTACACCTCTTTTCATCCTGAAAGACCTCATAGGGCTTTCTAGCCCTCACCTGCCTCTCTGAAAGGCAACCATTCCCTGACAACCGAGGGCTTTCAAACATGTCTTTTTTTTTCTCTGGGGAATGCAAAGTGATTTATCAAACAAACTGCGTAGGGAAATATTATAAGGTGGAATATAGCTAACTATAGCTATAGGTATCTGGCCACAACATACGAGTTGATGTCTAGGGTATATATCATAATAAAGCTAAAGAGTAAAGGGGAAGACCTTATGGACAAAGGTTGAAACAAAAACAGCAGCAACTTCAGGAGGATTGGATTACCCTGCAAAAATATTTACTTCTTTTTTTTTCATTGACAAATAATCTCAAGCTAGAAGTCAACACTCCCTACGTGAGTATCGTGAGATGACTGCCATATGGAAGGACATTTGTGTTTGCATTTCCGAAAGATGTTCTGTATCAACCACTGTCACCAGGAAACACTGTAAGGCCATAGACTGCTTTGGTGTGCTGGCACACAAATAAGTGCAGATGCCAAACACATAGGGTAATTAGGGATAAATTTACATTGGCCAGAAAGATTTCAAATAAATGAGAGGACTAAGCTTAGGTAACTGAAATGTAATTATGAGCTTAAATGAACTTTAAATGAAGGTCTTGAATTTCAGTTAGTCTAAGAGCATCTACAACTCCCATTTAAATCCACAGGCGATCTTGCAGGAGCATTCAGGACAGATGTGGATCCAGTACCCTAAACCCTTAGTGAGGAAAAACTGCAATTCCTTATAGTGAAAGTTTAGCTTGAGTGAAGAGTTTTATTTTCTTTTTAGTACAGGTATTTAAATATACAAAATAATATACCAAATAAGTCTAGAATGGTATTAATAATAAGCCATCACACAAGGTATGCAATAGCAAGTATTGTAATAATACATGAACTTACAATTCTTCCTGTCGGTAGTTTAAAGCTCTTCCTTTTCCATAAGTAACTCCAAGTGTTATTGCAACTACTACAGCAGGGATTCCTAATTGATAGAAGAGACATTAGCAATTTATTTTTCACTTGCATAGGTATATCTTATCTCCATTCCATGTAAATAGCTTCTTGCCTCCTAAATTCCATAGATTTTGAGACTTCTGTTTCATCTGCCTTACAGTAAGCTAAGTGGGTTTTCTATAGGCTAGAGAGAAAGGCAGGACTGTGGGTGGTGAGCAGCATTTTTCTGAGGACAGCTCATGACCACGACTTGCCTTTAAAGAGACAAAACTAACGGCAATGGAGCAAGCCCCTTTCTGTGCTGTAGCTGACTCCATTATCACAGCTGTGCAGTCCTACCCTGTTGGCGGTGGAAAACTAATGTAAGGAAATGCTGCTCTGAGCACCACTGCATTTCATACCAGTTTGATGGAGAGGGTAACTTCTTCTCAGAGAAGCATGGCGGTGTGGAGTTGCTTCCTAGAACCTTTTGCCTCATTTCCAGTTTTCCCTGTGTCCTAACTACCTGTTAGAAGAGTTTAAGTAGCACATTTCATGGGAAGGAGCCTCCCACACTAGTTTTTATCTGGGAAGTAAACATGCTGCTCTCTCCCTCCTTCAGCCTTACTATAGATCTTACAGACTGCCAACTATTTGCTGTGCTCTCAAAATCTGAAAAGCAGTGATTCCGAATCATGCTCTTTTAGACATGTAGTCACAGGACAGTGAAGAACCTAATGCTGTGTTATCACACAAATATATAGAGAGAACAATGATGTGTAGCCAGGCAGCTTTCACTGAACATTTTGCGGCTTGCTTGTACAGTCTGAATTCTAGAAGTTTTAAAGGAATTGCCTCTGCCTCCACCCAAGTGCAAAACATAACAATAAAACAATCAGGATCTAAAGCTGCTTGGTGCCATCAGATAACACATACCACACAAGCTGAATGCACAATGTGGAAAAGGCAGGTATTCCTGTATACTGCATTAGAACAGTTTCTTGAAGGAGGATGAGATTTTTACTTCACCTAGTGGGCATCTGACTGCATTCTTCAGTCCTCCAAATAGTCCTCTTTCAAGTTGCAGTGTTACTGCTAATTGCTATAGTGGTTTAAGAATGTGCTCTTTGCTTATTAATAAATAATATATAACAAATGTTGTAAGTCAGTCCTTGCTTTTGGATGCATGCAAGGCTCTGGTTGAGGTCATGAGGAATCTCAGACATATCTAAATGAAGAATTTGAGTCCATATATGCAGCCACCGTGTCTGAACAAATTTTCCTGTAGTTGACAGAAACAGATTGTTGAATGCCTTAATTACTGTGAAAATTTCTCCTGCATGCAATAGAAATATGTTGCTGTGCTGGTGAACAAACTCTCAGTTTCAGTGCCATATCGGGACAATGAAAACAAGCTCAATTTATACCAGTAGTGTAAGCTGCAACAGGAGATTATTTATTAAACCATGTTGCCTAAGCCAGAGAGACATTGGTTGTAGTTGCTCGCTGCTGATCTGCTATCCTTATACCTCTCCCTGAATGTGCTATGTACTGGTAGTGTGGTAGGAATTGTCATATATATGTCTTTAAATCTTACCCCATCCAATTACTGACGCGATTACAATGAAGTGTCCAGGAAGGGGCTTCATGGCTCTAAGCAGCAGTAAGTACAATTGTGCAGAATTGAGTGCTGTCCACATAAATGTTGCCAACAAAAAATAGTGCAGTAGGGCAGCCACAAGCGTACACCAGGGGTCTGCAGGAGGATCTACCATACCAGATTTGAGCATGGTGTTACTGGTGTTTTTGTAAGTATTGGATTGCTGGCGGTATCTGCTGGTATTGCTGGTGTGATTCTTGGCATTTTGGTTTTCAATTCCAGAGATGAAGATGATGTTAAAAATTAGCATAGAGAAACAGAGACTTACTAACATCCACGTTACAGCCGATTTTCGTGTTTTCCTATTGGTAAGAATACATTTAGGAGAGAAAAGTAAAGCAAAATAAGAAAAATTACAAAATGCTTCCTCATTTCTGTTGATGTCAAAAGCAAGCTAAAGTGTGCAGTCTTTAATATATATAGAGAGAAAAGCAATAACTTGTTTGCAGAAGTTTCAACTGTAGTTACTCTCGGACAACTTACCAAATTCATCAGTTTTGTTTGATTTCAACTAGAACAGAGAAGACCCAACACCTTTTAGGGCTAGGCCCTTTCCAAAAGCATTTGGGATGCATTTAATTTTTTTCACTCTGCTCTTTTTAGAATCATTTTATTCAGTGTTAAGAGCATAAGACAAGTATATCTAAACACTCTTCAAGGTACAAAAGAATAATAAAACTCCACTTCCAAATACTGTCTTATAAATGCTTTTAAAAGGCAGAGTCTGGAAGCTCCAAAAATCTTAGAAACATTGGTGGAAAGACCTTGATGGAATTACTCCAAATCTACATTAGTGCAAGCAAGATGAGGGAGTTCTTAATCTACGATGGCTACAGCTCTGTTGGCATGACTTTGCTCCTTGTTCAAGGGAGAATCACACGACACCATTCATCCCAGGCATATCCATCTAGGAAGTTTGCAGCAATTATATTTGAATGAAGTCATTCGCAATAAAACAGTAACACAAGCAGTGTACATAACCTGCATTGCTCTATATTCATGATGCTTTGAAATATCTGTTCACTACAGACATTTTATAAACAGAAGACTGTAACAGAGTATAGAAACTATCAAATAGGCAACAGAAAGCAGAGAAACATTTAAACAGGATTGCAAGAAGAGAAGCTGAGGCATGAGATATATGCTTCTACATGAACACTAAAAGTCTAAGAGAAAAGAGAGTGGACTGAAATGACTAGCCTTGAATGAAGACACCAGTGTAACAGGCATATTGGTAACTGGCTAGAAGAAAGACAATTGATTAGACATTATAATACCAGGACACAGGGCATACAAGAAAGTAAAAAGTAGGTCATACTGGTGATGGAAGACTGCTACACATTTTAAAAGTATTAAGTGAGCACAATGAACTAAACACCTCAACATATAGCATGGATCAATGTAGCAATAATACAGCTCTGGGCCTGTATTGTCAAATGCCTGACCAAGGTAATCACACAGACATCAGTGAGGTGGTGGGGACAGGGAACAAAACAGTAATAGCAGACCACCATTGCCCCAGAGAGACTGGGCAAATGTCATGCTGGGACATAAACCAGAGATCAGATTTTTAGACGTGATCGTGGGAGCCCATGGTAAAAAGATCAACCCTTGACTTGGTCCTCAGTAGCACATAGTGCCTACTTTATCATCATAGCTAGTAAGTTGCCCTATGTCACCCATAGGGTACCTAGACTGAACATTCCTGTTGGAAAAACAGAAAACAAAACATCCACCACAATTATGTTCAACTTGAAAAAGGTGACATCATAACTTCATACACACATACATCTCATAACTTCACTAACCAGTAAGACGCACTTCCCAAGCTACACAACACAATTAGATTGCTTTTTAATACTACCTGCTGATCAATAATATTGCAATATGCTCCAGGCTGGCTGCTCTCTCTGTTTTCCCTCAAAGTATATACAGAGCAAAATAGCATAAACTATTATAGCAGGAACTTAGCATAAAATAAAGTTTCACATCTTCACTCTTACCTAGTGAATATTTGAAACAAAATGGTGATGACCAGACCAGCAATGGACAGTCCAATACCAATGTAAGAAATATACTCCAAAGGCTTCGCATATTTATATTTGATCTGAAAGGCCTAGAAAACAATTGTATCAATTATAAGATAAGAAGTGATCATTTCCTTTCTAAAACATGTGTTTCTATTTGCACATAGAAATGGAAATGTTTTAGTAAAGCTATGACTGTTCATAGTCACTGCCAAAATTTTCAGATCTCACAAAATTGTTCCAGACATCAAAACAAGAGAGGTTTGTGCAGGATTGCAAATGGAGACTTAACGATGCCAATTAAATATTCAGCAAAGTAGCAGATTAAATTATTCCTAAAGAAATGCAAGGCAACATAGACTGAAAAGAGTAGCTTTAACACTTCATGCTGATGTGCATTATGAATTTTGACTTCTGAGGATAAGGTCTAAGGTAAGATGTTGTAAGGAATTCCAAATCAAAACCAGTCTTTGTACAGTATCAATAAAGCAGCAAGCAAAATGTAAATGTAGTCAGAGAAACAGAAAACACCATTAACTTTGCATAAATGGATGGGAATCTTCTCTTAGAATACAGTCATTTTATGCAATAAGGACATGCATAACATAAAGGGAAATACAGAAACAAATATTACAAATATGGAAATGCAATTCTGTAAAAACAGAGTAAAAAGATACTGTGAAATCCTGTCGCTCTGGAAGTCAATGACCACCAGTACAAGATGTTACCCAGGGAATGCTTTGTTTAGAGAAGCTGGCAGAATAATGAATGGCAGAGACGGTCATTCCTAAATAGTCTTGTAAGTATAAGAGGGCGATATATAAAGCTAAATGGTAGCAGGCTTAATATTTACAGAGAAATTGCTTTTTGTAAACATATAAGCAAAGGAAGTAGCTAATGCCGAGTGCTTTGAGTTATTTGCCCAACCCAAGGTAGTGCCACAGCTACCATAGATCCCAAGCTACTCTGATGTTTGTGTCAGGGCACTTCAGGGTTCGGACGTACTTTCATTTAACAGCCAGCTACCTCAATTCAGGTGCAAAGCTGGAGGCTCCCACAGCAAGGGGAACACCAGCGCCAGCGCAGAGGTAGATGGGCTTAGTCAGGCTTCGTGCCAGAGGAAGCCAGGACTCGCCCGTACCTTTGGCCTTCCAGCAGCCTGGGGAGCATCACATGTCCCAGTTTGCCAGCTCTGCCATAGATCAGAAACAAATAAATGGGGACATCTTCAACTGCTGCACTTTCTAGCTCAGCCCCCTTCTAGCCAGGGCACTGCGCCCAAGCCCTTATATTGGTATTCTGGTCTTGTAAGTCAGAGAACAACTGAAAACAAAACAAAACAAGCACAAAGACAACAACAACAACCCACCACACCAGATTCTGCCCATTCAAGGAATATCAGTGCCCTACCATCAGGATAGCAAAATGAGTAGTGTGGTTGCACTTGCATCTCAAGAATTGGCCTCCTTCTTTCGTACAGCCTGTGGTGTTCCAGTTGTTCTGAGCATAGTCCCAAAAGACACATGCATAATCATGCAGCTGAAGTTTTGATGTGTTGTACTATGGATTAGGATTACAAAGAGAAAAATGGGATAAAGAAAACCAAACAGATATGCAACAGCAAAAAGTGTACTGAGAAATATCTTCTGAAAGGGGAGCTGACAGCTACCAAGGGATTTCCAGGATTTCCAGTAAACTTTTTGAAGTATATCAGTAGCAGCATACTTTGGCTTTTTGAACTTACTTTGTATGTCCTTTCTCAGTCAAGACTGCCAATGAAATTACCCATTTCTATGAATTATTTAGGTAATTACAGTTCAGATACACATCCATGAGGCACTAAATAAATGCCAAAGGAATTCTGCATAAGCCAAACAACAGTTTTTCAGATATTAGCAACATTAAATTACTGCCAACTGATTACTGATGAATCCACACAATAAAATGAAGCAAACAATGATAAATTCAGTGAACCATCCCCTCCCCTCCTGCAGCATGGCTTTGCTCACACAGAACTATGTCAAACTTCATGCAGTACTTTTCAGGCAATACACTTCTGCAGGTTACTGCAGTTAGAACTGTTTTTTTAATAAGCAATGAACACCTTGAAGTGCAAATAAATATTAAAAGCAACCCTATTTACAGTCTTGGTAGTTCAAGTACAAATGAGGAATAAAGGTAGGAGTAAGAAAAAATTAGCTTTCCATTAGTTTTTTTTTTTTTTTAAGTGCTCGTTTCCCACAGCACTTAGCTGTATAGATCTATGGTGGTAATTACTGATCTATCATATTGATGTGTTCAAGACTAAAAGCCTTTGTCACATGAGTTAAATATTGTAAGAAGAACCTAACTGTTTTTTTGTTCTGTTTTGTTTTGTTTTGTTTTGTTTTGTTTTTCTGGAGAAAGCATGCTAAAAATGAGTACATATCATCTAAATATTGTTATTTGGGCAAATTGGCACTTACACAGGGCTTTTCCTACAAAAATGCCGTAACATCTGGAATAATTTCCTGGGGGAGGAAATCAAAGTCCCACAAACTCTCTCAACTGCTTATTGCCAGAAATGAAGGTGGTGTACCAAAAAAAAAAAAAAAAAGCCCTCTACGTAAATCTCGTTCCCTGAATATTGAAAACAGGTAGTAGGACAAGGACAGCCTCTAGTCAAACCAAACATGGCATTTCTTACAGAAACTTACCTTGGGATTGAAGGCTATTTCAACACCACTGGCTCTTCCACCATCAATGTTGCCAGAGACAATTTGTTTAGAGAAACTATTGTCACTCTGGTAAGTCTGTGACTGGAAGAGTTTGTCATTTTGATAAAGGACAAAGCCAGCTCTTCTATTGTTTGATGAACCTTCGCTAGGCAAACAGAAAAGTAGGTACAGATATCAGAGAAGCTGGTGCCTTGGAAGAAGCCTATTCTATGCTGCTTCACACATCCACTCTTTACAGCAGATTTTTGTTTAGATATTTATTCAGAATCCATTTAAGATGTAGAGAAGAGTTTCTTTTCTGATGAATCTCAAAAGATTCTTTTTCAATTTTTGCTGAGGTGGAGTGTGAAAATAATTATTGCCATTCTCCTAATGCCATTTGTGAGGAAAAATGTTGGCAATGAGGAAAATAATATCCTAAATCCAAATACATACACACATTCCAAATGGCCAGGCATAACACTAAATAAGAAATAGTAACAACAGAGACATTTACAGTTAGTAGGAAGTCAGAGGATAAAAGAGATTGGCTGGAATTTCCCTTCAGACCCAACTTTTGGACTCTGTTTCTTTTGTTGCACTCTTCCACCAAATTAGAGAGATTTCTAAGTGATTTCAATCACTAGTCTTAATTGTTGCTGAAGAAACAAAAATCCTATTTTATACAATTGATTTTATTCTTGGTTTTATACTTTTTATTTGTTTTTATCATGAGAGACTAACGTAACTTTATACCTACAAAATGTCACAATTGTGCGTTTAATACTGAAGAAATGTATTTTTTTGAAAAAATAAGTTGTGCATTCAATCAAGCCCACTCGAGAGAAGCGTTATGATATACAGGCATTATGATAAAGATGTTACTTGATCACAATAGTTTTCCACAGCATCATTGTCTGTGACAGTTTTAGTTCTTTTCTAACCCTCGTGAGGGGACTGAATTGTTCTTTTCCCTGTGGACCAGTATATGAATGATGTTCAGCAATACGATGTCTAAGTGCTTCGCAAACTCCACCTTCATTATACTCTTGTCCTGTGATGTCTAATGTTACTGTCACTATCCAGAGAGACTTAGGACAAGTCTGCTGGTTTAAGGTGCCCAGTCTGAAACTCCTGCAGTTTCAGTAGGTCATAGAAATGCACATGATCAAAGCTCAGCTCCCTGGGGCTGTATTTGCAGCTGTGCATAGTAAGTCTTCTTGCAAATCATGCACAAGTGACAAAATTGGACATGCAGAAAACAAATGTCATACAATCAGCAGCCAGGTATTGTGTGCCTGGTAAGAAGGCCAGGATTATAACCTGTCTGGGACTCCAGCTGCCAGGTTGACTTGGCATTAACCCTCATCACCACCCCACAGGGCGAACTACCCAGCCACCAGCTTCTGCAGCAAATGAAACAAAAGAACTATAAGCTTTTGGAGTGTACATAATGGACAGCTGGAAAAATCCCGTGTGCCATTAAAAACTATTGTAACACATAGATGTGAGAATACATATGTCCTGGCTGACACCTGACAACAGTAACAATTTTAGTAGAAATGACTGATGTCTTTGGATTTCAGGCAAAGAGGTACATATGTACTAACTTTTGATTTGATGTCTATAGAGATATGGCCAAACAGTCATTACATTTTGAATTAAAAAAAAAAAAAACAGTGAAAAATACCCAAACATGAAAAGCTTTCTGGCCATTACATGTACACATGCATTAATCTATAAATAAGATCATCCAGCTCATTTGACATGTGCATTTTTGTGCCACAATATGGTACCAACATGCATATCAAAAAACACGTTGTTATAATTGTTATAAAAACATAATTGTTTATATTGTTTCAGTTTTTTTTTTTTCCAAAGCAGATTTCTAGGGAATATTCATTCAAAATTTTCCCAGGCTCAGTTTTCAGTAGGAGAAAGAACTTACTGTTACTTATAATATTGAGCAGTATCTGAACTTCAGTACTGAGTTCATCACTAAGCTCAGTGGCGTTTTCCTGTATTTCTAGCTTTGTTGGCTGAAAATGTCCCACTGTTCCACCTGCAAAAGTTAACAGTGTGTGCATTAGAATTTATAGTACATACCTGCTTGTGCTTGTAAATCCAACAACACGCTCAGGTTTACCTCTCTGTGCCAAAAACAGAATCCCAGAGGAGTTCAATTTCAGCGGGACAGACTGGACTGCAATGTTGGGCTGAGTGACATTGCCCGTCAAAGAAAATTCTTCCATTGTTTTTGTGAGGCTGCATTGAAATTATGAGCGGGAAAAAAAGTTACCACTAGTTGTTATACACAGCTATAGGTTCAGTTTCTGAGCTTCCTCTCTGATTTGGTTCTCTGGCACATGAGGAGGAGTGAAGAAGCTATGCGTGTTCTCTCTAGCAGCACCGGAAATTCTGACACTTCTGAAGTCACTAGAAATTTGTTTTCTAACATCAGGAGAAGCAGTATTTAGCCATATGCGCAGCTGGGAGTGGGACAATGTGAAATCTAGCATGCTGTCAAGTTGTAACTGCTTGTTAGGTAAGTCAGAAATTTCTTCTAATAAATGGAGGAAGCAGCTCCGTCATGGAGACAGTATGTTGACAGCTTTCTCTTTCCACATGCTGGGAGTTGTAATAATACTTCAGACTTCTGTGAAATGCAACAAAAAACCTGGAAGTGTTTTTAAGTGCCAGCATCCCAGCTAGCAGGCAAGTCCACCATGTAACCTCCTACCTGTTTACGAACAGTACTGTGCTACTTAAATGATTTGCCCAGACTGTTGAAGCCAACTGATGACCAAATCAGAGTTTAACTCCAGAAGCCCCTGCTCCTCATTCCCTGTCCTCATCCTTTATACAAAGCAGAAAAAGTTAGCCAAATTGTTTATGTGGGTATAAATTTACCAAACGAATCAAGTTGCACATTGGAATTGAACAGTATCGAAGCTTTGACTTGTTCATTAATGACTTTCATTCTGAAACACAAGGGAAAATGCTGTTCATTAGATTTAATAAAAAGGACAAAAGCTGAAGTTACCTTGCTGCAACATGGACGATATTACTGTTGTTGAATTCTGTTTTGTTGGCATCCAAGAGCTGACTCACTGTAGCCACTGCTGCCGTAGTTGCCTGAGACAAGCAGAAAAAAACATCAAAGTTCAAAGGCAATTGCAATAAATCATCCCTTGTTCTACATAGTGCATTGGCAAAGTAAGAACACTTAATAGGCATTGCTTGAAAGTACACACAATGGAGTAAACAAAATACAGGATGCCATTTGAGAGAATACAGGCTTTGAGCCAAGGGTTCATAAATACCACATATATTAATTTAGACAGTAAAAATTAAATGACTAATTTAAACATCAAATGATGCTAATACTAGAATTCCAGATAAGGGCAAGTCTAAAGAGCTGATAAGAAACAAATTTACACTCTGCTCTGGGAACTGAAGCAGCAATGATTCCACAAGTATGCTTGAATAACTCAGCATATCACTAAATGGCAAAGTGAATGCATTTGGTTGTGTTGTTATGTAAAGTTGATAGGAAGCACATTGGAGAGTGTTCCTTCTGCTGGTGGAGGGGGCACATAATCCATATCCCAAATATTAAGCCATAAAAATCTTATTTCAGTTTTAATAAACCTCACCTGAGAGTCTTCTGAAATGTTTGGCTTTCTCAGAATCTGCATTGTGATATTTGCAGCAGTAGAGATGTTCTGTGTGGTCAGTTGGTTGGGCATGGAGGTAAGGAGTTGAGTGCTACTTGCAATTGCTAAAACATCGCTGGAGTTTGCAGTTCCCACCTATTAGGAAAATGCCATTCAACAGAAAAAAAACAAGAAAAGGAAAAGGAGTCACCACTTTTATAACATTCTTACATAAAATCACACAGGTGGTCGAAGAGCTGGACCACATCTTTTTCCACTCCTTCCTGGCAGCAGTAAGACCTCCTGGAGCTTCCGAGGTTACAAAATTCTGTACACCTTTCCATATTCCTCAAATACCCAGAAATTAATTTTTTGAAAAGCCACCAGAGGAACTTCAGAAATGTCATCTAGAATAATAGTGCTTCTTAGCACAGCGCTCATAAGCTGCACTGAGAACATTGTCCTCACTTTAGTACACTGTAGAGTGTCAAATTGGAATAAACAAAAAAAGAAAAGAGAAAGAAAATATTCAGTGCTGGAGGTACTAAAAAGAATTGTTAGGAGCTCTGGATGGGTCCAGTTTGCATCAGTTTGCACTACACGTAGAGCATAAATGTCTGTAATATCTTAGGCATACAAACAGAGACACAAAAAAATAAGGCATTTTATATGCATATTAGGCATATTATATGAAGGTATAGTTAGGTGACAATAAGACATAAAGGCATGGAAAACCTGTTTATCATCAGAAGAATTTTCTTCATGTGTTATGAATACTAACTAAACAGTGTATTGAGTCATCCCTTTTCTAATCCATTAAGCTATCAAAATCGAGTTTAATTAAATTATGAAACTTTGAAGTGTTTTTAAAGCTCAGAGTGGTAGGAAAGAAAGGTGAATGTGTTGCATAGAGAGGAAGGAAATTTGCATTTATAACTAATTTCTGGAGATTTATTATTTGATTTGAAAACACCTGCATATGCACCATGTACACTGTGCATGCCTATTTTCACTTTTCTTACTTCTGAATTGTAGCATCATCGTGTATTCAGAGTAAATATTTGTACTTACAGGAATAAAACCCCTTTTAAACTTGGCCTGTGGATCACAAGGGTAAACGTCTTTCATCTCCTAGCATGCACCTAGCGTTCTAAAGAACCTGAGCTGGCTTAGGTTCACTAGGTGGCAGTACAACATCAAAGATCGTAACGAAACCCCAAATTACTAATGGTAGCAGGCTAACCTTAGATTCAACCAAATACAGACCTGTATCTTATTAGCATTATAAAAAACTGCTACTAGTATTATATATTATTACAGAGAAGATATGATATTTGAACCATTTAATGAAATTTATATACTAGGAAAATATAACTTGCTCTCAAGGTTTCAAGCAACAATGTATGATGAAGAATTGGCTCTCTTCGAGGGACTGTAGCTGGTTTCTTTTTGTTTTAGTTAGGACTAGTGATCTGGAATAGTAGAGTAGAAGCAGCAGAAGAGCAGTTGCTGTCTGTAATGTGCGTAATCATGTTCAGTGCTCCATGTTTTTGGATATGGAGGAGCTAAGCCTTAAAGCAAGCCTTAGGGGTTTACGGTTTTTATCAAGAAGAGTTGGTCATTCATACAAGAGATTTTGACTTTGAATTCTTGAGGGACAAAAGTATTTCATCCATGCTCAACTGATCACAGTACTGAAAGGAGAGGCTTTGCTCTTTATCTTTTCCAACATGTCAGCATTAGCATCACTGTGTTCCCTCTTGCCAGTCTTCTCCAAATCCCTTCCAGTTTCTCAGCAGCTTGGTATCCTGGGTCAGCATTGCCTCCACTCTCAGGTGTTTGCTTTGAAATGGGGACCTGAGTGAGGAACTTCCAGGCCAGTCAGGTAATATGAAATGGGATATTGTGCAAAATCAAGCAAAATAAAATAATCGCCATTGGAAACAGGCCATTTGCAAAGCAGGCACATGCCAAGAATTCCTTTGAAAAAGGCTTTGGTGGTTCATTTATGTTTTTGCAAAGTTTTAAGAAATGTAACACAAACACATATTTCCTGCTTCAATTACCTATTGCATTTTTTTTTCTTGTGATGCTGCAGAATCTCAACCACTCTTTAAATAGCATGTCGAGATATAATTTAAGATTACCTGTAATGCTAGGGAATCCAGATTTTCATTACAATTCAGAATACTGGGGGGCTCTAAAACAGGAGTTATTCCCTCTCTGGAGCACAACCGGATTGCAATTGAAGCATTACCTGTAATTTTGCAAAAGTAGAAAGACATGCATTTAGTACAGAAGCCCTGACTCATATGCACATGACCTCTTTGGGAAGTAAAACAGTACAGTGGGTGTGACGCCCTAGCCAGTGTTATTTTCTGTTTGCATATAAAACATTTGTCTCAGGATTAGAAGTGATCATCAATTATTTAACCGGTGTATTATTGTTCTTTTTTGACCATGTTTTTATACTCATAGACACAATCTTGTCAGAGTGGCTGAGATTATTCATGCCATATTCTGATAGGTTTAAACATGCTAGAGCCACAGAAACACATCGCTCAAACTGGAGGTGCAGGCATCAGCACTAAACCATCAGAAAGACTTTTTGTCATGTCTTGAAAAATGTGCTTCATTTATCATGAAAGAAATAAAAAGAGCATGTGGAACCACCATGCAATAGTTACTCTAAAAGGTCTCTGAAAGCTGGTATACGCTGCTGGAATACTCCATGCTTTTCAGTTCTCTTCTGTGGGAAACCCAAATCCGGCTTTTTTTTTTTCTAATATAAGTGATACCAAAATGCAGCCACAGTTCATGGAAAGTGTCCTGAATCCTAATGTTAGGTAGTAGGAGATAAACAGATGATTTTTCTATCAAACATCTGTTTCTTAGCGACATTAACAGACTCTCAGCTGGGTTCCAGACAGGCGTGCATACTACATTAAATCGATTGCATTTGAGGTAGAAAGCTGTGTGGACAGATTTGTGCTCCTGCTGCTTGAGCTCTGCTCTTCTGGCTTTAAACAGAGAGCTCTCATCTTCTACTCTAATGATCTGACATCTTTCACAAACCTTACATTTGCTGTTGGCAAGTGGAAGTGGAAGGAAAGAAACATACCATTCACAGAGTCAGGCTTACATTTTTCTTTGGAGCCGCCATATTTACCCACTATAATTCTTTCAAAAGTGAGATTTTTTGTACTATTTCCAGAAATGGCTGTGTAATTACTGGCTTCACAGAAATTAGCTGTACGGAAGGGAAAAAAAAAACAACAACGTATATTCAGATCAAATATTTTTAATACATGGAGCAATTTTCAAAAGTAAAATAACATTAAGACAATAAAAACTCATTGAATCTTTTGCCTTAAAGGAAATAAATGGCTGTTAAAGTAGTTGGGTAAATCTTGCCTAAAACCAAGATGTCAGAAGTGATCTTTAGGAAGTCACTGAAGCCATAAAAGCCCATAATTTTTGCTGTCTGTACTATTTTCACTGCCTTGGTCTTAGGAAATTTAAAAAAGATTAAATGCTTCACTTCCATAATCTTGTTACCCAGGTAGTAATTAGATTTGGTAACTGAATGCTACAGAATACAGCAGTGGGGGCAAAAAGACAAGTTTGCTGCAAATGAGGTTCGGACAGTTAATAGGGGACAGACCTCTGGTGACTGAACCACGATGTCCCGGATGCAGCTGCTGGCCCAGGAAGCTGCTACCCGCTGCCTGCTGGAATGGGAAGGGGTGGTTCAGGAAGGCCCCCCCCGTGCCACCCCAAGCCCCACACCTTCAACGAGCACCTGATACTGGCAGCTTCTAAAGGCAAGGTGATGAGCTCAGTGGAACCGTGGCCTGACCCAGTACGGCACCCTACTGTATTCTCACGCCATGCTGCACTGCTATAACAACGTGTATTTACCTTGCAATGCTGCAAATGCTTGAAAAAATACTGCAGCACACAGGCAGAAAATTTTTGCTTCGCCTTAGGATTTGCAACATCTTGTTTCCGCTAACTTTTTAAAATTTGGACCACATTTCAGCTGACTGTGTTCCATTAGCAGGAATAAGACAAAGAAGCATACTTAATGTCCTGAAGGGACACGGGAGACCTGGAGCATTCCCCATGTCCTGGCACAGACTTCCTTGCCAAGTCATGTCACTTTCCATGCGTCTTATTTTCTATAGGGTCTGAGTTTCCTCTGACACAATGATGCTTTTCCTTCATAGAAATGGTTATGAACAAATAAGGACTCATGGCTCTGCAAAAGACTAGGTCTGCCTTATAGCCCCATACCTGAACCTCACTTGCCAGGAGGTGATCAACAAAGCAAGCTATCTCAAAAATGTTAGGTGGCAGGAACCTCTGGAGGTCATCTAGACCAAACAGAGGCTCCATATCCCCACTGGGCAACATATTACAGTGACACTACCTTTCTAACCAAAATACTTCTCTCCGTGCTCAATCTTGACTTCTCACACTGCAGTTTATGACTGCTGCCCCTTGCTTTACCATCCGGTACTACTGAGAAGAGTTTGGATTCAACGGTCTTCACGATGCCTATTCAGTTAGCTGGAAGCTGCTATTAGTTCTGCTCTCAGCCTCCTCTTCACCACACTGAACAAGCCCAGCTCCTTCAAATGCTCCTTGAAGGACACTTGCCCTAGGTCCTCACATCCTCACAGCATCCTGCTGGACCATCTCCAATTTCTCCAAGTCTTTTTAGCCTGGAGTGCAGGGGGCAAAACTGAGCATGGAGTTCCCAGTGGAGCCTGTGGAACCAGTGCCAAGAAGGGGAGTGTAACACTATTCTTCGATCTGTTTCTCTCCACCTAGCACGGCTGCTCTACCTTGCCTACAATGAACATGAATGGTTGGGTCATATTGAACTTGGCACCCATTGTCACTCCCGGATCCTTTTCAGCAGGGCTGCTCCTCAGACAGCAAGTTTCTAGTCTGTACCAATGTCCCCAGTGCAGAGATTGGCATTTGTCCTTGCTGGCCATTGTGAGGTTTCCACTGGCCTGATCCTTGGGTTTCCAAGGCTCTTCTGCATTGAAGCTGTACCATTAAGTGTCAACAACACCTCCACCCAACCCCAAGTTTAGTATTGCCCACAGATTTGCTGCTAAGGCATTCTATCATCATTCAGGTTGTCAATGAAGACAGTGAACAATACTGGCCCTAGTGTTGACTAGTGGGTTGCTCTACTTTTACTGTACACCAATTAAGCCATTGATACTACACTTTAAGTTTGGCAGTTGAGTTAATTTTCAACCCAGCTAATGGTCCATTCACCCAACCTGTACATCTTCACCTATCAAATGAGAATGCTAAGGGTGACAGTGTCAAAATCCTCACTAAAATCAGGGTGTATTACATCTATTACTCCTGTTGTCTACATGGCCAGTTATTTCACACAGAAGGCAGTCAGGTTGCTCAAACTTGATTTGCCATTTGTAAATCCATGCTGACTGCTCCTGATTAATTTCTTGTCTTTCACATGCATGGAAATAGACTCCAAGAGAATGTGGTCTGTAATACTTCTAGGGCCTGAGGTGAACCTGACTGCTTACTGTTTCCCCAGTGCTCCTTCTTGCCTTTCTTAACGGTGGGCATAATGTTGGTCTTCTTTTTTAGTTCTCTGTAGCCTCCCCCGATCATGATGTTTTTACATAGGTTACAGATAGCATTCCCACAGTGACATCAGCCAGCTCTTTCAGCACTCCTGCATGAATCCCGTCTAGACCCATGCATTCAAATACTTTTGTGGTGATGTTGCCTTCCTTCTGAGGGATGAAAGCCAGGAACAAGTTGCTACATTCATGTATGAATACATATGCTTTCATAGGTGAATACCTATTACAGATTATCTTTTATCTTTCCAGCTATTCAAGCTTGGAAGTTTTGGGGGGCTGGTTTGTATACATATTTATACTACTTGGTCTTTGACGTACAAGAGACAGTCCATCTGAAATAAAATGCTTTGGTGCTTTTTTCCCCATTGATGCAAATCTCAAATTATTGCAAATATTCTGACTCCAGTAGGGTTGGTCCAGAATTTAAAGAAAAAAAAAAGGTAACAAACAAATAAAAACAGGTAAGAAGAAAACCGGGCTCTTTGTCATGATCTGTGACAGAAAGTAACCATGACATAGTATACAAAAAGAATCAAAGAATCACAGAACGGTTAAGGTTGGAAAGAACCTCTGGAGATCATCTAGTCCAACCCCCCTGCCAAGCACGGTCACCTAGAGCATGTTGCACAGGATTGCATCCAGGAGGGTTTTGAATATCTCCAAAGAAGGAGAATGAACTATGAGCCAAGAGGAATTTTTCCATCACCATTAGAACAAAAGCAATTGGTTTACAAAAGTTTTCTGCCCTATGTTCTCTGCTCTGTCCTGGCAATAAACCCAGTCACCCCCTCTATACCCCCAATCCCAACCACACTTCTTTCCAACTTCCCTAACACCTTTAGTGCTATGTTTCCACACTCTCTATGCCCCATTGTGCCTCAGCGCTTCACGCCACTTTGTGTCCTACATTCATCTTTAGATTCCCAATACATAAAATACACATCTTTATTTTGTTAGCTGTTAGAGAGGAGACAAATGTTGTGGGTGGTTTAGGACTATGCATGTGAGTGACTAGAAAGGATTGACCAGCCATGTGGCCCCCACCTCCTTCCTGACAGGATGAGTCTCCTTGCCTTTTCCTCAGTGAGCTGTTTACAGGGTTGCTCTTCTCTACCCAACTAGTGATACATGCAAAACTCATAGGCTCTTAAGACCTTGAAGACCTGTAACAAACTTGTGAATGTGATTGGAATTGGTCAGCAAGTTGAAGTTGTCAAGAAGGTGGAACAATGGACAGCTGGGCAGTATAAACTTTCCTCATGAAAACAGACTAAATTTCATATTTTGTAAATGCAACAAAATTTGTTGTTATTTCAAGTTGATGATATCCAGCCAAACATTCTTACCTCATGTATTAGTAATTAGGGTTGCATCAATCTATTCTTTAAGGCAATTTACAGCAAACAAAATACAGAATACCCAGAGGACTGAACATAGGGACTTACAGAGTCATCATAATGGTTTGTTTCTGGTGCTGAAATCCCAGCAATGATTACTTCATTTAAGCCAATTTCTCTGAACCATTTTGCCCAAATGTTGCAATGCATCATGAACCCATCCAACCTGTCATTGTTTGCTGGCTGTGCTGTCCTGTCCTTATGCCCTGTCCTTATGTCCTGTCATAAGGGAAATAACATGGCAGACTTGAAGTTTCCATCTACCTAGCAGTCTTCATCAAGAATATTTTCCTGGATAAGCTGCAGATCTTTCACCATCCATCTGACAAAAAAATGTGAGTTCACTTGACAAAGGTGCAGCTGCACAGTGAGTCAGATGACAGCATATCTGTGTGTCAGACTGGCCACAGTGCAGGTTGTTGCCTTGGAAAGTGTGAGCTGGGGATCTTGCCAGCCCTGGTGATCATCTGGGAGCACCCACTCCAGTTACACCAGTGCAGAGATGCTGTGGCATGACAGAGGAACCTGAACTGGGAGTCAACAAGGCCAGCGCTATGCCAAGCACTGGAAATTTGCCTAATCCAAAACTAGTGCCAGTGGCAACAGGAGATGAGGATAGGCATTATCCTGCTGGGTACTGAGCTGGATAGAGTCCGCTTGGCACTGGCAAATCCAGGGAAAGCAATACTGGCCACTGAGGTCTGAATCAGATTTTTGAGTCACTGTGATGTTCAAACAGAGGAATTCAAACAAAGGCCAAATTGATTAGAGACAGGCCACCGACAGTTGAAAACCATAACGTGTTCCCCAGATATATTACTCATTCGAAAGAGCAACAGAAGTGGGTGAAAGATATGGCCTCACAGGGGAAGAAGAGCCACATCACTGCTGAGCAGGTCCCAGGACAGGGGTGGGCCCGGGGCCTCCCAAAGCAGAGGGATTCACAGAAATGAAGCCAACTGCTCGTGCTGCCTTGCTTGTACTAACCTAAGTCACAAAGGAATCCTATCCACTCGTCAGGACACACGCAGGCTCCATCCTGACAGACTCCACCATTGCGGCAGAAGCAAGGAGGTACCACAGGTCCTGTAGTTTCTGTGTAAATAAATAATCAAGATGTATATATTCATAAATGTGTATGCAAAATATATATGCTTACAAATAATTTGATGAAGGAAAGATACAAATATGTTGCTGATTTATTTGGAGCTTCAACTAAAAAATATTTTATTCCGTGACCCACAGTCTTGCCAATGGACTCAGTCACTAGTTCCTCCTTACCCCTAAAAACAACGCCATGAATAAAAACAATGCTATGAATGTGGTGTCAAAGCTTTCAAAAATTAATCTGCATTCCCACAAAGAAGTAGGCAGAAACTGTTTTGTGTAGCTGCCAGAAGAGCAGGAGAGA
This sequence comes from Anseranas semipalmata, assembly GCA_013399115.1. Taxonomy (NCBI): domain Eukaryota; kingdom Metazoa; phylum Chordata; class Aves; order Anseriformes; family Anseranatidae; genus Anseranas; species Anseranas semipalmata. The sequence goes on from VXAA01002949.1 coordinate 115,737, forward strand.
TGATGGTGAGAGCCTCCAGTCTGCAAGAAACTCAAGCTGTTGAACCTGTGAAAAGCCCAAATTACTTCTGCAGGGTTTCACAGGGAAAAAGAGGGCAAAACAGGGCCATAGATTTCCCAGACCCAAAATGGCAATGGGGAGGTGGATAATCAGACCTCCAAGAATCACAAAGAGACATTCTGATTTAAGCCAGAAATTATGCGATAACGTAGATAAAAATCCATGCCCTAGTCTCAGTCATAGCTTCTATTCACACTCCAGGACAGGTGCCAGTTTTTATTGTCCCTTGGCAGAAATAGCAGGCTTTGTCTGAAGTAGTCATTGAATAGGCTGCTGCAGCTTCAGGAAGCAAAAAAGCACGATATAAGCAATAGCAGAGAAATTGCAGAACTTAGAAATTTCTCAATACACCATAGTATTGGCAGTGTTTGTCAAGCTCTGAAACTTTTAAGGTTTCTTAAAAAAGAGTCTGGCAAATCTTGAATGGCTAAGGGGTATTCTGCAGCAGAAACTGCAGTAGAGAAGGTATTGGTGGACCTCGAGCTCTGGGATATGGCTTCCAGACCTGGGGGATCCCCAGGCTTCCTCTCACTTTATCTCACCCAGCCCCGACGTGGAGGGTGGAATTTGGAATCCCTTCCCATCAGCTGCATTGGGTGCAGTTTATGCCTTAAGATTATACAGAAAACCGAAGTTGAGGCCTTCCGTTTGAGCTGACACTCTAGAGTCTGTGTTTTGAGATGCTGACAAATAGAGTAAAGCCAGAAAATGTAAAAGTAAACAGTGCAGCCAGGAGCGCATGTGTTATTGTATACTCTTAATGTTCTCGTTGAAGGAAAAAGATTGCCTAACTTCTTACTCTTTAATGGGATTCATATAACTGAAAGATTATTGCAGACTATAGGGGATGTGCCACATGGCTGGGTTAATTCTGTTCTTGGCAAGCGTTGCTTGACTCTTGCTCATGTTGTTGCTATTTCGCATTTGTGTTTCAGTCTGTCTCAGCTATGTTTCAGCCAGATGTCTATGATGCTAGTGGAATAACATCTATGTGCAGCTAGGTAATGTCTTCACTAGCCATCAGCTGTTCAAAACACATTGTTTCTCTGCTGGAAATCTTACAGAAAGGAAAGGAAAACTCACGCAGCAATTGAGAGCTGGGTGGCCCCACCTCAGCAGCTGCAGAGAAGGGCTTGATGTGCAGAAGCTGGGTGAGTGTTTGAACCATTGCTGCCCCGTCGCCCAACCATGCTGGCTCATGTGGCAGGCGCATGCATGTAGTACATGGGGCCGTGTGGCAGAGGAATAACACCGGGGCTCAGCTGCTTGCTCTGCACTGGGAGCCCTTTGGGCCTGGGAACCCACAAAATACTCAGGAACATGCAGCACAGCTCCAGGCCTCTGTCTTGTTTGATGAACACATGCCCGAAGCAGTCATGGCACACAGGATCCCAAAAACAGAAGTTCCAGCGGTGTTGCCTTGCAAATGCACCAGATCCCAGGCTGCCTGCAGAGGAGCAGGGGAAGGGCAGTGACTGGGGCAGCCTCGGGCTGGAAGCATTGGCGGTGGCACTTCCACAGCCAGGAAGGGTGTCAGGGTCTAACTCTTGAATCATTTCTTTTTCAAGCAGTAAAACAGAAAAGCACAAAGCTCTGAGGCAAAAAGTCCAGCATTGGCCCCTGGAGGTATAGGCACAAATTTCCTGAGCAGCTGCCAGCATGCAGCATCTGTCTCACCTCTGCGTTCCCAAAAAAGTTCCTCTGTAGCGACAGCGCGACACTCCTGGGATCTGCTAACGTTAGTCTGTAGCTCTAGTTATTGCTTCCTGGTAACCTTTCTTAGCATATTGGTTAGGGTCTCTACTATTGCAAAGCTTTTTCTTTCCTTTTTTTTTGTGTGTGTGTGTGTGTGTGTGTGTGTGTAGGGAAATCTGTGTCTTTCACAGAAATATGAATTCCTGAGCTTAATAATGCAGCCATGCCTACCCCCTACACAGTAAAACTCATCAGGCTCAAATAATTGTGGCATTGGCTTAACATCATAGGGTTCTTCTGTTTTTACGTTTCAGAAAACATCTTCTTTTTATTTGTCTTTGGCTTAAGTTTTGCAGAAATTAATCATTTCAAGAATTGCATTGATTTTGACTGTATATATTCTTAAATTGAGACTAAGATTCTTGCATAATACTATGACATCAAAAATGGTTCCTTTCCTTTCCTTTCCTTTCCTTTCCTTTCCTTTCCTTTCCTTTCCTTTCCTTTCCTTTCCTTTCCTTTCCTTTCCTTTCCTTTCCCCAAACATCCTGGGAACTGCTAATGCTAATACTTGCAGTTAAAGTTTGGAAAAAGCAGAAACACTACAACTATGCACAAAAAGCACTGCATCAGATAGGCATGCAGGTATTCTCCATCCTTGAAGCAGCTGCAGTTTCAGTCCCTTTCCTAGCAGTTAGTTTCCCTGTAGCTGTGTAAATCCTAGGCAGGAGAAGAATCCCCTAGCTGCCCTGAGAGTTAACTCCCATTCATCTGGATTTAGGATCATCAAGTCAAACAAAGCCCTAAGCATATTGTTATATTCACGTAGGTAAATAATTACTTATGTAAGTTAAGCAGCTAATATTTACTTACGTGCCATTTCATGTGTTTAGGCATGTTCCCTCCCTGCAAACATCTGATAAATTTCTTGAAGCAAATATAGCCTAATGTATCTTAATGCAAACTTTTCCCTGGGCCTCCTAGTCTCCAGTCACATTTGTCTTCTTGCTAGGAGAACAGCGAGGAATATCTGATTCTTTCTATGAACTTTACATATGTATAGGTCCATACACAATTTTGTATCATGTCAATATATTGAGTATTCTGCTGAGAGGAAACATTGACAAGTTTTCTGCTCAAAGTTCGTACAAGGAAGTCTTAAGAGGGTGCATTGATCTGATTATCAGATATAGAATATGCAAACCAATCTTTCCTACATTCCTTCCACAAAACTTTTTATAATGCAAATTGTATTAAAATCGTGAACAGGTGCTATACAGCATGTTTTGATTATATGGTGCTCCTTATCCTGTACAGACACATAGTTACTCTTTTATGTTTAAAATTATGTTTATTTACTCTAAACATAATTTACCAGCCTAGCTAGAGTCTTATTTTTGTCTTTTGAAAAGTAAATCAGATCTCTTCCCAAAGGGTGGGAAACTTTCAAGACATTTCTCCAAAGCTATGTCAGAGAATTCATGTATAGTGTAAGTATGTTACAAGGAAAATACTCAAGAGATTGTTTGCCACATTATTCTGTTTTAAGACAGAAGGCAAAGTTTGAAGTATTTCTTTAAAGATCAGTGTAAGAAGAAAGACTTTTCCACCTAAAAAGTTCAGGGCACTGATGAGGCTATTAGTAATCGTGTTTAAACACTTTAAGAAAGGTAGAAGAACACAAAGAGCTCAGAGCTTAAATGGTGCAGAATTGTATTTCTTACCTGTGTGAAACCTTGTGAGAAGCTGCCAAACACACAGGGACCAGAGAGTCAGAGTCACTGCACAGCAGGCAATTCCAATCAATATTCTCTCCCAGTGGAGAGAAGGCATGTTGTGGCGTGGACTGTCTGCCCTGCTATAAAATGATATTATACATCCATAACCTTGTGATGGATAAACCATTAACTACTCGCCTACTCCTAGAAGTTTAACCTTTTCAGTTCCATTTAGGAAAGAAAAAAAGTTTTGGTAGAGAAGTAGCACAGTTTATTTCTAACATTTTCCACCCTACAAGACATTTCACTTAACAAGACATCAAATCTCATGTTTTCTGCTTGTCACAGGAGAGTGTCCCAGAGCAGACACCCAGCTATGCTTACACTCACAAGGCCCAGAGCCCATTCACTGTGTGTGTGCCAGGGCTTGCAGCCATGCCAGTGGACCTGTCCTCCCTCCAAGCATGGCACCCCAGGATACATCTACATGGCCTCTGGTCCCTAAACCAGACCTGCATGTGGTCTGGGGGTGCTGCCTGGCGTGGCCCAACCCATGCCAGGCAGGTGCCAACACCAGAGGCCTCCTTGAGGCCACCAGTGCGGAGGCCAGATGGGCCTGAGGGAGGAGGCTGGTGAGAGGCAACGGTCCTCTTGGGCTGCGAGGAGGTGGACACACGGACTTTATTAGGGCTGGCCTACAACAGGCGCTTGGCACTTACTTTCAGGAGCTTGAATGGCATCTCCAGGCTACACGGTTTGGACAGGCAGAGCGGGGGGGCAGTGACTTGGCAGCTGCCCCCTGCATCTGCCCAGGCCTGGGAGCTGCAGCCGCCACACGGGGCCCATGTCTGTGTCTGACAGGGTATGAGGCCCCAGCCCTCATATGGACCATAACCTCCAACCCCTCCCCAACTAAAATGGCCACCTTCACATAACCCCAGAGGAGCGCTGGATGCACACCCCAGTGTCCCCAGTGGGAGAGCCTTGCTGCATGCCCTCTGTGCAGCTCCACTGTTAAATGGAGCCACTCAGCAGGCACTGGCGCAACAGGGAATAAAATCTGCGTCTTCAGACATCTGTCTCATCCAGACAGTGGGGGCAGAATGGGGAAGAAAAAAAGATAGGAAAAATGCACTCGTAAAATGTGAAGCAGAAAGAAAATTTACAACACTGGAACTGCCAAAACCAGTATCTTCTGCATGCTAGCATGTCTCCTACTGACAAATTAAAAACTAAGAGATTAATATCACAGTCAAAAGGAAGAGGCAAGCAGAGCTATTTAAAAGACTAACTGTTATAAAGACTGTCTTGTTTTGTCGTTGGTGACCAGCGGATGAGTCCCTGGTGCGTGAGCAGGGACAGAGCCCTGCTTTTACGCGGTGCTCTTCATCAGTGGCTCTTGGTGGGGAAAGGAGATTTGTTAGGCTTCTTTAACTGCTTCATCTCAACTTTAGAAACAGGGCTCAAAAAGGGACTTGTGCAGAGCAAAGCAGAGTAAAGCAAGTCCAGACAGGCAGGATCTTCTGGGGGGAAACTGAGTCATGGAATAGTCCAGCAACACAGAGTTAAGCCACATCCAAGCATAGCACCAAGTCTGAGGATTACACTGTATTAAAAGCATGCCCAGCTCTTGAATATGGTGTCCTTTGCTCATAGAAGTGCTTCTGGATGACAGCAGGGGCTTTGCGCACTTGCAGAGATTTTAAACGAAAATGTGGAAAAGAACTAAAAATTAAATCCCATGTTTACTAACATTGCCCTTTCTGTTCAGTGGAAATAGCATCCCTGCTTCATTCCTTTACATGCTGACATCACTGTGTACATCTCTGAGCTGGATGTTGTGTGTCTGTATATGAAACACTGTGATTCCAAAATTTTGGGCTGCAGTCCCAGGCTTGCAAATGGAAGATGGTTTGTCAGCTGGGAAATGGAAGAAGGACTGAGAGCAAAAAGATTGTGAACTTCTAACTTCACCAGAATATTTTACATAAACCTTAATGAAAAAATAATAATGGTATAAGGAAACAGATGACAAAATCTAAACAAATCAATAAATACATCCTAAAGGATAGTACATTTTTATTTATGAAAATAATAAACCATTTTTATGTGATAGAAAAATCTAACTGAAAGAAAACTTTATTACTTGCAAATTTGTATGTGATGCAGCTGTGGGGAAACAAAACTGTTCTTGAGTGACTAGATATGTTTCTTCTGCTTTCCTCCATTTCTGTTGAGCCTTAATTGGAGCCAGATGTTTCTTATTTCCTTTCTCTTTTGTTTTCAAGCCCAAATAAAGTGCAGTGCCAGCAGTAAACACCATCTTTGACATTTTTTCGTGTGTCAACTGCATCTGGCTTAGTCACAGTTACAAACAAATAAAACTCCAGCAAAGCAGTGCAAGCTTTCACTCCTGCTGTCATTCATTTGTGGAGCAGGAACTCAGCATCGTTGTTTCTGGGTCTGCCACACAGGAGCCATAAAAGCCCCAGAGTGTGTCTGAGAACTTTGTTCCTCCTAAATAGTGCTGGAGGCAGACTGGAACACTGTATGCCATGAGCACAGCTCCTCTTCCCTTCAGTCCTTGAGTGCTAGGAGTGATTTCTAGTTGCTTAATTGCTATTCAGTTGAAATCTTTATAAATGCAAGCTGCTTTCCATCTCTTCTTTCTCCCATTCAGAGGCAATGGCTGATAACCACAATGTGTAGACATAACCATTTCTGCTCCAGTTTCGTGCCCTTACCATGACATTGACCTCTTAGCCATCATCCCCTGCAGAATATCTTGTCATTAAATGGCAGTAGTCACAGAATCACAGAATTGAAGAATATCCAGAGTTGGAAGGGACCCACAAGGATCGCTGAGTGCAACTCCTCGCTCCACACAGGACCACCCAAAAATGAGACCCTATGTCTGAGAGCATTGTCCAACTGCTTCTTGAACTCCGACAGGCTTGCTGCCGTGACCACTGCCCTGGGGAGCCTGTTCCAGTGCCCGACCACCCTCTGGGTGAAGAACCTTTTCCTAACACCCAGCCTGCCCCTCCCCTGTCACAGCTCCATGCCGTTCCCTCGGGTCCTGTCGCTGTCACCAGAGAGCAGAGATCAGCGCCTGCCCCTCCGCTCCCCTCGTGAGGAAGCTGCAGGCCGCCATGAGGCCTCCCCTCATGGGTCTCCTCTTCTCTGGGCTGAACAATCCAAGTGACCTCAGCCACTCCTCATATATCTTGCCCACAAGAGCTTTTTACTTGAATCAAGTTCCAAAGTATGCTGTAGTATTTATAATTATGTTTTTGCAAATAGTTTTTTTATTATATTTTTATTCTAAGAAGTGCACCCAGTATCTTATAGAAATCCCTAAACTGCAACAATTTTATAGCAAGGTGTTACAAATTACTATTCTGAAAAAGTCATCTGAGGACTAGTTATGCCCTGTTTGACAAATATTAGGCTTTTTCCTCCCACATATTTTGAGCAAGCGCATATTTGACCTAGAACAGATTTTAAAGGCAAGTGCCCAGCAGTTTTCCAGTTGTCTTTCTGCCTTTTAACAGATGTGCAGTTGTTGTGCAGTCCTTGGGAGTCCTTGAAATTCAGGCTTTCTTCCACTATTGCGCATGCTAAGGGACTTTTTGGATAAAAAACTATTCTGTTTTCTTCCACCGACTTCTGTACTAGTGACTCCTAACCCAGCTGGCGTAGTTCAGCAGAGCTGAACCATGTGGGGAGCACATTAAGGTACCAGACATACCAAAGCTTTCTAGTGCCTCAGTTTTAAGGATGAATTAATGTGTAGGATTGAAATCCCTTGCACAGCCATATTTACTCTTAGTTCAGCACCAAAAGGACCATGAGGTCTCCAGCCATCCCCATGGGTTGAAACAGCTTCCCATTCTGAGCCGAGCTTTATCCAGAGCCAATGCCACAATGTGCATTTTACATGACTGCATACATGGGGCTAGGCACACAGCTTGTCACAGGCCTTTAAAGCCATGGAACTTAAAATGTTTAATGAATAATCAATTTACCCCCAAAATGCAGTCTGAGAGTGGCCAAAATTCTACTTCTTGTCAGCTACAGTCCTGAGGTTTCATTTTAGAAACCGGTGAAAAATATGGAGCTGACAAAACATGCAAACATGTCCTCAAGTATTTCAAATTTTTCTTTCAGAATGCAGAAGAAAAAGGTGTTTTTTTTTTTTAATCTTTAAAGGAAAAGGGGAGCAAAGTTAAATATGTCAGAACACGCCTGAATGTTTTTATTATTAAGCTTGCTGAAACAGAAAGCCTGTTGGCTCATACAGTTCTGTTTCCATGCTCCATTGTGTGTGACACAGGAGACCAGACTTACATCTGGGATTTGCTTTCTGCTTAGCATTTGACCTTTGTGGATCTGTCTGCCTCAATAATGTTTTGTTTTTTTTTTTCCCACATGTGTAGTAAATGACAATTAAATGGTAGACTCAAAGAAATTTGACGAGGCAGAACTAGCATTTCCTAAAGTCTAGTCCAGCTAGGTCAAATGTCTAGGTGGGCTATAAGAGTAAAATGCCCACCTGCCCCATAAATGGTTATGTTTTTCCCCTGAAAATATGACAGACACCTTAGATGAATAAACTGATTTTATTTAAATAAAAATACAGGCATATCTTGTCTGTTACATACTACCATATAGTTTTTAAAAGGCACCAATATTAAACAATAATTTAAGTTCTCTTGAGAGCAGCTACCTTGTTCCAAGTGGCGTTTGTAAACTTCTCAGACTTCCCTCCACTCATTCAACTCCAGCATGGAATGGGTCGTTTCTGTCCTTTGCGGTACTAAAAACACACTAGGCACAGAACCCCACCGTAACACTCACTCTGCATGTTCTCTACATATTAAAAATCAAATCCAAAAGGATGCTCTTTCTATAAGACTTCAGGACCTGGTCTTATTTGCATTTCTTCAAGTCTAGTGATACAATGCCACCTTCTCTTACACAAAGAGAGTTTTTGGAAGCAGCACGTCCTACAGTTCTTGGTCACAGACCGCATTTGCCTCCATACTGGGCTTCTTTAGAAGCATCTTTGCTAAGCATGGTTGCACCACAAACAGCAGATGTGTCTGCTGGGCTTATTCGTCCAGTCCTCTGATCGTTTATGGGAGATTCACTGCAGGGAGATGCAGGGGATACCTCTCAGCAGGCTGAGCCCTGCTCAGGCTCCCTCACAAGAAAACACACAGGCCAACAACCGCTGTGGGAATAATGCCTGGATGCAGGTAAGGACAGGGCCAGACTCATGAGGCTGAGGTGGTCCCAGGAGGAAGAGAGGTCGGTGGCCACTTTTCTGACCATCGAGTCTGAGTACTGGCACTTTCTGTTTCTGAAAAAGCAGTTTTTTGCTAAGCACCCTCCGGATTCACAGCTCGCTCAGGTGATTGAATCCCATGAAGCTCACTGTGTCACTTTGCCAACTGATTTTGGCTTATTGAGACAGACTTTTCTAACATTCCCCAGATTCTCTTTGATAAATAACCATCTTGTTCATTTCCCAGCTCTGCAGAAGCTTTACACCCCAACCATTCTAACAGGAACTAATTCTGCCCCTTAAAAAAAAAAAAAAAAAAACAACGTAGAAACAACAGTGATGTAGTGCAATGAATACCAGATTATAGCTGGGTGTAAGGACACTCTGCATTTGGCCAATGCTGCTATTCCCAGGCAAGCTCCTTGGCAAACTGATGGATCTTCCTTATATCTTATGCCAACAGAAAATTTGATTTTAATGGAACCCCAGTAATGAAACTCAAGTCTTAGATTTGCAGAGGGAAGTAAATATCCATTAATTCAGTATTTACCATAAGACCACTGCAAAACTGAGACACAGAGCTACAAAAATGCCATACTGATACCTAGCCTACAAGGATGTCCTGAGACAGACTTGATTAAAGTTTGCTAAAATCTCCAAGATCTTTTGGATAAAGGTGTTAAAGAAGAGAAAACAAATATTAAGAAAAACGGTGGTATTTGACTATATATCTACAGTTTCCCAGTTTACACCTGTAAACACAGAGCCATCTATTCTTGCTTTCAGAAGTAGATCTAGATAATCTGTCACCTATTTACAAATGTCACTTCGTGACACTTGGCAAAGATCTAAAATAATTTAAAAAATGACCAACTGAAGTCTTCTGAGAAGACTCAGAAAGCTCAGCCAGTTTATCTTGCTTTTTTCCTGCTTAGGTTTTCCCTTTAGTTTAGAGATACAGCACCTTAATGTTTGTACAGTATTAAATTGATTTATCAAGAAAAGCACTGAAGAAATTTGCATTGTTTCTGCCTATGAGAAGAAAAGTACTTTCTGTAGATCTCCTTCAGAATAAATGACCCCACTTATTTTAAAGAGGCATTGGTAAGCCTAAAATTCAGCGTTAACAGCACATACAGCTAAGGAAAGCTCTCCTTGCAAGGAGGAGATAAAAGGGGGAATCCTAAAAATGAAGTGAACATTTATGTTGCCTTGAAGGTGAAATAGCTTTAGAAAAAGCCTTCAGTATTTTTTTTTCTGAGTCCTGGGATCCCTTTGAGCTACAAACTCTTTTTTTTTTTTCTTTTTTTGCTCATCTTTCAAGCAATCAGCTTACTGCAATTAGTAGTTTTATACTACTCATTCTTCTGGTTCACACTGAAAAAAATATAGGTGAAACTGGAAACTGGAGGGACCAGACCCTACAACTCTCATTCATCTACCAGAGCCCAGTCCTGCATTCCCTTAAGAGAATATGGAAATAGCAGAATAATAGAAGAAACACTTCTGCAGCACCAAACCCAGTATCATTTGAATGGAAGTAGTCCTGCATCAGCAACTAAGAAAATAATATTTTTAGTAGAGACATTTTAAAGGGAAGAAGGTATTTTCCAGAATAACCACCTCACCACAGCTGGCTACACAACATGGCCCATGGCCATCAGCATACCCTAAAAAATGGAGCACATGCTGCCCAGCTGCTGAGGCCAGTCTTTGCAAGACTTCGGGAGAGCAAGAGCTAGGCTGCAAGAGTCCACCCCATGAGGGCAGTGTGCTTGCACATAGGATCATTTTTCTGCCGTCTTCTGCCACGTATCAGTTATTTTGCTTTTGCAGTTGTTGGAGCACGTCCCAGGTGAGACTCCGTGTCTCCGGGGAGAAGCAGAGTCAATTCACTGCCTTTCAAAGCCAAATGACAGCAAAGAGGCAGGACCATCTAGGCACAGGAGGGAACAACTGCAGTGGCTTTTAATTACTGTACACCCCTCTGGTCCTCCTACAGAAGTTCAAGAGTGAACACACTGCACACTCTTCAGGGAAATGCTGAAGGGCTTTGCTGTGAGTAGTTCTTTCCATTGAACATAAAGCCACAAGCAAAGACACAAATGTGTTACACAAGACAGCTGCAAGACTATGATTTTGTGTGGTGTTCTACTCTTTTCCAGGTCTGCAGAGTTGCTTATGCACTGTGTTATTTGCAGTTCAACAAACATACTTATTTGGACATCCTAATTATGGAAACATAACTTTTCATTCAGCAGCAGATGGAAACCATTTTGCTAAGCTTTTAATGAGTCTAACACACGGACATGGTAATGACACCTCACTCAGTCCAAGTTTGTCTAACATTAGTCTGTTTTTCATTGAAGCATGTGATAAGCAAGGTACTAGTAGAACCAACACAAATCAATACCAAGCTTATCCTCTGCAAATAAAGATCTAACTGTGTAGATGTAGACAGTACTCAGGGGACGATATTTGCATAGCAAGTTGCAGTAAAGAGTGAATAAGATGGTAAACAAATCAAGAAATGAGGTATCAATTAGCCTAATGGTAGAGAGGGTAAACTAGTCAAGCCATATTCATACTAGATTTCATCTTCTGACTCCTGATCTCGTTCAGATGTTTTCAGTAATCCCATTTCCATGGACTGGGATTGCTTAATCTTTGACCGAACTGCCCTGGAGAAAAAAAGAAAGAGTTGTCATACGTATAAGAAATCAAACCATGACTCAAATGTTAATCTGGCTATTTTTACAGGGCAAAAAACTGTTTAACTCTTGCATCTCATCAGGGAGTTCGGATGATTGATTTATGAAGATCTGTAGTGGGCCACTGCTGAAGACACTGTGAAGAGGAGACAGTGACTTCAAGCAGAATCTGAGCAGAGTTCAGTCACAGGCCTTGGCTGTAGAGACCTGCATGTTAACATGAATGACTGCTTTACAGCCCAAGCACATACCATGACATTAGTATGTGCTGCCTTTAACAATACCACCTGTATGTACCTCTTGTAAGAACTTCTTCCTATAGAGTTGCGTGACAGCGTATGCTTTCAGCTAACTCCATTGTACCACCTAGAAAGTTCAATGCTGTACAGATACAAGACTTAAGGGTTTGTTCACTTGGAAGAATGCCATACAGACATGAAGCAGCGTGAGGCTGGCCAACCTCCCCACAGATGGGAACTCTGCTCAGCATCCTGTGGTCAATGTAGAGGGGCTCATCCAATGTGGCAGTAGCTGCAGTTCCCAGCATCAGAAGGGGCATAAGATTGCTGTCACCTTTTCTATAGTTTTCACCCTTTACACAGCAAACCAGTTTACCACCCTGGAGTGTCAGTGCCTTTCTTACTGAGATCCTCAAAGAACCAATACCTCCTTGGTGCAAAACAAGATTGCAAGAACTACACGTGGCCAAAGCATGCTTAGACAGGGCTGTTAGAATGGTAGTGGTAAAATGAGGGGTGAGAAGCATGTTTAGGACAATACCAGCAAAGGCTTGGTAAGATCCTGCAGGCAGAAAGTGATCACACGTGGTAGCATCAGGCTCATTCTTACAACAAAATTCACACTGTAGTTGGAATTTTGTCAGTATTAGCACTGAGTGGCAAGGAAAAGGGCTATCTTTAGAAATTAGGAGATGAAACTGGCTAGTGAAAAAAAATCAGGTCCGATCAAAGGAAAGTACTAACAATGAAACCTATCCAATAATCAAGTCATGAAGCCTGCTGATGAATCCACTTGGAATTAGTAGAGATGAGCACTGGGAGAGAATAGAGAAAAAGGTCTCCCCAACTTCTAACTTGTTATGCAGTTACAAATGTGGAAGACTATCATAAAGAACTCATTTTACATGAGAAGCATTATGCTGTCAGAACTGTACTTGATTAATGTTTTTCCCCTTTCGACTGAAGCAATGGGTCATGTTGTCTTCATTGATCAGCTATAACTATTTTTATTTTGCCTTGCAAGACAATTAATTACTTTGTGGAAACCTTTTGATTTGTCAGTGAAGACTTCAGAAAATAAAGTTCCTGGTAAACAGACAGGTCTCCATAATTTTAGAGTTTCAAGTAACTTACCAGCTGACAATTGTGTAATTCACTGCAAGTATAAGAAAAGCAAAAGCGTAATGCCAGCAATAGCACATGGTCAGGAACATCATATTGGTATGATCTGTTTGATTCCACTCTGGGCTCCCGTTTGGAGGATAAAGAACAAAGCCAATCTGCAATAAAATAAAAGATGTTTAGCAAATGTCATTTGATGTGTATCCTGTGCTGTATCATGTATATGATTATGCTACCCATCACAAGGCAGACATTTCATTTGCTTATAGTGCTGATTATTAGAAACAGTCTTGCAGTCACAATCAGATGGGATGGATCATTTCACACAGCTTTGTGCATAAATGCCTTTGAAGATGCAGAACTAGCTTCAGAGCCCCTCTGTTGTTGCTTGTAGAGTGATCGATTGGCCCTGCGAGCCCTGCAGCAACCTGAACCAGATGCAGTAAGGAAAGGGGATGATCCTCAGCCATGTGTGGTCCCAACTGCGAACTCATCACCATGTAGAAAACCTGCCCAACCACTTGCACTGACTCGCTTCTTCCCAACAGAGCCTGGGAATGTGCTAAACAGTTCAGAAGATGGATAATAAATCAATAAATAAAGGCAAGCCCTAAGTCTGTTTCCATCCAGGAAAAACATCTGGTTTTGAAATTATGAAAAAATGTAGCTTTCTCACCCAAGACTATAAACCCATGTGAAGTACATAGCTGATTTACTTAGCCAGAGCTGGGGAAGACCAAATTCATATTGCTGCATAAGCTAGAGAACTAGTAATCCCATGGCTGGGCAGGGGTATGACTTGACAAGCACCACTCCTCTGTACTGTCTGATACTCTTCAAAGTCACTGCTCAGCCATTTAGTTGAGGATTTTAGAGCTGGGAAGACGGGGGGAGGAAGAAGAGAGGGAGGAGAGCATTTTGCATTTACATGCAGAGAATTCATTGAACAAAGGTGTTGATGATGCAGAAAGAAAGCTCCTTTACCTTTTACAAATTTGTCATGCTGTAGCTAGTATGTGGTTTTCAGTCACACATACGGTTGAAGTCTAATGTGGGTGTTAAAAAAGCCACACTTAAATCTCTTGTATTTTTAGCTCTTCAGTTTTTACTTTGAAACAAAAAGCACATTGTCTCTGGAGCTAAAGAAATAACTTGTTTTAAAATTGGACTAGACAGACAACAAAGAATAAATGATTGCATCTAATTCCTCTCTTGTAAAGCTTCTTAAATCACTAAAGAAAAGTCTAAAAGCAAGAAAATAAAACACTGAGTGTTGTGGCACCAGGCTCTTGAGTTCACTTATAGAAAAATACTACAGTTTAGGAGGTCTGTCTTCTTGCCAGAGCAAGTATTTAAATATTTGATTTGGTGTGGAATGTCCAGTTCTCCTAAGGAACAGCAAACGTTTTTATTCATCCTGTCTGGCCAGCATATAAAAAAGGGAAGGCAGTCTAGACTTTTTGGAAAGAAAAATCTCTGGAGTGACCTCAGTTCTCCACTATAAGATCAAACACACAGAGTCACCAGCACTCTTATTGGTCTGTTGCAAGGTCACAGCAATTAATGAGATTCTCTCTAACAGCAAACGGATGCTATCAAATATCTATTAATCCAACAGAATCACATGTAAAACAAGGCATGGCAGCTACATTTTGAAGACTCCGTGCTGGAGCTACATGTCCAAAATGTACAAGTTTAAACTGTTACTTCTGCTCATATGCCAGAACATTGCTAAAATAATGAACTGGACATCACTCAATGTCCTAATGAGAATCAGGAACTTAAATACCTTTTGAATCTAGGTTGCCACTGTTGAAATGTTTTTAGAAAGTAGAAAGAGGTGTTCAGCACATGAAGAATAATTTGCACCGTCATTCGTCTTCATGACAATGTCACTGAGTTGCTTGCCTCCCCTTTCCTGTATTCCCCTGGGCATTGACTCCCTGCTCCCGCTGTAGTGAACATTGTGGTGTTGTAAAATCGCTGCTGTTTGGCTTGCAAATTTTGAACAGGATGTTACAGAGATCAGAGGGAACGTTAAATGATTATAGCAAGGGAGAGCTCAACAAAACCACTTTAGTTTCTGTATTGATTTCTACCGGTAGTTGTCCCTGCCCGTGCCAGGGGGGTTGGAACTAGATGATCTTTAAGGTTGCTTCCAACCCAAACCATTCTATGATTCTATGATTTAAATAAAAGACAGGAGAAGTAAAATGACCTATCATCTGTAAAATGAATATAATAAATACTTTAATCTCTTTAAAGGAACATTGACAGTGTGTTGCTTTCTATGAGTCCTCTGAGGTCTGTATTTATAAGACATAATATATCAACTGTGAAACATCTGCAAAGGGGTAGATGACTAATATTGGTGAAGGAAGGCATTCCTAAGGCAGAACAGTGACCCACCTGCCAGAACCAGCTGCCTTGTAATATGCAGAGGCTTGTTCGGAGCATCTCTAGTACAATACTGCCACGGAAGAAAACTTCCAGAAATATGCAAACAGCAGCTCCAAAGATAGCAAACAGTAATAACTGATGAACATGAATGTCCAGCATGGCTCTCCCATGAAGGTGGTAGCAAAAGAGAAAACCTGGAATAAATTAAGTGAACGGTTTAAGATTTTTTCTTTCCTTGCAATCTCTTTTCATCTGCATTTAGAAAACAGTGAACCTTCCCCTTTATGTCAGTATCACCTCAGTTAAACTGAGAGTCATTTTTTAACACTAATGTCTACTAATGTTTAACACTGATGCCTATGTACTGTATGCTTCCACTTGTGAGCTCAGGACAGGAAACAATATGGGAAGCTACAGCTCTACCACCTTTTATTTAAAACACACATTAACAAAGTCTTATTCATCCATCTCTGCAGTGTAACAAGAGGGATGCTATGAGATATACTGTGCCTACAGAAAGTGCAAATTGAGGATGTTTCCAGTTCAATTCCAACATGTGACAGCTGTGCAGGTAGATGCACACATGCTGGCTTTCAGCTAACAGTAGCACACCATCTCAGTACACATGTTGAAGCACATGCCTAAGCTACTGAGTCCTTACCCAAAATATTCTCATAACACTCCTGTTACTATCGTAGTTATTTAGGAAAGCACAGATGCACCTGTGCAATGTGTGACGATGCTCCTGGGCTACAGTGCAGACAAATCTTTGGCAGTTTAAGGAGGGCCAAGAATGTTTTTTTTTTTGAAGGTTTCAGAGTGTTAAATGCTAATCTCCCACAGAGCTCATTCTCTAAGGCTGATTTGAGAATCCCAGCCAAAGGGCTGATACCTGTGTGCCAATTTCACAGGTATCTCTGCAGGGAGAAGTAAACTCACCTTCAATAAAAACTGCTAATGAAAGCATCATCCTGTCCATGGCTACAGGCAACGCATTAGTACCATGAGCCACAATGTCGACCAAGCCTGAAATGCCATAAAAGAGATACATGGTGGCATGTTGCCAGTTCATCAAGTGATCCCAGTGCTTTTCTTCATAATTATACAACTTCAGGTGGGGTCCGTCGGGAACAAACTGCTCAGCCACCATTCCTGCACATGAAATGAGAAATATTACTATTTGTCCTGGCGCTTACAATAAAGACTGATGATAAGTCTTTATATAAACAATAAAGGCAGCAATATACACCAGCGCAGCACAATGCCAGTCATCTGGGTGTTCAGTCCTTTCTCCTGAAGACTGCTCTGGGTGATTGTTGTGTTTAGTCCCCTCATTCCCAATTCAGCTGTTCCCAATAAAGTTTTTAACAAGTTGTCCAAATTCAAATGAAAAAGCATAGAGGCCTCAAAAACATTAATGTTTTACAAATTTTCAAGAAAAAATGCAGTGGATAGAGAAGAGGTGAAATAAGTTTCGTTGCTGAGGGAAAGACCACAGAGTGAGCTCAAGCATATATTAAGCATCACATAATCCAGAAAGGAGAAAGCCATCAGAAACCAGGCCTCAGCTCCAATCCTGGTGGAACTATTTGCATCTCACAGTTCCAGCAGTGAAAATAGAGACAGCTATTCTGCGCTTTTTTCTTTCTTTTTTTTTAAAAAACAAACAAACAAACAAACAAAACAATTGTTATATTAGTAGTTCATTGACTAAATTTTTCAGCTGTCTCTCCCAGTGGTTCAAACATAAGTTCAACACATGCTGAAGTCACTGAAAGAAAGATTTCCCATTTCAGTCCCCTGCAATATGCAGGATGGCAGAGTTCAAACTCTTAATTCAAAGGAGATCTTTCCTATAAAACCGTAAAAGGAAATCTCTCTGCCGTGCAGAGCTATTAAAGGTCCCATGAGGATGTATACAGAGTTAGTATTTGCATTGCTGCTCCACCGCCTCCCTTACCTTGGCCCCTTGTTGTCTTGCTAACTAAATGCAGTGCTCCAGAACAGGGGAAGCTGCTTTTAGATACTTTATATGATCAATTAAGTTTATGAAAGCTTAATATACATTATGCTTTTAAGACATTGAAGTTATTTGTGTTGCTTAGCATAGCGTGTGCCAGCATCCCTCTGTATAAGTAGATATACTGTAGAACTAAAGCACTGTTTTTCCACCTTTTTTTTTTTTTTTTTAATTTTCCTAACACAGAAACAGCAGTTCTCATTCCTTCTGCTGCTTTTAGTGTTCGTCCTTGCCAAGCTTTCCTGTCCACATTTTTGACTGGAATTGAAATTACCATACGTTAAACTAATAGCTTTTCTTTCCAGGGTGAAAATAAAAACACTGGATTCATGTTTTGGTTGCCTGACTATCTCTAGACACTGACTGGGACATTTGTAGGAAAGATGTCCTTACCCCCACCTCAAAATGAACCTTTATTTCTGGATTTCATAATTTTTAAAGTATATTATACTGTACCCACAATGTCAGTTCAGTGCTGATGTATCTTAATTGATACAACTCCCAGAGGGGTGGAAAATGAGGAAGAAAGCTTTGCAAAAATGTATGGGGATAAAGCCTGCACCTGGATTAGACACGAAGGAATTGTGAACAACTAAAGAGTAGATAGATAAAATAGGATCCTAATACTGAAAATTAAGATCTTTTTCAACCTGAGGCCCACGTGTACTGAGCTCCCCCTGCCCCCTGTTATTTAGTTTACTTACTCAATAAAGGTAAGTGGCTATCATGCAGCATGCTGGGATTCAGACAAAGACTGGGCATTTCCACCCAGCTGCACAGATCTCTAAACAGTCCTCTTAGCGTGCAGGCTGGTTCAGCACAGCATGAGAAACAGGACCCCCCTTGCACCGATTCTGCAGCAATAAGACCTGGAGCTTTGTCTTTCTCTGTGAATATTTTCACTTTTGAATGGTGTTAATGAAAAGCATCTGTATTTACATATTTTATCAATAGCGTGGTGGAGCCTACCAACATCTGAGAGCTGGCAGGCCACCTGAAACCATTCATGGCAGTGGGTTGGGATGGCTGGATTCAAAACCAGATAAGCAATGCCCCTACAGTCTGGTACTAACAGCCTGCACCTGAGGGCTTCTTGCCCAACTAACTTTCCTCCCTCCCTGAAGTAGTGAGCAGCATATGAACATTCAAATGGACCACCTGTGAAGGAGCCAGGAGATCTTACAGAAGCTCCAGAAGAGCACTATGGATGGAAACCATGTTACATAATACATGTTGCAATTAATAACAGATGCTCCACTAATTCTTTGATTCATAGTGTTAAAAGGCCAGGGGGAATTAAGTAAAGCACCTAGTCTGACATAAATGTCTATCAAAAGATAGCAAATAGCCCCTCACAGGTTTTTGTTTTTATTGAGCAGAACATTGTGCATCCACCTAAAGCCCTGTTTCCGAATGGCATCCTCTCTAGAACTGAAAACAAAAAAATAGATCAGGAAACTTAGTTTGTTGCACTGGTTCATGATGCTATCCTTCTTGCATCACTAAATAAAAACAAAAACAAACAAACCAAAAAAGAGAACAAGATACATTTTGTCAGAGAACAAGCTTTGAAAAAAAGTGTTAAGTGTTTGCATTTTGATTTTCTTCCTCGAGTCCATCTAACTTACCAATCAGGGCAAAGACAGCTTTGATGATCCCCTCAACAAATTCCAGGCGCTGAAATCCTGCCCTGGAGCCCAGGTAGCAAGCGCTCTTGTTCTTTCGGCAGACGTACTTCAGGGGGTACTTCACTGACCACCACAAGCCAAAAAGAAGGAAAAAGCTTCCAGGGAGGGCATGACCTTTAAAATTGCCCATGGTTTTCTAATGTGCAATACCTGAAGGTAAGAGAAAAAAAAAAAAAAAAAAAAAGCAGACTGCTTATTGGAATTGTAAGAGAAATCTATGGGTTATCATTTTAAATTTTCTCCCTGCTTAGATCAAAAGAATGTCCCTGGCTGTTCATAGATTCATAAATTCATAGAATGGCTTTGGTTGGAAGGGACCTCAAAGCCCATCCAGTTCCAACCCCCTGCCATGGGCAGGGACACCTCCCACTAGCTCAGGTTGCCCAAAGCCCCATCCAGCCTGGCCTTGAACACCTCCAGGGATGGGGCATCCACAGCTTCTCTGGGCAGCCTGTTCCAGTGCCTCACCGCCCTCATAGGAAAGAATTTCCTCTTAACATCTGATCTAACTCCCCTCTTTTAGTTTAAAACCGTTCCCCCTTATCCTATCACTATCTGCCCATGTCTGGCCAATACACCCAGCCTTGTCTCCCAAGTTTCACAGCTTTGCAGAACAAGAGTAAGTGACGCAGCTGCAAAGCTGCTGACCTGAAATGCAAAGCTGGCAGCTGACAAGTAAAGAGAAAAAGACGTTATAATACACACTGACACGTGCTGAACTTTTACTGGCAAACCAGAGAACATGAATATTCAAACTTTGGTTACTTCACCTTTCTATACACACAAAAGAGTGTTATATGTTTCTCTACTCCACAAACAGAAATTAATATAATACCTGACTGAGGGAAAAATGCATTGTGTACAGATCTGATGGCTAACTGCTCACTAATAAACTATTTCGTACTTTAATCATTCATGATGTCTTGTGATGATATGCAAACATGAAGCTATTCTCATTATATGATACGTGAATTATGCACCCACAACTAGCTACATATTATCCCCATCAAACACACTGAGTGATAAGGTTATCACTTGGTCAGTGTCACACAGTTGTTCAACAGCAGCACTGTTAACAGGACCTAGTAATTCATGTCATCATCCCAACTTCTAGGAGTTAACTTAGCTCCAATAGCTTCTTCATTAAAATTACATCTCTAAAATTAGATTGCAATTTTTCTTTAAGCTTGTATAAGCTGAGTTGTTTCGCATCACTACTCAAAGGCATGCAAAATCTTTGCTTAGACGATGTGTAATCAAGAATAACCACTTAAAGGGCATTAGCAAACTGCACTGTTATTATTGTTGCTAACTTAAAAATCTCATCACCACACTACACCAGGGCCATCCAGTTATTAGCAGAATATGGAGGCTCTGGAATATTTTTCTTTTCAGTAAGTATTTCCTATGGCCAGCTCTGCATAAGAAGTTTTAAACTGTGGCTTGTGGGCAATGGAGTACTTGCAGATGGTTCACGTAACGCTGTCTAGTCACGTAATGTGAGTCCTCCCCTATTTCTGGAGGCTAAACTCCACTTAAAGCATTATTTTTCTATTTATTATTTTTAGGAAGGGAAACTTTTCCACGTACACAGGTCCTACAGTTGCCATAAGACTATTACCCAATTGCATGAGAGGGAGAGGTGACCTACATAGCCACAAAGGAGAAGGGAAAAAAATCCATGACTGTTCATGCATAGTACGAGGACGGATGGGATTTAAGTAGAGCTGCTGAAGGGGAAACCAGCCCTTCTCCCCCCACAAAGCCTGCAGAAGGGGAGGCCTGAGCTTCCACAGGTGCTCCCTGCAGAAAACTCACCTTGATTGATCTCTAGAGGATTATTGCTGAATTACCAGAGAATTGAAACATGATATTGGCTGCCTGAGCAAGCCCATTTTCTTGACATGTCCTGGCCAGTGCTGCCAGCATGGGGTGGGAATGGGCCAGGTCGACCTCCGTGCATGACGTGCTTCGGGACGCCTTGTCCAAAACTGCTGAACCAGCACCAGCGCCTTGTCATGGCCAAGCACCATGTCCCAAAACATTCGCCACGCAAAAGGAGTAATGAGGGATATGTTTGCTGGCTTTTATGAAAGGGAAATGACTTCATTTGGGATTTGAACTCCCTTGTGGGGAAGGGCTCCTGCATGCCACTTCTCTCTCATTGAAAAGAAAAGCGATGGTGATGGCCACCTCCATTCCCGCTCACTGCCTGTGGGTGGGGACGGCCCTGCCTGCTCTCCAGCAGCCTGCAGTGGGGTCGAGGTCTCAGCCCCACACACCAGAGCTGGCCCCTGATGTGTCCTGGAGGAGTCACCTCACCTTGGGACGTTTCAAAGGCTGCAGTCACCTGGTGCACCGCTGCCAATGCTCACTGCACCACTGTTTTCCCTAAAGAAGAGCAATATTAGCAGGAGCTGAAGGTTTAGACAGTTGCCTCAGCTTGGTGTTAAACTTTGAAATACTTCTTTTGTTTTGAAAGCCTTACTTTCTGGTTCTTCCAAAACCTGCTGGCCTGAGTGGCACTGCCATCTTTTCAGACACGTTATTTTTTTCCTTCTTTGAATTAAAGGAAGAAGAGTGGCGGGTGAAGTAGCCTTTCCCCACTCTGTGTCTGATCTCACTGAACACAGTTTGTTAAAAAGAGTTTATTCATTAGGTATTTTGTTATTCACCACAGGTGCATAGCACTCCAAATGGGAAGATTTACCCTGTACCACACATCAAAGGCAGTTTCTGGATTACAAAGGTAAATTAAATCTATGGAAAGCCTACCGCTAGGAGATTACAGCTGCAGCAAGATTCAAATAAATAACAGTGTGCTAATGTAATTTGTAGTGCACAGTATATGAAACTTCAGAAGTAAATCTCAGTCTGTAGACTCACATCTGGGTTACTTAGAGCTCTAATACTGTGAGGTTTTTCTGCCCTAAATCTGGATTATCCATCAAGATATTCTGTTCAAAACTATTAAAAATAAGGGAAAGGAAGAAAGGAACAAGCACGATGCAGCAGGTACTGCTGCATATCCAATAAAAACAAAAGAGAATTAGAAAAAAATGACTTTTTGCTGTAAGCAGCACAATTGAGTATTATTAGTTTGGAGAACGTAACCTTCAGTTTGAGACTATCCAAAGATGTTGGGGTTTATCTGTACGGTTTCTCTAGAAAGACACACGTCAGTTCCGCCAGCTACGTGCTGTGGGACTTCATCTGATGCCGAGGACACTGCGAGGACCAGCAGGGCCTCCTGGCAGCAGACCCGGGAGCCGCAAGGCAGAGGTGCAAGGAGACCGTGGCAGGAGGACAGGCTGCTGCCTTCCCCACTGCGCCTGGCGGGACCGGAGGGAATTTGGCAACCCCCTGTGCAGCCCAGCCCATTAATCAGTTTGAAGAGCCACAGCCACACTCCCAGCAGTGAACCCTCCTCGCTACCCACCACCTTCCCTAGAGCGCAGCATCTGCCAGGGATGCAAGCAGAGAAGAAGATCCTGGGGCTGCCCCTGTCCTCACCCAGGACCCTGGGGCCCCGTGGTCTCAGGGGAAGAGGAGGAAAAGATAACTGGGCATAAAGATGGCAACAAAATCAGCTGTCCAGATAGTTTACAAATATTAAGTACTAGGCGACGTTTCTGCAGCTGACTGGAATAAGGAATGAGAATAATTTACACTGTGAGATGCTTTTTTTTCCATGTGTGAACTCAAAGTATTGTTTTTCTTGCAGTAATCACAGAAAGCTTTGCATGGTTTAAGCCTTTCCAGAAATTACAAGCTGGGTGGTATTGCAGAAGTATTTTTACACACAAACTTTGCCAACCAAATATAGGTTGTTGATGGTAGCCCACAGATTCCGTATGTAACAGTAACGCTTTGTGTACCCTAGGTGTTCATCCCCCAGCTCAGGCTGCACCTTACTCCTTGGGGTCAGAAAGGAATGTGGGGATCGGGAGTGAAGGGAGGGGATGAGCAAACGCAGTCTCCAGCTGAGCATTCAAGAAAAGGTATGCATTTTCCTGGGTATTAAAAGCTGCCTTTCTAGCTTGAAAATTACCTCACTTAACACTGACAGAAAAATGAAAGGAAGGCGAGAAACAGGCTTAAAAAAAATAGATTCAAACATCCTCTGACTTTTCTGGGAGGGAAGCTTCATAACGTTCACTGGTTTTGATGATGATCTCTTGAGGCTGCTGATGTGGGGACTAAGGCATGGCCTGCAGGCTGTTTGGAGAAGCTAGCTACACCACCTGGCTATTTAGGCAGCTGCTCAACCGCTTTATGGAGAACTAGGCTGGTGTCCTTTTATCCCCTTCTCCCCTTAAAAAAAAACAGGGCCTGAGGCAGGATAGCCCATACTGGACCAGGATGCAAACACCCGTTCCGTCAGAACCAGCAACACAGCACGCAGCTTCCCTGCCCTGCACATTCTTCTGTCACATCAGCATGCCCTGCAATTTCCTGTGTTTATCAAGCCCTGGAGGATGTTGAAGAGGACAGTCAACCAGAAACTTTTTTTTTCCCAAAAAATGACACAAGTTATGAGGCCACAAACTTGCTCTTCTGTGGTGCATTAGTTTCTGCTGCAGAACCTTGTGATAACAGAAATTAAAACTGAAGATTAAACATTTGCAAAGTTACTACAATGGTAAAAACAAAGTGTTATTTTTCTCCCATATACTTAGATTAGGAAACAACAATGTGGCATTTATAATATTTCATACAAAATGCTTATTTATCCATAACGCCCACAAGTAATCAATCTTTATGTCAGTAAAAATAATGCACACCAATAAGAGGAGGAAATAACACATTTCTAGACAATTTCTATTCAGTGTACAAATCCTGATCACACAGCTTCTACTGAAAACTGAAATCTAGCACAGTCCAGTGCATCTGAGGTGAAGAAAATCCCAGACAAGTTTACTTGAATACCAAAGTTTCCCACCTGCACTTAAAGATGTATTCACAATCTAAGTGCCTTTTACCCCACAGCCATTAAATTGCAAACACCACAGAGAGCCACGCTGATTTGAAGAACAATGTCATCTGTAATTACTTTGTTTGCTGAATGCAATACTGATTTCATGTCAAGACTAAAAGTGTTTCAGCAGCTACAACCCTGTGTTCCCAGATGAGATCACTGTGTTGGCATTAGGGAAGTACTCATGTGGCACCTATAGCTACTTTAGAATTAAACTCACATTAGGTATTGTGTACACTAATGACAGCAGGACTCGGGATTTCTTGAAATGCTAAAAAAAAATTACAGCCCTGATATTTTTGGCTTAAGGGTGTGGAAGATAAAGAATTGTAGGTCAAATATGTGTCATGAATAGGCATCTCTGAAGCCTGTAAGAGAATAATTCACACCTCGATCAAATCTTCAGGCACACAAGAAGACAGAGATGAAAAACAAAAATCCCAAAGCTTTACTGACCAGAAGTCTATATATCGATCTTAGAAAGGAGGAGCTCCCAGACAGCATCCCTCACAGTGCTGGGTTTGGGCCCACAACCTGAACCACTCCATTTCTTTTAGTACCTTCTGTCAACAGCTCTTCCTTCCAAAAAACTTGTCCCTCTCAGCTTCTTGAGTGCTCCTCACAGTGTTTTTTCACCTCTTGTGACCTTCCGTTTTTTGGCTTGGTTTTCCCTTCCTCTCTGTGTCTGCTGACTCCGTTTCTGCTCCCATATTCAAGCAGGCTATCTCCAGGGGTTATCCAGGGACAATAAACTCTCCGTAACAATCTTACCATTGGCTCTTGATATCAGAGCAGCTGCTACTCTGTGGATATGAAATTTTCAGAATCCAGGACTGCCAATTTGAAGCCTTTTATTCAGATCACCACAAGCTCAAATCACACACAGACAAAATTAATTTTTTTAATCACAAGGGACACACAAGAATCTTTTTTTCCTATGAAAGAGAGTCTCCTCCTGTACTGGCCATATAACATGCCATTTCCTAGCACTTTTTACAATAAGGGGTAGAATAGCACGGGCACGTCGCTCAGCTCTTGCAGGTATGAGCTGCCAGCCCCCGCAGGGGTGTGTTTGGCAGCAGCCCCTTCCCTGCCTGCAGCAGCCCCGCGTCAGCGCTGCCCCTCCCGGGTGACTTTCCAGCTGCCCCCTGGGCAGAGCAGCAGCCCCGTCCCACAGAGGGTCAGGCAGACTGCTGCCCTCGGAGGGGATGCTGCCAGTGCACGGCTCCTCCCAGCACAGCAGACTCGTGCCACCACCAAGGAGATTGCTCCCTGGGTACCCTGCATAAGACAGTTTTGTAACGGTATGGTCTCCCCTTGTGGCTCCAGGTGTGTTTATCTACATGCTCTCTGCTTCCTGCTAGACATGCTACAAAAATATCGGGAAATCAAAAGTTTGCTGGATCAGCTGATGATTTACAGCTCAAAGCCCAGCCCTGGAGAGGAAATGAAAGAAAACATCCCTTTCATGAAGTGCTCTTACAGCATCTTAACAATGCAATCAGGGCTTCAGTGGAACAGTCTAAGAAGACAGTGAAGCTGGCAGGACCACTAGACCGAGATAAATAAATACTAGTGACCAAGTGGGCTGTGAAAAATCCTACCTTTGACACTTAAATAGCACTTTACAGATTGCTAGAAGTTGCTGCAATTATTTATGTTTCCAAATACTTCTTGAAGATAAGAAGACACAACCCAAAAAAAAGGGATATTAAGAAAGCAGTGTTTGAGTGGTCCAAAATGGTATTTTCCACCTGCAAGGAAGCCAGGTCTGAAAGAAAAAAAAAAGTGAGGAAATCTTTGTAGGACAGATCTTCAGGTATGAAGGACAGGACTTTCTGACCTCAGTATGATTTACCATTCTTTGGTTGTAAGGGTTGTTCCTTTACAGTAACAACCAGTTACTGTACAGAAAAGGCATTAAGGTAACACTTCATTCTCCAGTTCTAGATACTGGGGTGACAGAGGTCTTTCAATGAGAAACCAGAATATTACCAAAAAGACCCTATTTTAAAGAATCACCAAACACTAATGAAACAACATAAGCAAAAGTGTCATGCTGTGCTGTGAATTGCAGTAAGCTTTCATCTTAAGGATAGTATCAAGCTGACAAACATGGGAAGAAGCTGATTTCAACCCATGCAAGAGTTTTAATAAGTCCTTGACAGTGTTCATAGGAAGGACTCGGTTTTCACACCAGAAAATTACAGCCCAGTCAGTTAGCCTCTGTGATGCTCAGCACAGCTCAGAACCAGGCAACAAGCAGGTGACACCTGTAAGAGCTGAGCTTCTCCTGTCTCCTGCGAGGGAGGAGGCCAGAGACGAGCGGTGCATGTGTCCAGTGTGTTGGCTTCTAGTGGTAACTGCTGCACTTTGCTGGCTCCTGTGAGACCCAGCCTCTTTTTCTTGAATTCATGTTTTCTGAAGGTATTTGATTAAGGGATTCCTAACCTTCAGCCATCCTGTCTGCCTGTGGAGTACAGTCAGGTAGCATGAGCCCCCAAGGCTTTCAATGGAAAAGACTAATAAAGTGAATCCAAATACATGTTTAATTCTCATGGATTTGGATGCTGTAACCAGCGGTATTTGAGTGCTTGGGGCTTGGAGTGTTGTGTTCTGATAAGAAGGGAAAAAAAAAGAAGATAAAAAGCTTTCTTGTAGGTAATTTCCATAAAGCCATGCAACAGAGCTGAAGGTGGGATTTGCACCGAGAGCTTTGCCTTGACAGACTTGCCTTTGTACCTGGAAGTTTTCTCTGCAAGCCATGTCAGTTGAGATCAGGGTGCTCGATGTGCTGCTCATCACAAGGGCGACAAAATGCACTGCCTCTACCAACTACTGCTTGGGCAAAATAGGTTTTCAACAGTGGAAAGATGTATGGGAAAGAGAAACTAATGAATAAATGAGAGTGTTGGCAAGGCAGTCAGTAACATGGATAACAGCTGGGAGAATTGGCTGTCCAAGTTAGTCCAGCTAGAAAAAATGAAATGTCTCAGAGAAACAGGTATAGTTCCTTTTCATGGGATCACCTTGCACTCGCTGGATGGGAATCAGCCAGGGCTAATGCAACAGCAGCAGATAAAGGAGAGTCCTCCATAATGCAGGGCTACAGCAGCAGCAGCAGCTTCAGCCCTTGCTGCCCGTCAGCCGACAACGGCAGTGGCATGAGCAGGGATATTGCTGTGGAGCAGGAGCTTTGTGATTCAGTCAGACCATGAAACCACTGGCATTACAGATGCTACACTCTGTATCTTAGAAATGGCTCCGGTGCAAGGCCATGCAGAGAAAGGGGTTTAGGAATTTCATTCAGATAGTATTAAAATGTTACAGCAGAGCCAGGTTTAGGCATAATTTGATGAGAAGGGACTTAGGGCTCCTTTTTATCATCTGGGGCAAAAAGCGGTGCTGGCACTCAAGGTCTGGCTCACGCTGCACAGTAAGCACCACAGGACCGCCACTGTACCATGGCACTCAGTTTAAAAACTCAGATTTTTCAAAAACAATGTTTAATTATTTATAATCCCTGGTTTTAGGAACTTGCCCAGCTCACACCAAGGAAGAGAAGATCAAAACAACCACTGCTGCCCACCACAAGTGAGCGTGAGCGCGTTTGATCACACCTAAGAAGCAGAGCACGAGCCAACTGATTGGAGTTGTGACACTGAGAAGACTTGATTCATTTCTGTCTTAAGACTGAAAAACAAAAGACCCATTTTTGTGCTGCTGCGCTGGCAATTTGCAGCTCCGGGTAAGATGATTTTTACAGGCAGATTCAGTATGCAAGAGTAAACAGAGAGCAGTTTGCCTAAACACAGGCATAATTATTCAAGCCACTCCT
The DNA here is from genome assembly GCA_013399115.1 of Anseranas semipalmata. NCBI lineage: Eukaryota > Metazoa > Chordata > Aves > Anseriformes > Anseranatidae > Anseranas > Anseranas semipalmata. Next base: position 143,496 of record VXAA01002949.1, read on the forward strand.
TGAGATTCATCTGACTTTTCTTCCCCAGCAGTTATTTCTATCCACACACTCCACAACTGAGAGAAATCTGTTTGTTTTACCCAACTCCATTTGCAGAGAGAAAAATACAGGAAAAGTCTACATAAGCAGCATGGAAAAGTGGCAAAAAAACATCTGAGTGAACTTCGGATAGGTGACAGCTGAGCATTTCATATGCATTTTCAAATCAAATAGATACTGAGTACTTTCCTTTTACAAACGACAAAGTACTTACGGTGACTCATGGAACACCATATGTCATAATTTACAGAGGTCTACAAAAACAGTGATATAAGGTAAGGCAAACAAAGTTGTACATACTGGGGAAATCACAAGTCCTAGGTATGTAAGTGCACAGTAATCCTCAAATATTCCATTTTAAAAAAGAAAAAGCATACATACCTTGTTTTTAAGTGCTTCTGTGTTTCAGCTCCTACACTCTGAAAGTTCAGAAAGCCATTTCTCAGAAAGACAATGAAATGTTTGATACCACGTCAAGTATTAGGCGCTATTAGGAGAGCAGGATATGATTTATTGCTGGAAAACTGAAGCAAAATGGAACATATGCAGAGGCTGTAAAAGTTTTTCCAAGCGTTATTCTGTTTTGAAATAGAATAGAGAGACTGCAGTAACCTGATTTCAGAGTTTCTCTCATTCAGTAAGTAGCCACGACCGCATTTAACTTCTGCTGATTTTGCCTGGAAATGCAAGTTTCGGACGTCCTTCTATCTCAGTCCGAAACATCCAACGAGGAGAGGGGGAGAAGAACCCCGCGAGAAACTCCAGTGTTTGACTCGCATCCCTAACGCTTAACCCCCGCTTCGCCCAGCGATCCGGGACCACCGCTGCAAAAGCTCCCGCCCCGGGGGTGCGAAGCCCCCGAGGGCCGCGGCGGCCCCGTACCGCCGGCACCGCTTCCTAAAGCTCCCTCGGACTCGGGAGCCCCCTCCGCGCCTCTCGCCCCCCCCGCGCGGAGCCGCTCC